>SJYA01000103.1:744042-840983 GCA_006410615.1 Neotragus moschatus
AAAAAAAAAAAAAAAAAAATGTCATTCAAGCTGTAATTTCTGGCTGGCTGCCCACTGGGCATATAAGCCTGTCTTTAATAATGTTATCTAAGCCACGCATGGCATTGCCTTTGGAGCACAGAATGCATCTTAGGAAAAGAGATGAGATAACTTTGCACAGAACAGGCCAGTGAACAGGCAATGGGTAACACAGGCCATCACCCCAAGAAGGAATCCATGTGGATTTGAGGAAGAGCTCTGAGATCTCTCATTCATCATTGGCTCTGTCCTTTACAACTTAGCCTTGTGTTATCCTAATTTTACCTGATATGCATCTAAGAAAATTTATGCAACAGCTAGTCACTGAGTTTTCGCTATGTCCAGTGCACTGTTTTATGGAGTGCAGTGTGTGGTGAGTAGGGCTTGTGCATGTGCTACAGTAAGAAGCAGGGAAGGGACTTCCCTGGTGGTCCAGCGGTTAAGAATCCACCTACCCATAAACAGGGCTCGATCCCTGGTTCAGGAAGATCCCACATGCCACAGGGCAACTCTACCTGTGTGCCACAAGTACTGAGGTCCATGTACCTCCAGCCCATGCTCCACAGCAAGGGAAGCCTGCACATTACAGCTAGACGGCAACCCCGACTCTCTGAAACCAGAGAAAGCCGCACCCAGCAACAAAGACCCAGTGCAGCCAAAATAATAAATAAATGAACAAGTAATTTTGAACAAAGAAGCAAGGGAAGAGTTGAACAGGACTAGGCGGCAGGCTTCAAGGTGGATGTGACCAAATTCAGATGAACCTTTCAGACAGAGCTACATGTGAGGAAGAGAAAAAGCGCAGCCTTTGAGTGGAATTGGAAGACTTTCCAGAGAAGCTGGAAATTGATTTGGGTGCTTCAGTTAATGGGAGTTAGATTTGAGCTGGGATGCGATGAAGGAGAATTTGTTTCACCTGCCAGAGTCCAAAGTCTCAGGCAGTTCAATTTTTAATTCCTTCATTTATTTGTTCAACAAATACTTATTGAGCATCAGTTTGCTTCTAGGCCTGTTTTAGGCTTGGAGATACAGTGGATAATCATGACGGATAGATTCCTGCTCTGGTAGAGGGAAACAGAATCAAACGGACTAACAAAGCAAAGTCTCAGGTAGTGGTGAGCGTTATACAGAGAGGTAGAATCAGATGATGTGACAGCGGCTGGGTGACTATGGTAGAGCAGGTGTTCTCTTTGCTTCTCTGCAAAGGTGATTGCTAAGCTCAGATCTAAACAGAAAGCAGCCAGCCATGCTGAGGTCAAGGGGAAGAGTATTCCTTGCAGAGGGAACAGCTGGCACAGAGGCCCTGAGATGGGTACACGTTTGGCACATTTGAGGAGGCCAGTGTAACTGGAGTGCAGTGGATGACAGGAGGGGTGGAACAAGGTGAGGCCGGAGAGGGAGTATGCCAGATGTTATAGGAGTTTGAATTTTATTCTGAATGGGATAGAAGCCATTTGAAGGCTTAAGCGGAGGAGAAATGATGTACTGGATTTGCAGATCTCTCTGGCTGCTTTATGAGCAAGAGAGGAAGCAGTGAGCAGTGAGGAGGCCATTGCGGCGATCCAAAGCACATGGCTGGTCTCTTGGACTCCAGTGGTGGGATTGGGGATAGGGGAGTCATGAATCCATTTGGGTTACACTTTAGAAACAGGCTTGACAGGACTTTCTGATAGGACTTCGTTATTAAGAATGTGCAGGTTTCTATGAAATGCTTATCCATTATGAACACCCCTGAGGTCTCCAAACAAAAATAAGCGTTTTGTGGAAATAAATGAAGGCCAACTAAATGAGAAAACCAAAGACTGTTCAGAGTGTGCTATGGCAAGGGAGTCAGCCACTGACATTTGCATTTTGGTAGAGACTCTAAGTTAGGTTGAGACCCAGAGGCAGGCAGCTTTATAGTGAAGAAAGGGAAGGCTTCTGGAATGCCCTGATTGGTGGCTGTTGTCCTGGGGAAGCAATAAGTGGGCTACTGGGAAGCAGGGCATCCTGTGTGATTAGTTAGAGATGCATGTCTGACTTCTTCTGGTTGATTCTGAGATGAAGAAGGGACAAAAATTAGGGAATCTGTCAGTTATTAATCAAGTCCTGTCTGTTTCTGACTGGATGTTATTTAAGTTATTGTTTAGCTTCGATTATCTCTAGAGATGGCAGTCTGGCTTCCTACAAGTCTAACTTAGAGCCAACTGTCTTCTGGGATTATTTATTGTAAATAACCGGTTGACTTTGTGGGCAGGTTGCTGCCTGTTTTTTAATATATGGAACTTGTGGGAAAGTTCCATATATAAAAAAAGTTCTATTTTTCTATATGGTCTGGCCACAGTCTGATTGTATATTCAGTCTTTCAGTATCTTGATTAAACTTATTTTTATTTTTGAAGCAGGCATAAATGTCTATATATTTCTTTGTCCATGCTCCTGCATGTCTATTTCACCTGTTCATCCTTTCTTTCTCTGTTTCAACATCAGTTTTCTACTAGAGATTAAGCTTTCCTTCAGTGTCTCATATGGCTCTCACCTCTCCTGGGTGACTATTTTATGACAGATATTAGCTGATGTTCCAGTTCTAACCTATGTCTACCTATTCTAATTGTCAAAAGAACGTGCTCTAGGGCTCAAAGCCTGGTTTACCAAGTGGGGCCACTTGGTGAACTTTGTTACTGATCTGAGACAAGATAGATACAGAAATTGAGAGTATGCATTCAGAAACCTTTGTAACAATTTGACAAAATAATTTTATCTTTGTTCAACTTAATACTTAAATTTTAGACTTTTTTTTTTCATTTCACCAGTTCAAGGTATGGGTTGGAAATTTAAGAGAAACCCTGAAAGACCCCTAACTTTCTTAACATAGAATTGGAGAAGCACTGTGCTGGATTTCTTGCAGCAGCCAGGTCTAGAATACTTGGATTGAGAAGGGAAATGAAGAGGGTAGCAGACAGTTAATGCTTACATGTGCCGTCAGAGGCAGTGGCAGACCTCACTGAAGAAGGGGTGCTTCTCTACCTGGAAGGCTCCTGCTGCCTACCTCTCAGAGGGGTTCCCAAGTTATTGGGCCTACACTGGACTTCTCTTTCTGCAGCCCTGCTGACACAGAGCTTCCCTACTGCATGTAAGAACCTATATGGCTTGGTGCAATGTGGAGGGGGTGAGGAGGAACAAGAAGTTTCTGTCCCTGTTCATCCAAGTGACTGAGAGTATATCCTCAATGATATCCCCAAATGACACAGCCAATGAGACTTTTATCCATCTCCAAGTCAGTGTGTTAGACTCAGTTTCCTCTTTTTGTTTCCGTCTAACTGGTAGTTTTACACCTAGTTGTGTTTCAGAAAACACTCCCTGCCAGGTCCCTTCTGAATCCTGAATTCATTATTCTTTCTGCCCTTCACATCTCTACAGACGTGTTGAGAATGCCAAAATTTCTGATCCTATAAAACCATGTCATCAGTTTTCCATGAACTTGGACTTACTACCCGGTTTCTCTGTTCCTTTGAAGGGAGGCATGCTGTCTTGTTTCAGAAAAGTCACTTCCTGCGTTTCTTCGTTCCACTGGGAAGACACACTTAGTCTTGGAGTGTATTGTAAAGAATCTTTTTTTCCTTTTGAAATCACCCAAGTAAAAGAAAGTCTCCTCTTGCTTTCAAGTCATTTATCACTAATGTTCAGAGCAAAATCTGCTTCATGTAGTCATCCACAATGAAGAAGTAACAACTTTCCTAAGACTTGGGGGAGGCTTGTCTGCTCTCAGTTCTTAGGAAATTCCCTCAGGCAGCTATCTCCAATCAGCTGTAATCTACTCATCAGTGATTTTCTTTCAAAAGAAACCACTTGAGGCTGAGCCAGAGGCTTGTCAAGTGCCTTAGTCTTTATGGGGGCAGGGAGGAAGGGAAGAAGTGTGGGTGAGGAAGGGGGGCGATAAAGGTGCTTATGAATCTGCTGCTAAATAACAGGAAACCGCTTCTGGAGGATGACTCCCCGAATACTAGGGGGAGAATGTTATTGCACATAGTTCCTTTTGTTTGGCTTTTGTCATTATTTGCAGTAACTGGGTCTACTTTCAGAATTCTCTGTGAAATAAAGGCCAGTATGTCCTGGCCTCGTTAGCAGCATGTCCTAGTCTAGTTAAAGGGTGTCGGGTGACATTGTACTGGGTCACCAGACACATCCAAGGGTGATGACAAACCCTAGCAAAAGTGTGAACATTGAAATGAGTTGAGCTTAAATATCTGTGATCACATAGTCAATAAAATGTGTAGCATTATGGAAATACCTCAATTATAAGTTCACTAAGCAAAGTGAGTTCCGTAGCAGTCTTCATCGCTTGTGTAATAACCGAGACGGGCAGTAAGACACAGGAAGACGTCAAGTGATTTTATTTTCTTTTCCATTATGGCTTATTACAGGATATTGAATATTGTTCCCTGTGCTATACAGTAGAACGTTATGGTTTATCCATTCTATATACAGCACTTTGCATCTTCTAGTCCCAAACTCCCAATCCATCTCTCCCCTGCCATTCTGTCATTTCCCCTACTCCTTGCATCCCTTGGCAACCACAAGTCTATTTTCTATACCTGTGAGTCTGTTTCTGTTTCATAGATAAATTCATTTGTGTCACATTTTAGATTTCACTATAAGTGACATGGTATTTATCTTTTTCTTTCTGATTTACTGTACTTAGTATGATAGCATGTAGGTCCATACATATAGCTGCAAATGACTTTATTTCGTTCTTTTTTCTGGCTGAGTAATATCCCACTGTGTATAGGTATTTGCGTCTTCTTTATCCATTCTTCTGTCAGTGGACATTTAGGATGCTTCCATGTCTTGGCTATTGTAAATAGTGCTTCTATGAACATTGTGATGAATGTATATTTTTGAGTTACAGTTTTTTTTTCCCCAGATATATGCCTAGGAGTGGGATTGCTGATTATATGGAAACTCTATTTTTAGTTTTTTAAAGAAACTCCATACTGTTCTCCGTAGTGGCTGCATCAGTTTACGTTCCCACCAACAATGTAGAAGGGCTCCCTCTTGTCCACACCCTCTCCAGCATATATTATTTGTAGACTTTAATTGATTTGTAGACATTCTGACAAGTGTGAGGTGGTACCTCATTGTGATTTTGATTTGTTTTTCTCTAATAACTAGTGATATTAAATATCTTTTCATGTGCCTATTTGCCATCTGTATGTCTTCTTTGGAGAAACATCTATTTAGGCCTTCTGTTCTTTTTTTGATTTTTTTTTAAATTTATTTTTTTTTATTGATGGACAATTGCTTTACAGAATTTTGTTGTTTTCTGTCAAACTTCAACATGAATAAAAATACGGAATGCTTCACAAATTTATATGTCATCCTTGTGCAGGGGCCCTGCTAATTTTCCCCGTATCATTCCAATTTTAGTATATGTGCCACCAAAGCGAACATTGGGGTTTTTGTTGTTGTTGTTATTGAGTTCTATGAGCTGTTTGTATATTTTTGAAATTAAACTCTTGTTGTTTACATCATTTGCAAATATTTCCTTCTAGTCTGTAGGTTGTCTTTTCATTTTGTTTATAGTTCCCTTTGCTGTGCAAAAGTTTATAAGCTTGATTAGATTCCATTTGTTTATTTTGCTTTTGTTTCTATTGCCTTGGTAGACTGACTTAACAAAGCATTGATACAACTTAAGACACGAAGTGACTTTTAACAGTTATTGACCTTGTGGCTAGAAAATCTAGAAAGTTTAACTTTCAAGTTTGGAGTTAATTCAAAGTGAGGAGGGGTAGCTAGGATATTGCAATGTTGGATAGTTCAACTAGGATTCAAAAGGCTGAAATAGAAAGCATTTCTATTTATAGTACTATAAAACAGTTTAAAATTATGAAACATGCTCGTCACATGTAAAATATCAATTGATCTAAAAGCAAAGGATGGGGAGATCTGACTTGACAAAACTCATGGTCGCAAAGAGTTGGACATGACTGAGTGACTAACACTACCTTCAACACTTCATGGTCTTTGAGGGAAATGATTGTTTGGATTATAAGTTTAAAAAGATTTAGCAGTCTGATTAAAGTAAAGGAAATGTTCACAAAACTTCAAAACTGTGCAACCTTAGGCAGTATAAACAAAAGTCTACAAAACCAGGGAGGGAATATTCCCTTTGTTCCCCAGACAGTCCCTGTAACCTTTGCAGTGTTGCTGTGGAACAGGAGCATAATTTGAGCAGGATGGCCACGTTGTATCTATGACCTAATGCTAACTCTCTGTCTCTCATGCCAACTATGCTTCCTGATCACCCCTCGAGTTTTGTTTTTTAAATTGGTATACAATGTGATAAATTTTAATGTAAGTTTTATACCCTTTACAGTGATCAAGATAGTCAACGTGTTCATCACCCCCAAAGTCTCCTTGTGCCTGTCTGTAATTCTGCGTAGCTGTCTTCTCTGTTTCCAACCTCCTTCCCTAGGCGACCACTGCTCTTCTTTATTCTAGCTTACATTGTGAAGGATTTTTATTTAAATAGAATCATGCAGTATGCATTCCTTTTTGCCTTTCACTTGGCATAGTTATTTTCTATCCATTCATGGTGTCGTTTGTAGCAATAATTGAGTGCTTTTCAATGCTGAGTCTTATTCTGCTGTTGATCCGTATCCAGTTTTTGGATATTAGAAAGAAGGCAGCTATGAACATATGTGCACATGTCTTTGTATGGATGTGTGCTTTTCTTTTGGATACATTCCTAGGAGTGGACTGGTTGGATCATGTGATAGGTGTAGAGCAGTGCCACACAAGTACCACCATACCAACGCTGTATGAAAGTTCCAGTTTCTGCTCACCCTTATTGACAATGTACGTGCAGCCTTTTAAATTTTTTAGTCATACTGATAGATACGAAGCAATAGCTCACTGAGGTTTTAAGTTGTGTTTCCCTGATGAATAATGGTGTTGAGCATATTTTTTAATGTGCTTATTTACCACCTCTATATTTTTGTGTTGATGAAGTGTCTATTCAGATTTTTTTTCCATTTTGTATTGGACATTTATTTTCTTATTTAGTTGTGAGAATTCATTATACATTCTGGATACAAGCTGTTTATCTGATACAAACTTTGCAAATATATTCTTTCCAGTCTATGTCTGTCTTTTCATTCTTTTAATAGTGTCTTTTGAAGGGTTAGTTTTAATATTTAAAAGCTTAATATTCTGATGAAGTCCAATTTATCAACACTTCTTAATGGAGTGTGTTTTGGTTTCTTACATAAGAAATTTTGCCTAACCCAAGGTCACAGAGATATTCTTTTTTTTTCTCCTAGAGGTTTCATGGTATTAGATTTTACATTTAGGTCTAGATTATATTTTGGGTTAGTTTTTGTCTATGGCACAAGGCATGGATTGAAGTTCATGTTTTTATATAAGGGCTTCCCACATGGCTCGGTGGTAGAGAATCTGTCCATGCAGGATGCCAAAGAGACGTGGGTTCAGTCCCTGGGTTGGGAAGATTCCCTGGAGTAGGAAATGGCAACACACTCCAATATTCTTGCCTGGAAAATTCCATAGACAGAGGAGCCTGGTGGGCTACAGTCCCTGAGGTTGAAGAGTTCAACATGACTGAGCAGCTGAGCACACATTGTCTACTTTTTCCATACCTTTGTCTGTTGAGAAGTCTAATCTTTCAACACTGAATTGCCTTTGCTCCTTTGTCAAAAATGTATGTATGTATAGATATATTTCTGGCTTCCCTCTATCTTTCCGTTGATCTGTCTATCAATTAAAGCTTTCATGATACCAATACTACCCAGTCTTTTTCTAAAATTTATTTTAATTGAAGGATAATTACTTTACAATATTGTGGTGGTTTTGACATACATAGACATGAATCAGCCATGGGTGCATATGTGTCCCCCCATAGTGAACACCTCCCTCTTCCCTCCCCAAGTTCAATGCATTAACTTGCACTGGTCATCTATTTTGCATATGGTAATACACGTTTCAATGCTATTCTCTCAAATCGTCCCACCCCCGCCTTCTCCTACGTAGTCCAAAAGTCTGTTCTTTACATCTGTGTCTCTTGCTGCCTTGCATATAGGATCATTGTTACCGTCTTTCTAAATTCCATATATATGTATTAATATACTGTATTGGTGTTTCTCTTTCTGACTTACTTCTTTCTGCCAAAACTACACACTCTTGATTACTCTAGCTAAATCTTGAAACCAGTCCATCCAAAAGGAGATCAGTCCTGAGTGTTCATTAGAAGGACTGATCTTGAAGCTGAAACTCCAATACTTTGGCCACCTGATACGAAGAGCAGACTCACTGGAAAAGTCCCTGATGCTGGGAAAGATTGAAGGCAGGAGGAGAAGGGGACGACAGAGGATGAGATGGCTGGATGACATCACTGACTCAATGGACATGGGTTTGGGTGAACCCTGGGAGTTGGTGATAGACAGGGAGTCCTGGCCTGCCGCAGTCCATGGGGTCTCAAAGAGTCAGACTGAGTAACTGAACTGAACTGAACTGAAATCTTGAAATCTGGTGGTGTCAGACCAGTCTGACTTTGTTCTTCTTTCTCAAAGTTGTTTGGCCATTCTAGGTACTCTGCATCGCCACACAAACTTTGAAATCATCTTGTTACTTTCTACTTCAAAAGTATGTAGGGATTTTGATTGGAATTGCATTTATTTCATAGATGGATTTAGGGTCTTCCATATAAATCAATGCTGAATCTTTCCACATATGAACAAAGATGTATTTTGTCATTTATTTCTGAGGTCTTACTTAGTTTTTCTCAAAAATATTTTATTTAGTGTATAGGTCTTTCATTCCTTTTGCCAGAGGTATTTCTAAGGAGTTAATATTTTTAATTATTTTGTAGATGATATTGTTTTATAATATCAATTTCCAATAATTTATTGGCAGTATATAGAAATACAAATTTTTTTTTTACATGTTGGATTTGTATCCTGCAACCTTGCACTTATTTGTTCTAGCATTTTTTTCTTTGTTTTGGGGTATTTTTTTTTTGGTAGATTCTTTTGGATTTTATACATAGATAATTATGTCATTTGAAAATAATGACAGTTTTATTTCTTTCCAATCTGGCTAACTTTTATTTCCCTCTTCCCTTTTGCCTCTCTGTCTCTGTGTCTCTCCTTTTGGCTCTCTGTCTTTCTATAAATATACGTATATTTAAAAATTCTTCTTATGTTTCATTTTTGATAGTTTTTTTTTATTTCAAGTTCACTAATATTTTCTTCTGTGATGTCTAACCTGCCGTTAATCTCATTCAATAAAGTTTTCATCTCCCATATTGTAGTTTTTTTAACTTTTATTTTTTAGTTTGTTTTGCTTTATAATACTGTATTCGTTTTGCTATACATGGACATGAATCAGCCATGAATGTACATGAGTTCCCAATCCTGATCCCCCCTCCCCTCTCCCGCCCCATACCATCTCCCTGGATCATCCCCGTGCACCAGTCCCAAGCATCCTGCATCGTGCATTGAACCTAGACTGGCGATTCGTTTCACTTATGATATCATACATGTTAATGATGCCACTCTCCCAAATCATCCCACCCTCTCCCTCTCCCACTGAGTCCAAAAGGCTGTTCTATACATCTGTGTCTCTTTTGCTGTCTCGCGTACAGGTTTATCATTATCATCTTTCTAAATTCCATATATATGTGTTAGTATACTGTATTGGTGTTTTTCTTTCTGGGTTACTTCACTCTGTATAATCGGCTCCAGTTTCATCCACCTCATTAGAACTAGTTCAAATGTATTCTTTTTAATGGCTGAGTAATACTCCATTGTGTATATGTACCACAGCTTTCTTATCCATTCATCTGTTGATGGACATCTAGGTTGCTTCCATGTCCTGGCTATTATAAACAGTGCTGTGATGAACATTGAGGTACACGTGTCTCTTTCAATTCTGGTTTCCTCGGTGTGTATGCCCAGCAGTGGGATTGCTGGGTCATAAGGCAGTTCTATTTGCAATTTTTTAAGGAATCTCCACACTGTTCTCCATAGTGGCTGTACTAATTTGCATTCCCACCAACAGTGTAAGAGGGTTCCCTTTTCTCCACACCCTCTCCAGCATTTATTGCTTGTTGACTTTTGGATAGCAGCCATTCTGACTAGTGTGAAATGGTACCTCATTGTGGTTTTGATTTGCATTTCTCTGATAATGAGTAATGTTGAGCATCTTTTCATCTGTTTGTTAGCCATCATATGTCTTCTTTGGAGAAATGTCTATTTAGTTCTTTGGCCCATTTTTTGATTGGGTCATTTATTTTTCTGGAATTGAGCTGCATAAGTTGCTTGTATATTTTTGAGATTAGTTGTTTGTCAGTTGCTTCATTTGCTATTATTTTCTCCCATTCTGAAGGCTGTCTTTTCACTTTGTTTATAGTTTCCTTTGTTGTGCAGAAGCTTTTAATTTTAATTAGATCCCATTTGTTTATTTTTGCTTTTATTTCCAGTATTCTGGGAGGTGGATCATAGAGGATCCTGCTGTGATTTATGTCAGAGAGTGTTTTGCCTATGTTCTCCTCTAGGAGTTTTATNCCTTGTTTATAGTTTCCTTTGTTGTGCAGAAGCTTTTAATTTTAATTAGATCCCATTTGTTTATTTTTGCTTTTATTTCCAGTATTCTGGGAGGTGGGTCATAGAGGATCTTGCTGTGATGTATGTCAGAGAGTGTTTTGGCTATATTCTCCTCTAGGAGTTTTATAGTTTCTTGTCTTACGTTTAGATCTTTAATCTAAACGTTTTCATTACTAGAAATTCAATTTACCTGCTTTTCTTTTGCATATCTCTACTTAATTTTTTGAATATAAAGTATACAGTTGTAATAATGGTTTTAATGCCCTCATCTGCCAAATTTAATATCTGTATTAGTCTAGGTCACTTTGATTGATTTTTTTCCCTGTCATTATGAAGCGTTAATAGCCATTGGAAATAACTCCTGAATAAGATTTTAAAAACTCCTGATTTAACATCTGACTAGCAGGCCTAAGATTAAACAGTCTAAATTATAATATCAGAAGATACATGGAAAACGTCTATAAAGAGAGTCCTATATATTATGAATTGATTGTTAAGAACCTGAAAGTGGAAAGTATGCCATTGATAAGATGAAGGAGAAAAATCTCTATGAATGGAAAATAGTAAGAGCAGCAACTACAGAGAAATGCGATTAGAAATTCGGAGAAAACTAAGTGCATATCATAAAGTCATGTTATAAACATGAAGTAAATGACATTGCATGATTAGAACAATAGATGGAAATGAAAAGGCAGCAGTTTCTGAAATAATGAGGCAAAATATTAGACAGTTCAGGAAAATGAAGTGAAAATGTTTTGCATTCATGTGTTGTTTCTTTGAGCTTTCCTAATTACTAGATTTAATTTTGTTTCTGGGATGGGTTTAGTTTTTCTCTCTTGAAACTAATTTTTCTTCCTTTCAGACCATCCTGTCCCTGTTAATTTCCTCCAAAATTTCAAACTTTGTTCTTTCTTTTAAATCAAAAAATAGTTTTGTTCTTGTTGTTTAACCTTAGTGGTATCTTTAGATGCTTAAGAGACAGTTGATGAAGTATTAGTTCTAGAAACACTTATGTCCAATGAGAAACATTTTAAAAAACACTCTCTTACAATCACTTAATCCTCTTAATCTTTTTGCTTTGTTTTTCCTTTACCTCAAAAAATTATGTTGAATGGAATAATTCTTGTTTTGAAGAAATAATTTTCTGAAGTTTATAAGGTTTCTTTCTCCGAATAGTCTTTGCCTTATAATGGTTTGATTTAATATGTTTTGACTTTGTAACGGTGTGACAGCTATCTAGTGAAAACCATGCTTGGAGTTTTGCATTTTGATCTTTTCCTGGGGTAGTGATATGTGGTAAGATACTCTCTAGTGATGCTGGGACAGTGGCAGTGAGCCATTGTTCTCAGTCAACCCTGTGATCAGGGGAGTAAACAACCAATATACTTGCCACCACATGTACCCATACAGCCATTCTGTTTTTCACTTTCAGTTCAGTTCAGTCGCTCAGTCGTGTCCGACTCTTTGCAACCCCATGAATCGCAGCACACCAGGCCTCCCTATCCATCACCAACTCCCGGAGTTCACTCAGACTCACGTCCATTGAGTCAGNGTGGTCCATGTGATCAGATTGGCTAGTTTTCTGTGATTATGGTTTCAGTGTGTCTGCCCTCTGATGCCCCTTTGCAACACCTACCATCTTACTTGGGTTTCTTTTACCTTGGACGTGGGGTATCTCTTCACGGCCGCTCCAGCAAAGCGCAGCCGCTGCTCCTTACCTTGGACGAGGGGTATTTCCTCATGGCCACCCCTCCTGATCTTGAACGTGGAGTAGCTCCTCTCAGCCCTCCTGAGCCTGTGCAGCCGCTGTTCCCCGGACGTAGGGTTGCTTCTCTCGGCCACTGCCCCTGACTTTGGGCATGGGATAGCTCCTCTAGGCCGCTGCTCCTGAACTTGGGGAAGGGATAGCTTTCAGTACAGTATTCAATAAATTATATGGGATATTAGACATTTGATTATAAAATAGGCTATGGGTTAGATTATTTTGCCCCACTGTAGGCTAACGTGTTTTGAGTGGCTTTAAGGCAGGCTAGGCTCAGCTCTGATGTTTGGTAGGTTATTGTTGTTTGGTTACTAAGTCGTGT
This sequence comes from Neotragus moschatus, assembly GCA_006410615.1. Classification (NCBI taxonomy): domain Eukaryota; kingdom Metazoa; phylum Chordata; class Mammalia; order Artiodactyla; family Bovidae; genus Neotragus; species Neotragus moschatus. Next base: position 756,742 of record SJYA01000103.1, read on the forward strand.
CCAACTCTTTTGAGATCCCACGGACTGTAGCCTGCCAGGCTTCTCTGTCCATAGAATTTCCCAGGCAAGAATATTGGAATGGATTTCCATTTCCTTCTCTAAGGGGATCTTCCTGATCCCCCTAAGGGGATCGAACCTATATCTCCTGCATTGGCAGGCAGATTCTTTCCCAATGAGCCACCTGTGAAGCTCTGACTGGTAGGTTAGGTGTAGTTAAAGGCATTTTTGACTTGGGATACTTTCCAACTTATGATGAGTTTATTGGGATGTAACCCCATCACAAGTTGAGAAAGATCTGTAGTTGCTTTCTCTTGCTATTTCTTTCTTTTCTTGAAGGAAAAGCTGTCTGTTGGACTGTTACACAATTTGAACACTCACATAGCAGTTCCTTTGCTTTCTGGTCCAGCCGTTGAATAATCATCATGAACAGTACCAAAATAAGTCTTATTTCCTACCAAGAGGGTTAGAACAGACTTGGTCTTCATAATTACTCATAGCCAGGAAGCATTTAATATGCTCTATTTAAAGATTTTGGCACAGTCATATTGACTTTTCAAATACATTTGTGACATAAGGTGACCTGGATACTAGAAGCTACCAGGAAGATTTTAATTGCTTGAGGAACTTCATCTAATTCTTACAGTGACTGTAGTCCTGACTATTATCCAGTTCACACCTCCTTTCTCTTCCCTACTTCAACAGCTGAATGAAGCAAGATTGTATAGTCATACAATAGAACAGCATTCACATAGCAAGTGTCCATTAAATGTTTGAATGGAGAAATAAATGGCCTATTTGATTCATTAGATACCTGGAAACTAAAGTTAAATAATTCTTCCCTCATTTAAAGTTACACAGACAGGTGTTTATAAGCTTTGGTAGGAGAGTAATAGTGCTCTAAAATAACATTAGCTGCCATTTATTGCACTCTTTTATATTTGCCAGGCTCCTTCCTAAATCCTTTATGTGCATTCTTGGATTTATAGCTTACACTGCCTTATGAGCTGGGCGTTGTTCTCCTCTTTTTACAGAGGAAGAAGTCGAAGCATTAGGGAGATTGAGTAACCAGCTCATGATCACTTACTGAAGGAATGACAGGGCTGGGATTCAAATTCCAGAGTGCTTGGATTCAAGCCCCGAGCCCTTAACCACTGGTCTAGATTGTCTTGGGAAAGTAGCCATTATCAAAAGACAGCTGAGGGATTTGGGAACACTTCACATCCTGAAGGGAACTGAAAGGAAAGAAGATGATCTAATAACGGCAAGTTGTGCTTTTGCATAAGTTTACCTGAGGCCCTGAGCTTGTGTCTGTCCCCTGAACTATCACAGGGAGTAGATTAATGTCTTCCCACGTTCTTTCTCTGATGGTAGTGCTATGAGTTTTTGCATACGGTAGCGCCTCAGAAATGGCAGTCGTGAAAGCAGCTGTAGATAAAAGCAAATTTGACCTGCTTCACCCTCTCCATAACCTTTTTCACATCCCAGATCCGAAGGGCTATAGGCCAAGGCGGTAAGTTATTTTCTACATGAGTCTCTGCTGATGGTTATTTACTAATACAATTTGTTGAGTACCTACCATACTATAAGACAGTCATTATTTTAAAAGTCGTGGTAAAATATGCATAACATAAAAATTTTCCATTTTAATAATTAAAAAATGTGTGATTTAATGACATTATTTACATTTGCAGTGTTATTCAATCAGCTCTTCTATGTATTTTTAAAACCCTTTCATCAGCTCAGAAACTCTGTACCCATTAAGCAGCAACCGGCCATTCCTCCCTTCCTCTAGTCACTGGTAACCTCTAATGACTTTCTGTCTCCATGAATTTACCTCTTCTAGATATTTCATGTAAGTGACATTATACAATTTTAAAAATTTCTGTCTAGCTCATTTCACTTAAAGTTCAAAGTTCATCCACATTGTAGTATGTTTCAGAACACCATTCCTTTCTAGAGCTAAGATTCCATTATATATATACTGTATATCACAATTTGCTTACCCATTCATCTGTTGATCGACGCTTAGGTTGTTTCTACCTGTTGTAAACAATGCTGTTATGAACATTCGCATACTGGTATTTGTCTTAATTCTCATTTCAATTATTTTGGTGTATGCCTGGTAGTAGCATTGCTGGGTCATATGATAATTCAATGTTTAACTTTTTGGGGAACAAACTCTTTTCCAAGGCAGATACACCATTTATATTCCCACACTGCTTCTGATTATTTAGAGGTTTTCACAGCAGACTGTCCAATTGGAGTTTTTAACACGAGGAGCTTGTCCATTTTAGGCAAGTGTCTAAATAGTGATGATCTTTTTGAGGTGGAGTGCAACCTGTATTCCTATAGCTCTTCCCAGTTTATGAAACACTATTTTTTGTTTCCTCCAATAATATTATAGGCAGAAATCATTCCCTTCCATTATAAAGATGAAGAAATATAGCCTCAGAGAGATGGAGGGACAATCCAGAAGTCACAGGCATGGTGAGGGGGATGCAAGGCTTCAGAAGCAGGCTTTGGATTCCAAGTCCTAGATGTGACCTACTGCACAGAGCAGGGCACAGGGAGCCAGGAATGGAACTTCTGGGCTGCCCTTTTCCAGTTGGTACCAGAAAGGTAGATTGAAGCTGAGGACTATCAAAATTATCCCACATGTGGCCTCCTCTAGGAGTAGAATAGCTTTTCTATAATAAAATTATAATTTATGTTCAGAGGCTCAGACTGTAAAGAATCTCCCTGCAATGCAGGAAATCCGGATTTGATCCTTGGGTTGAGAAGATCCCCTTGGGAAGGGAATGGCAACCTACTCCAGTAGTCTTGCTTGGAGATTTCCATAGGCAGAGGGCTACAGTCCATGGAGTCACAAAGAGTTGGACATGACTTTGAAACTAACACTGCACCTCACTTTACAGTGAAACAAACAGAATATACAGTTTGATCACCTTTTTCTTAAAGATTTTTTTGTTTTTGTTTGGTGCGGACCATTTTTAAAGACTTTATTGAATCTGTTACAGTATTGCTTCTGCTTTATGTTTTGGGCTTTTGGCCTTGAGGCATGTGGATCTTAGTTACCCGATCAGGGATCAAACCTGCACCCCATGCACTGGAAGGCAAAGTCTTAACCACTGGACTACCAGGGAAGTCCCAGTTTGATCACTTTTGACAAATACGGACACTCATGTAACCCACATAGGATCAAGATGGAGAGCATCTCCATCACTCCATGTCCCATTTCAACCAACCCCAACTCCCCAAAAGCAGGTCTTCCTGCCCAAAATACTCAGTTTTGATTTTTGTCCCATAGCTTCAGAAAATGGCTTTAAGGTGGTTCTGTGTTGGTCACCTATGGGAGGGGCTGGACTGGCAGCAGGGACCATGTCTCTTCTTTTGGTTGTCATGGTCATCCGGGCACCAGGCTACACACATGGAGCTGCCAGCTTGTGTCACTAACCAGAGACAGTGTCTCTGTGACAGCAGCTCACTTCTGCATTCGCTAGGCAGTGAGGGGCATTCAAGCAGCTTCCCGACCTTGCCTGAGGCTCTTGTTGGCCGGCACATGACAAACCACTAGAATCAAGAAAACGTTGAGACAAAATAAAACATCCACCCCATTCTATTCCCCCACTCTGGGGATAGTGAGTTATAAGCTCATAGACATCTATGCTCGGGCTCCCCCTCAAGGGACAGAGTCTCCCAGGGAGACTGAGTCATGCCCTAAAGCCCTTAGCTAACATCACGGTCTACAGTGGCAGCTATCACTGCTGCTGCTGCTGCTGCTAAGTTGCTCAGTTGTGTCCAACTCTTTGCGACCCCATGGACTGCAGCCTACCAGGCTCCTCCGTCTGTGGGATTTTCCAGGCAAGAATACTGGAGTGGGGTGCCATTGCCTTCTCCAAGCCATCACTACTCCCATTATTAGTGGTGACTGTGGTCATTCTGTCCAGGTGACCTGTATATGGTGGCCATTCCCTTTTGGGGAGGGAAATAAGTTTGGGAAATTGGAGTTTACCCAGAAGAGTCGGACACAACTGAGCGACTTCACTTTCACTTTTCACTTTCATGCATTAGAGAAGGAAATGGCAACCCACTCCCGTGTTCTTGCCTGGAGAATCCCAGGGACGGGGGAGCCTGGTGGGCTGCCGTCTGTGGGGTCGCACAGAGTTGGACACGACTGAAGCGACTTAGCAGCAACAGTATAAGAAGTGTCCTTGCCATTTCCTTGGAAGTGCACTCCTTATCTGCTTCTTTCACACACGCAGCTTGAGAGAGGCCAGTTTGTACCTGGAGCAAGATCCATCTCTTGGTTTTCCCATTCTCGGCAGGGACGCTAGGAGAGGCTGGAGTGTGGAGCACACCGCNACAGTATAAGAAGTGTCCTTGCCATTTCCTTGGAAGTGCACTCCTTATCTGCTTCTTTCACACACGCAGCTTGAGAGAGGCCAGTTTGTACCTGGAGCAAGATCCATCTCTTGGTTTTCCCATTCTCGGCAGGGACGCTAGGAGAGGCTGGAGTGTGGAGCACACCGCCCAGCCACGCTGAAGGCAGCAGCGGGAGGGACCCTTGTCTTTGGAAACTGCCTGTTACATGCTCTTCTTGGTCCTGCCAGTGAAGAGCAGGAGTGGGGTGCAGTTCACCTGCACATCCCTGGTCACCCAAGGGACAGTGCATACAGATAATAACTTGTTTTCACTCATGATTGCTTATCTTTGCCTCCAACTGGCAAGCCAGAGTGGGGTTGGCACTTTGGCAACAGGAGCAGGGAGAAACAGCCTTTTCATTAATGCATGGAGACACAGGGACCATGGCTCAGGTGGGGCCTGGGGATTTTATGATTTTTAAGAGAAGGTAGCAGATTCTTCTTTTCTCTTTGCTAACTGATTTTCCCCATTGCTTCTCTGTTGAAAAGTGAAGTGAAAGCGAAAGTCACTCAGTCGTGTCTGACTCTTTGTGACTCCGTGGACTATAGAGACCATGAAATTCTCCAGGCCAGAATACTGGCGTGGGTAGCTGTTCCCTTCTCAACCTAGGGATTGAACCCAGGTCTCCTTCATTGCAGGCAGATTCTTTACCAGCTGTGCCACCAAGGAAGCCCTTGCCCTCATTTTATTTGGAGCTGCATAGATTAAAATAACCCCACTTCATCTGGAAAAAATAGATCATCGAGGTTCTGCCTGGTGAAAGTCTTGGGAGAAAGCTTATAGAAATCTTCAGGGATGAAAATAAATGGTGCTGAGCCTGGGCTGTGGTCCTGAAGCTGACCTGTCAATGCCTAAGCGAGGAAGGTGAGGGAGGGAATGACCGCTCTGGCCCCAGTGTGATTACCGTTGTACCCTTAACAGGACGGACCTGGGGTTTGGGCGTTCAATTATGTTTGCTGTGCGTGCGTGCATGTTCTCACACACTCACACACGCAGAACTGGAATTGAAATCATCTCAAGTGAGAATTCTTGTGATGCATTTAAGGGCCTTGCATTTGACAGGTTGCTACCTAGTTATGGACTAAAATCTCACCAGGCATCCCCGTAGCTTATCGCCTGTCATTTCAAAACAAAGACATCCTGCTTCCCCGTTCTGTGTCACATCTCATCGGTTCCTTCTCAGCAGAATCTTACTTTCATGACGAGCTTGGTGCCACCTCTCTTTCATCAGATGAGAACTTGAAAAAAAAAAAAGAAAAAACAAAACAAAAAAACCCGTTCCATGTTTTGACTTGGATTCTAGGTGTTATTCTCTCAGTCCAGCTTGAAAGAAAAAAAAAAAAAAAAAACCCACCCCACGAGGGGGCAGGCCTGCTTTCCTGTCTTCTGCCAGCACACAGCCTCTGAAGTGTGTGAAGAAGAGAGGAAGAGACAATTAACACTCAGCACCAATCTGCATTTCCTTTTTAGCTGCCATTTACACGCTGCTCAGGTTTTGAAAACCAGCATTTCATGCTACTCCCCAGAGAGCCAGCACCAGCTTCAGCAGGATCCATCTGCACAGCAGTCACTGAGCTGAAATCTTCAGCCAACCCCAGATTCATTTATCTATTTATTTATTTTGAAAAATGAAAGAGAGGAAAAGAGAGAGAGGGTGAGCGCATGAGCCCACGAGCTGGGTGCAAAGAAGAGATTAGAATCTGCTAATATTTCACACGCACACTTGACCACTCCCCGTGCTCTTCTAGGCAGGGGTGAGTCAGTGGAGTTTTCCTTTGATTATCTTTTCGATTCGTGTGAGCAGTGAGTGAATGTGCAGGAACCATGTGACCACAGGAGATGACAAGCTGTGGGGTTCGAGGCTGGAAGGGCACGCTGGCTGAGCTTTGGCGCCGCTCATCAGCCTGTGTGTCAGCACGTTCTTGCTGATGGGGCGCAGTGGAGAGAAGAGCCACCCTGGGAAGTCACTGCTGGGGGTAGGACGAGTTACAAGATGCTTCTGGAGGAGGGAGATGTTTGTCATCAACTCCTCAGGTCTGGCCAACTTGCTTTATTTCCTCCAGCCCCCAAAGGATTGAGAATTGAAGCCTAATGGCTTTGATAACCTTGCTGATTTCTTCATTATTATTTTTTAAACGGAATTCACCACTGCAGGAGGTCACTGAGTCAATGGTCACAGCTGGCTTTTAAAAAGGGGTTGAGTCATTCTGTGATTGGTAAAACAGAGACTCAGCCTGAGATGGGGGCAATCAAATTTCCTGCTTCAAGGCATCCGTTGATCACTACAGGGGTCAGAAAGAAGTGTTTTTCTCATGCAAGTCCTGGCACGAATATCTAGGTGAATGGAAAGCAAAGTGGAAAAAAAAAAAGAGGATTAGCTCTTTTTTTTTTTTTTTTTGAGAGCAGCAGGGCTGAAAAACCCATCCTTACTTTAATAGACCAATGAGTGCTCTGATTCCATCTAGCTCTGCTCAGATGGCAGTTGCGATTATAGTGTTATGGACACATTTCCCAGCTACGCAGGGCAAGATGGTGTTGTCTGTATGGGCCCAGATTTGCTCATGGATGGGCACAGGTGTGTTCAGATGGGGAAAATACTTCAGGGCAGGAGTAGGAGGTAGGGTGAGCGTATGTCAGTTGAAATTGGTGAGTTTACAAAAAAAAAAAAGATTCACGAGAAGCCCATAGGATCTCTGGGTGCAATTGCCACATGATATCACACATTCTCAGGATTCAGGGGTGTTTTGCATCTCTTGTAGTGACACAGATGTGTAACTAGGCCTTCTCAGCCCACCAGAGAGGCAGCAAAAATAAAGGTATAATAAACAGCTTTTGCTTTTCTGGTTCTGTCCTTACTAGATGAGACTTCCAAGCTTTCAAATTCTCAAATAGTTTTTGGAGTCCTCCATAACAAGGATGTCCCTCTTCTGCGGTTCTGACTAATGCCACCACATTCAGACGATATGGGTTCAAATGCCAAATTCATTCATTCAGTCAAAGTACATTTAAGAGGCTTCCCTGGTGGCTCACTCAGTAAAGTATCTGCCTGCAATGCCGGAAAACCCAGGTTTGATCCTTGGGTTAAGAAGATCCCCTGGAGAAGGGACTGGCTACCTACTCCAGTATATTTGCCTGGAGAATTCCATGGACAGAGGAGCCTGGTGGGCTACATGGAGTAGCAAAGAGTCGGATATGGCTGAGAAACTAACATTGGTGGTCTAGTGGCCAAGACTCCGCACTCCCAATGCAAGGGGCCCAGGTTTGACCCCTGGTCAGGGAACTAGATCCTACATGGCATAACTGAGTAAGACCCTGCATGCCACAACTAAGACCTGGAGCAGTCAAATAAATAATTTTTTTAAGAAGGGCATTTAAAGGAGTGCCTGGTATGAATCTAACATTATAGGAAAGAGTTCTCATGGAATTTAGTTTCCAGGGAAGGGAGACGCATGTAAATAAACAACTGAGCCTGTAATATCCCAGGTAGAGATTGATGCTATGGAGAAAAATACAGGTGTGATGGGCTTACTTCTGAAGTGAGTCTTTAGTAGAGACTGAAAGGAACAAATCGTCTAGGGAAGAGAATCTCAGAGGAGAGGGCAGCAGGCGTGGACCCAGGGGACAGGTATGCTCAGCATGTTCCAGGAACGGAGAGGAAGCTGGTTGACTACAAGAGTCTGGATGTCAAACGGGAGGTATAGGCTGGAGCTGTCACCCGAGCTGTGGTTGTAGCCAGAGAAGGGAAAAGACCTGAAGACTAAAACCCTAAGAGATTCCAACATCTAAATGATGAGGGAGATGAGCAAGAACCAGTCAAGCAGACTGGTAGTCAATCAGCTTCCTCTCCGTTCCTGGAATAAAGTTGTCTTAAACTGGTACAACAAAGAAGGAGCAGGTTGAGGCTGTTGAGCTACACAGGGAGTAACACAGTGATGGAATCTAAGTTGGGTAAGAGGGCAGGAGGTAGGGAAACGGTGAGGGGAAATAATAAGATGCCAGGAACAATGGTTTGCTGGTCCTGGTGTGGTACAAGAACTGTTGGAGCTGGGAGTCTAGAAAAGATAAGCTGGAAAGAGAGGAGGCAGTGGTCTCAGAGGGAGATGCTGGAATAGAGAGTGCATTGCATTGCAGCTGGTGAGGTCTAGGTAGGGGTCTGAACATGGGCTGGCTGGCCAAGATGGTAACAGCAAAGTCACTGGAGGAGAGGAGCCGAAATAACGTGGTGGGGGGCAGCCCTTGGGAGGAGCATCTCCCTACCAGACAGCTAGCTACCCCTTGGGTACTTCCATTTCCTGTTGTGGTTTACATAGATGGTGCCTTCTGGAGCCCAACTCCCTGAAGTCTATTTGGATGTGCAAGGCACCAAGAATTATGATAGAAGAAGTAGCTTTGGAAAGAGTCCGACTAATTAAAATCTTCAAGGAGTGAGTGGGAGGGATGCAGAGGTTGGTAATCAGGAGGGGACACGAGGAGGAGGCCCAACTCATCCCCAACACAGGGCCTCTGGAAGAACAGAAGCAAAGACAGACAGACAGACTCATCATGGTGGCTGCAGGTCCTCCACTGTTTGTGTGTTAAGTGACTCTGGGAGAATTATTTAACCTCTTTGAGCCTCGGTTTTCCCAAATGGAAAATGGAACAAGTCATCGTATCTCTTTCACAAGGTCATTCTGAAGATTCAGTGAGCTCATACATATGAAATGTGCTTAAGACACAGTACGTGGCCCAGAGTGGTATGTTTTTAATGACTGAAGCAGTTTTATCAGTTATCTGGGTCACCAAAGCCCAGTGTTTTTATTTTTATTTTTTTATTTTATTAATTAAAATTTTCCATCTCAGGTGTACATGAGTTTCCAATCTTGAACCCCTCCCCCACCTCCCACCCCATATCAACTCTCTGGATCATCACCGTGCCCCAGTCCCAAGCATCCTGTATCCTGTATTGAACATAGACTGACGATTCGTTTCTTGCATGATAGTATGCATGTTTCAGTGCCGTTCTCCCAAATCTTCCCACCCTCTCCCTCTCCCTCAAAGTCCAAAAGTCCCTTCTATACTTCTGTGTCTCTTTTGCTGTCTTGCATACAGGAAGGACTGGACGAGCCCTTGTCAGGTGCTGAGGCACTTCTCAAGGAGGGCGAGGTGCAGGCTGGGACTGGACGAGACACCAACTTCGCCATGAGAGCTTCAGAGGGGAGAGTGAAGAAAGCAGGCCCACTGCCAAGATGGAGCAATTAAATATGGAGAGGGCTGAGAGGCTTGACAGGAAAAATGGAAGTAAAGCATGTTTCTAATCAGAGCCATGACGAGGGCTGCCTGGAGGCTCTACTGGTAATTGATGTGCCTCTGACTTTAATTAGAAACAATTTCTGGGGACTTATAGGATAGAGTCACCTCGTGATATTATTTACCATGGAGGGTAGTGTCTGGAGTGAAAATGGATGTTATTGTTTCCTCGCAACACATTAGAAGGTGACTTCATGGTGAATAGATTTTTCAAGATATTTGACATTCGCTGACTTTCTATTTAACTCCTCTTAGACACAGAGGCCATTACTGTAATGACAATCCCTGGATTTACCTCTGTTAATGGCAGAAGACATGTGAGAGAGGAGTCATCCCTGTGTGGGCCCTGGACTGAATGTGAATTTAGCCACGTTGCCTCCCCAGCCGCTGAGACCTGAGGGATTCTGGGAGCTCAGGTGGCCCGAGTGCAGCTTCAGTCTAACAGAGACTCCCCCACAAAGACTCAGGGGTGTGATTGGCATGACTGGCATTGCCTTTTTCTAAGGTGACCTTTATTTTGTGTCACTTGGCATGAAGTGAGATAAGGTATGTACAATGCTTAGCACAGAGCCTTAGCATATAGCAAGAACACAGAAAGTGTTGACTCATTAATGTTATTTTCTTGAGTTTTTCTGACAAGACTTAGGGGCCTTCCATACTTGGCATTCTCCAAGTGCTGGGGACATGGAAAGAGTTGGGAAAGGGACAATGGCGTTATTGGGCCTCAAAGTTAGTGGGTTGTATTCCCCTTGGGAAGCCCAAGGAGTTTTTACTTGAGCGGGCTTTTCTTGGGGCATGCACCTGTGGGCAAGATGCCAAATGCTAGTTAACAGCAAGGGTACCACATAGGGGTTTGAAGTCAGTGCTTTATAGATCAGAAAGTATGCACTTGCCTTCTGCCCCCTCTACACTGGCAGCCAAGTAAGAGTGATGAGGTGCCCAGGCAAGGAGTCACAGAGAGCAACGCCTATCATTGCAACCCAGCTTCCAGGCTAAAGGGACAAAGCCTACTTTACCAAGTTGGGAAACAATAGTAAAGGCTTTTTGATGTCTAAAGCCTATAGATGGTTCTCAAAAGAAGTGTTACTGGCATTTTGGGAAGGGTAGTCTTCTCTGGGTGGCACAGCCCAAGCCATGCAGGACATATGGTGCCTGTGGATCACCCACTACTGTCAGGAGAGCTCTCACATCACAGGTGCTGGAGTGGCTGAAAACCCCCCACACATCTTAACCTCCCCAGTCTTGGATCCCCAGTATGAGCAGCAACATGCCTAGAATGTCCTGCTTGCAAATCAGCCTGCACACCAGCCGCCTGACCTCAATGCAGCACCTTCCTGTTCCTGGTTCTCAAACGGCGGTTGCTGGCAGCATGAGTTCTCTTGGCTAAACAAGTATTTAAAGAATGCAAATGCTGACTGTCTCCTCCCTGGGGATGTGACCCTGAACAGGGTCAGGCTGTGTGAGTCACCTTACCTCCAGCCATGCTTAAGTGTCCCACTAGGTCACCTGCCACCAGCAGAGGGAGAACGGACTCCAAAGCTGGAGCCTCTGATGTATGAAAGGCGCTCGGTAAAATCCCCAGATTTGAAACCTTCTAACATTTTATATGTTGTTGCTCTCATTTAGGGGCTTCCCTAGTGGCTCAGTGGTAAAGAATACACCTGTCAATGCAGGAGAGGCAGGAGACACAGGTTTGATCCCTGGGTCAGGAAGATCCTTTGGAGGAGAGCATGGCAACCCACTCCAGTATTCTTGCCTGGAGAATCCCATGGACAGAGGAACCTGGAGGGGTACAGTCCATAGGGTCGCACAGTCGGACATGACAGACCAACTGAGTGCTTGAGTACTCTCATTCGAGAAGATTGGCTCTGGAATGATATTAAGAATAGCTGTAATCATTACCAGTCTGTGTGCGTGTGTGTGCCAGACCAAGCACTTTCAACAGTCCTGTGAGTTCTTTTTTTTTTTTTTTCATTACTACTTACTTTATGATTGAGGATTGAAGTCCAGAGAGCTTAAATGCTTTGCTGAGGATCACAGAGCCAACAGGGTTAAGAGTCAGGATCCGAATCCCCATATTTCTGCTTCCCAAGCCTCACATACTGGGCATTTGGTGACACTGCTTCTCAGGCAGGAGGAATATTCAATATCAGGAGGCACAGGTCAAGTGAAGGGCAGACTTGGCTAAGGGGGACAGTGGGCGGTAGTCTGAGGGAAGCCAAAGAGTTGGACCAGAGCCAACTCAATCGGGAAGTTACTCTTTCTGAAAAGAGAAACAAAACAAAACAGTAATGTTGCCCTTCTTGTGCCAACCAGAATTCATGAAGCCATCAGCCTGGACAACTCTGGAGCAGAGGGGCAGGCCAGGAAAACCAGCAACCGGCATCTTGCAAGGGTATTGGAGGGAACAGCTGTTTGAGGAGAGTTGTCAGTAAAGACTTGGTGTTTGGAGTACATGCTGAACATGTGAAGGATTCAAGAATGTACATTTTTGGGAAACTGTGAACAAGGCACATACACAAGAAAAAGACACTCTGGCGTGAACTCAGGTGGGACAAAAGCAATGCTCAACTGAGAGGAGAATTCCAGAGAACCCAAAAAGGGCCACATTTTCTTACCCACAACAAGCAAAGGTATTTCTTCAGTTTCTTAGTGGGGAAGACTTTGAAATGTATAAACCCCTTTAAGTCACTTATTCAGTGTTGTATACAATTATGCTTAAATAAGCCACATGTACTTTTCACTACACAATGTAGATTTATTATCAACAAACCCTTTTTTGTCATCCTAAAGATCCACTGGGTAATTTGACAATTAGTGTTGAAAAATACACACACTCTCTGAGCCACTTGTTGCAACGTGTCTTATGGAATACTAGCCCAGACCCATAAAGCTATATGGACAGAGATATTTATTACAGTGCTGGTTGAATAAATTATGGTTTAGCAGACAGTAGATAATCATAAAAGGCAATATGCAAAATAATCGTATGCCACATGCAAACACAGTCTTATTATTTAAAAAACCACTGTACGTGGATGTTTATGCCTACACATATTTCTGTAAATGTTAAAGAAAAAAGTCTGGAAGGACAGTGGATAGCTTTCAGAGCTGAAGTCAGAAATAAGAAGGAAATTTTTGGTTTTTACTTTACCCCATTTCCTCAAAGGCAGAAATTTTAGGATAGTGGGTGATTTTTCTTTCCTTTTTGTGATTTTTCTGTTTTTCCAAATTTCCTATAGTGACCCTGTGTTGCTTTCATGATCAAGCTTCATAACTACCTGCGTGCTGTAGAGGCTAAGCATGAGCCTGGAGTCAGATTACCTGGGTTCACACCCCAGCTCTGCTGCTCTGCCACGGTTGATAACCATGGTGGATGATATCACCTCTCTGGGACATAGCTTCCTCATTTGTAATGTGACGATAACAAGAGTGTGAACCCTATGAGACTGTTGGGAGGATTAAGTGAGACTCTCTGTGTAAGGAGTGTGGTCAGGATTGGGCAAGTGTTGGTTTGGACTGTTTGAGTGTGGACCTCTCTACAGGAAAGATCAAGCTCAGGGCTGATGTTGAGCAAAGGGCTGTGCGTTGCTGTTTGATATTGGAAGGATAGGACCCAACTGGAGGCAGAAACTTGCTGATGAGAAGATGAAAGTAGCGGTGGGATCTTGATCATCGTGCTTTCCTCACTCAGTAAAGCCACAGGGAAAAGGTCCAGAGGAACCCTTTCCTGTGGGTTCTTTCCTACCTTTCTTGTGCTCCAGCAAGGTTTTTCCTTCCTCCTGCAGGCTTCACTTCTGCCTAATTTCTTGCAAATGAAGTCTAAATGTTTCTGAAGAGGAGGGGCCCTTACCCTACTCCACTGGGAGGGAGGGACAAAGACAGTCTACCCTTTCCCTAAGATCTGTGATCTGTTTAGCAAATGTGGCCAGTCTTCCCTCAACTTTCTTCATTCTGAAGCTTGAACAAATGACCAGATACCAGGAGCTGAATTTTGCCCATGGTGGAAATTGGCTTCTCAGAATTTCCCGTTGGGTTCTAAAGCTGTGGACACTGAAAGCAATTCATGGCCCCTTTTGGGATTCCTTTTCAGATAAGTCATAAGACAGATAAGAATAAGCCCATGCTTTGAGTGGTTAATGCAACATAAAGCCTCCAAATCACTGAAAATGGTCACCTGGATGCTGTCCAGGGACAACGACACCTTGAGGAACAACCTAGCACGTGGCAGCTCTGGGTCTGAGGGCAGCTCTGCCTCTCGCTGGGTTAGACTGTAGCTGTGCCAGTTTGCCTCTTGAGATCCCTTACAGCTCTGAGAACACAGAGGAAGGCACACATGGGCCAGATGCCTTGCGGTGTGGACCCAGTTATGGCAGCCTCACCTCCTACCGATTTCCCTCCAGAGCACTCCGCCCCTCTGCCTTCCAAGCTATCACGAGACCAGCTGCTCTCTGACACCCAAGACACACTTCCCTCTCAAAGCCAGCTCATGTACTCCCACCCACAGGGTTTTTGTGTTGCTTCTCTGATTGACTACTTCAGGTGCAACCAATTCAACTATAATCTGTTTTATGATGCCTTTCTAGAGCCTTCTATGCAGAATTGATTGTCTCCACTTTGGTGTTCCCTAACACTTTGTTCATACTTATCTCTCTTATTTTCTTTTTTAGCTTTATTAATATTTTGTTTACTAATTTATTATATGATTTTATTACCTACACTTATTTATCTTATTGTGGTGTGTTTTATAGTTAATCCACAGTCTTCAAACATCAGTGGGCAAAAGGATTTAAAAGAAGGAGCTGCAGAAACAATCTACGGAACAACTATGATGTACGGGCCTAGGACTGAAAAAATAGTGGCCTGTCAGATAGATGGGACCCAGCATGTGTCTTAGGATATCCTGTCCTCTCTCCCAGATGGGACTTCTGATTAGGTACCTTGACCATGGAGCCTGGGAATCTGCATATGTTAATTAATTTTAACCCCACTCGATTCTGACTCAAGTGGTTAGAGACACACTCTTTGGGTAACAGTGTGGTAAAGTTACAGCTTATATGAATGTGCTGTGTTGTGTGTAATTGCTCAGTTATGTTCGACTTTCTGTGACCCTTTGGACTGTAGCCCTCCAGGCTCCTCTTTCTATGGGATTTTTCAGGTAAGAATACCAGAGTGAGCTGCTATTTTCCTTCTCTGGGGATCTTCCTGACCCAGGGATCAAACTCATGTCTCCTCTATCTCCTGCATTGCAGGCAGATTCTTTACCTGCTAGGCCATTGGGATAATAAGTATCATTTATAATATTGCTGTAGTATAAATTTGAATCAAGTGTTTTGAGCCTGGTATGTGAGAACTAATCATTAGCTAGTGAGTGAAACCAACGAACCATCTAGGACCCTCGTCTCAATGATGGCTTGTTGTTCTCTTCCAGAGGTTGGTTTTTCTCTTCCAGTCTTTGAATAAATGGTGTAGTAGCTCCCTAATAGGTATACTGAGGAACTCGATTCTGTAAGACATGGAGAAATTTGCTAGGTGATATAATTGAAGCATAAAGAAAGTACTATTGGGCAACAGAAGAAGGAGAAATTAATTTTGACTGGGATAATTAATTTATAGCTAACAGTTGAATGAAATGCCAAAAGCAAACAAACACACACAGGTGTTCAGGATTGTTTTTCTGACACCATTTGCTATTCATTTGTGTGTTTCTTGCTATGAGCAGGAACATGGGCGCAACTGGAGATCTGTGAATGCCAATCTTCAAGACAAGGAGCTGCCAGGAAGGATTTTGATGTGGTCAAAGAATTTTATTTTGCATTTCAGAAACCTCACTATAATTACACCTGAATAGACAATATTGAGATATATTCAATTCCAAGCTCAAGAAAATCATAACTTGGGGAAAAGGCTTTGCAAGCATTACAAATAACTTACCTTTATAGAATTTTGACATTGCCCAGAGGAAAGGGGAAATTATGCAATTTTTATATGATTGATCAATTTCAAAATAGTCTGTTTGCCTAAGCAGTGAACTTTTGGCAGCTTTTTCTCTCCCTGTAGCAATGCTTTGTTGTCTGGCTGAGGATTTAGTCAGAGGAGTCAGGGAAAGACCCTGGGATTTAGCAAGAAACAATCACATTAAACCAGACATTTATGTATTTGTTAGCAAATTATAGAACTGTTTGTTGAGCACCTCTGTTTTTGTTGTCGTTGTTTAGCTGCTAAGTCATATCCAACTCTTTGGCCACCCCATGGACTGTAGTCTGCCAGGCATCTCTGTCCCTGGGATTCTCCAGACAAGAATACTAAAGTGGATTGCCATTTCCTTCTCCAGGGGATCTTCCCAACCCAGGGATCAAGCCCACATCTCATGTGTTGGCAGGTGGGTTCTTCACCACTGAGCCACCGGGGAAACCCTTGTTGAGCACCACCTACTAGATGGAAAGCAAGTGTTCAGCACTGGGAGTCAATACTGTGCAAAACAGGCCCTGACCTCACTTTCATGCAGACCGAGTGTAGTGGGAGTTACAGAAAAGTCAGCAGGTAATATTAGCCAATGTGGCAAAGTCTGTGTGAGAGTATGTACAGAGTGCTGTGGGGCACAGAAGACGGGTCTCTGTTTACATTCGAAGTGATGGGTAAAAGTGGCTAAGACTATTTCATGGCTCAGAAGTAGGGGAAATGAGTAATTCTCTGGGAGAGTCCTTGAGCTGACTCATAGGGCAGACAAGAGAGGAAGTGCAAAGCTGGTTGTGAAGGGTGGCGAAAAGGCAGTTAGAAGCAACAGTGTAAGAACTGCCTGTGGGTGAGCATTCCTGGGAATGATCCTTCAGTTTCTAAAAGCTGGGCACAGGGTGATGTGTTATGTGGTGTCTCAAGGAAGCTGCCCAGGGACTAATGGCCACAGATGTAAAACGGCCTGAGCCTGGAACAAAGCCTCCAGATTGATAGAACATGTCTCTGCCTAGTTCCCCAGAGGCTTACATTTTGTTCTCTTTTATTGTTTGTTTGTTTCCTTTTTATTAAAAATATATATTTTTGTCTGTGCTGAGTCTTTGTTACTGTATGTGGGCTTTCTCTAGTTGCGTGAGGGCTACTCTCTAGCGGGAGTGTGCAGATTTAGTAGTTGCGGCTCATGGGCCCAGCCTTCTTGTGAATGTGGGATCCTAGTTCCCAGAGCAGGGATCAAACCTGCATCCCCTGCATTGGCAGGTGGCCTCCCAACCAGTGGACCATTATTTAAGTCCCTACAATTCATTCTTAAAGCAATGTATTGGTGGTTTCAGTTTCGTAGAACAAAAACCATTCTATTAAATTTACTAATTTAAGCAGAACTATTATCAGACACTAATATGCAAGGAAATCAAACCAGTCAATCCTAAAGGAAATCAACCCTAAATAGTCATTGGAAGGACTGATGCTGAAGCTGAAGCTCCAATACTTTGGCCACCTGATGTGAAGGGCAGACTCACTGGAAAAGACCCTGATGCTGGGAAAGATCAAGGCAGGAGGAGAAGGAGGTGACAGAGGATGCGATGGTTGGATGGCATCACCGAGTCAATAGGCATGAGTTTGAGCAAATTCTGGGAGATAGTGAAGAGAAGCATAGCATGCTGCAGTCCATGGTGTTGCAGAGTCAGACATGACTTAGCAACCGAACAAAAACAACAATATTACCAGTTATTTAATGGCTATAAAATTACTTGAGGGCTGGAAGAACTGGCTTTAAGATGAACTTCCAAAAATAATTCCAGTCCTGGAAGTCATAGAAACCTTCACTATAATCATGATAGCTGCATTTCTGTTGCGGGAGACTGCTTAATCAGGAAGCTGCTGATTCCAGAATACGCTGGGCTTCCCTAGTGGCTCAGATGGTAAAGTGTCTGTCTGCAATGCAGGAGACCTGGGTTCGATCCCTGGGTTGGGAAGATCCTCTGGAGAAGGAAATAGCAGGCTACTCCAGTATTCTTGCCTGGAAAATCCCATGGACTGCGGAGCCTGGTAGGTTACTGTCCATGGGGTCCTGAAGAGTTGGACACGACCGAGCGATAATCATCCTAGTTGCATTTCTGTTGCAGGAGACTGCTTAATTAGGAAGCTGCTGATTCCAGAATATGCTACCCCTGTCTTAATCCATGCCAGCAAATGAGTGGATGGTCTGTCTCCCTCCTTTCAAGTCTCTTCAGTGAGACTTGAGTCTCCCCAGAATCCTAGTTGCAAGAGAATCTGGAAATGTAGCTTTTGGCTTTCTGGATTCTTCAGCACAGGAAGACATACTCAGAGGAGCTTAGAATAAATCTAGAGCAAGCTAATTCTAGTATCTGCTGCAGGAAAATATCTCTCCTAGGGCTAACCAGGTGCTATGAGGAGACAGAAAGCCCAAAGAACATACCCAGCTCTCACTGTGTTAGTTAATAGGATGAGGGACTTGGGGATGGGACATTGGATCCTTCTGGCCCTGAGGGTCAAGGATGTGGGGGAACTTGGGAGGCTGAGGGAGCTGGAGTTGATGAGGATGTGCTGGGAAGGGCCAGGTACAGCCAACAGAGTATTAGGGAGATGTGAAATGGGTAACAAGTGTACAGAATTCAGAGAGGGAGCAGAGTCTCAGCGAAAGACAAAGCTGTTGAGATTTCAAGAGCAGGAAGCCAGGGATATCCAGCTGGTTATTCTCATTAACCTGCTAGAAGTCAGGATGTTGAGCCACCTCTGAACTAAGCACATGCCATCCAGTGTCTTCCCTGCTTCCTGACTGCTGGTTGATTTTAGCCTCAAGATCTCCCGAGAGACAGATCACTCACTTTGACTACCTCACTGAGCAGCTTGCCTGCTGAGATAGGCCTTGCCTTTATTTTCCCTGGTGAGACTGGGTCATGAGCCCCCACCAGGAGACTCAGTCTTACCTGGATCCTGAGACAATCATGGTAGGGACAGGAGGTGAGAGACCTCCAGACTCATCATTCAGGAGGACTCAAAATGAAAACTTGGTGCCAACAGACCTGGGATGTGACCCACCCTAGAGCCATTCCTTATTCTCTCACTGAACCACATCTGGTCAAACCCTGTCATGCAGTAGGCATGTGTGTGCTCTGCATGGCGATATGCTGGCAAGAAGCCTGGAAGATGAGTCAGAGGCCCCTAGGTGGAGAAGTGATGGAACTGGGAATAATGAGAGGTAGCATGAGGGACGGTAGGGTCTTCCTGGCCCCATGAGGGAGTTTTGCCGTCTCCTAAGGGTGAAAGGAAGGAAGCCACTGAAAAGGGTTTAAGGTGGGAGGATGGACACAATCAGATTGTGCTTTTATTTTATTTTTTTTTTAACAATCTCATGTTTTCTTTTTTTCTCGATTGAATGGGAAGGGATAAAAGCAGGTAGGAAGACTTTGCAGTGATAGTGAACTTTCAAAATAATAATAGGGACTTCCATGGTGGCTCAGTGATTAAGAATCTGCCTTGCAATGTAGGGAACACAAGTCCACTCCCTGGCCTTGGAGCTAAGGTCCTACTTCCCCTGGGGCAAATAAGCCTGCACTGCCACAACTAGAGGGCCCACGTGACACAATGCAAGCTCCTGCCTTCTTCAATAGGACTTGACACAGCCAAATAAATAAATAAAACTGGCAGGGCTAAGAAGTTATCCAGTCAAGAGTTTTAAAAATTGATAATAAATCAGAGGGTAATAGTGATAAAGAAGAGAAGAGAAAGAGATGAGACAGAGTTATTTAGAGGAGGAAGATGAAAGTGTAAGAAAGAAGAGCAATTTGGTTCTTTCTTTCTACTCTGGTCACTTCAAACTCTGTTTTCACTTTTGACTTGGTTTTGCTTTCCTATTTATTTTATCTTATATCCTAGTGTAAGAAAAAGCAAATGAAATAGATTTATGTAATAAAAGTCACATCACTATATGGATATGCTTACATGGGACCCATAATGAAGACTCAGAAGTGGTATAAAAATCTGTATTTTTTTAGGGCCATAGTGAAGAGCATGGATTTCAAGGCAGAGTATTAGCTATGTGACCCCAGGTGAGCTATTGCACCTTTCTAAGCTTTAGATTCATCTATAAAACAGGGGAAAATAGTGCCTAACCTGATGGGTTGCTCTGAGACTTACATGAGATAATCCGTATAAAGCTATTAGTATGGAGCCTGGCATAATGAAATTGCTCAATGAATGTTAACTAGTAGTATTATTCATAGCTTTTAGCTGACCATCCATAATGTAGTTGATGGATGCTCTTGCAGGCCTTCAGAGCCAGTGCTGAGCATAGTACCAACAGTTATTGTATGACAGACTTATGCACAGATTGCAAGGACTCTGAAAAGGTGGTTCAACATATTGAATCTAATTCTGCCTGTTTTCTCTCACGTCAGGTTCTGCCTCTGATCCTGTGCAGAACTCTTCGGAGAAGCACTGCCTAGTGGGGAGGATAGGGCAGAGAGGGGGCAAGAGAGTTGAAGGAAGGCAAGACTACAGAGTGGAACATAGGTCTGCTTCTGTTGGCCCATCTTAGCAGTAGTTTTATTATGGCTCATTTTTTTTTTTTTTTAAATAGGGCTCTGGTTTGTTTTCTTATTCCCCATTCATTTAGTGAACAATTGCAACATGCCAGGCATTGTTATATGTACTGGAAAAATAGCCATAAACAAAGGCCCAGCTTCTGTGGAGCTTACATTTTTGGTTGGGTTCTCTCTTATTAAAATATTTTATTCTCTTGAAAGTCTTAGCTGGCCCAGACTTCTTCTTCCATGATAGGAATGAAAGGAACCCATGGATAACATGGCCTATTCTAGATCCATATATTGAAAAGAGAGTTGTGTTGAGTGGAATTTGGAGTTTCTCCTCTTGGGGGAATTCATTTTGTATTTTCTAAGAGAGGGGAATAACAGAAAAGTCAATAACCCCTTCTCCTATTAGTCATCAGAATATCCAAATGCATAATGAATTATTGTCACAGACGAAGAACCTGAGGCTAAGAGGTTAAGTGATTTTCCAGTTTAGGTGGGATTCAAGATTTAAACTTCACAGGCTTTGCTTTCTTTCTTTCTTTTATAAATTGGGAGTTACTTGCTCAATTGCAAATACATTTAGTGGCATTAGTTCAGTTTGTCATTGACTTGATGTTGGTGATTGGAACTTCTGGTTAATAAATTTTATACTTTCAGATACTCATCTTTAAGGAGTGTGACATAGCTTAGTGGTTCCCAAATGCTAGTCCATGGGCCAATGATGGTGTATGGCAGAGTTGTCACCAATCTCAAAATAAAGTTAACTTAAATGCTGTCTCTTTCATAATCTGTCTGCCCAAATTTCCACTATGAAATGATCGTGTTAGTAGGAGGTAGTTAGGTTTTTGTTTGTTTGTTTGTTTTAAAATGTTACTTTACAAAATAAAAAGTTGGCCAGTCTATATCTGTCAATTCTTTTTTTGTTAAAATTTACTGTTTGGTAAATTCAAAAGGCTGAGGAAACCTGATATAGCTAACTAAATGAAAAATAGAAGTTCTGTTTCTGGCAATATGGAATACTAGATATTAAAAAAATCCTTCTGGTGCAGAATACCTAAAAAAGAATGTAAAACTGGAAAAATTATATATTTTAAAAAATGCATAGTTGTATTGGCAAGAAAGGAAAATTCCTAGAGGCCAAAAATGACAAGAAAGCAGAAATCGGAGAAAACTACATTTGGGAGAGAAGAAATAAATCTCAAGGTGTTAGTGAGGTGGAAAATAGGATCAAATACTGTTGCCTAAAGCTAGTGTTCCCCAAAGATGACATCCTTGGTGGAAAGACAAACTAGAAAAAAAGAAATCCTCCTCAAAGGAGGCCCAGGAAATACAACTGCCTGACTCACCCTTGGGATTTGAGAAAGGGTAAATTTCTTCTGAGAACTTCATAACCATGAGTCACTCTCATTGGATTTAAGTCTAAAAATCTCATCATTAATATGAGCTGAGAATTCAAAATAATCTGAGCTGGGTAGTGCCTATAGGTGCCAGATGGGAGCAAACACAAATGTTCTCTGAAGGCATGCAGTTTGACTTCAGGCCTGAAAGTTATGACTCTGATTAACATTGGCTCAAAATTTACAAATCACAAAATAAATGAGGAAATAAATGTCAGGAGAAGAAGCCAAAAGAAACACCAAGAAGCAGAATCAGAGCTTTGAAAACTTCAGGTATTAGAAATAAAGATAACATGTAAATAGCAGTCTTGAAAAGACAAGAAATTATCAAGAATATTTATTGAAAAGAATCAATTAGAACTTGATAAATGAAAAATACAACCACTGGCATTTAGAAGTTTCTGTTATACATATGAAAAGAGAGATAATGGATGTGAGGATAGATATTTTCAGATTACTTTGAAAGCAGGGAGGAACAAAGAGACTGAAAATATGGGAGGTAAGTTAAAGAGAAAGAGAAGATATGTGAGATATTAGAATATATGTGAGAAGGTAGACTATATGTCTAATTGGAATTATGGGAATAATAATAGAGATATGTCAGAAGGCATATCCCAGGTTATAATGAAGGAAGAGTTTCCAGAACTGATGAAATATGGGAATCCTCAGATTCAGAAATCCTTATGAATACCAAGCCTGATAAATTAGAAACCCACACCTAGATCCTTTAATCTTATTTAATCCTATTATAGAATATCAAAGATAAACAGACCTTGGAAGAAGCTACAGGAAAAAGAAAAATAACCTATAAAGGAATGATGACAAGCTGATAGCTGACTTCTCAACAGCATCAATGAAAATAAGAGATGTACATTCAAAATATATCTGATTACTTTGCATTATGTTGGAAAAAAGCAGCTAGGCTTCTCTTCATTCAGAATACTAACATACATCCAAAGTCTGAAAGTAAATCCAGTATCACCAAACCACATTCATTCAGCAAGAATTCAGCAAGCACTTAGAAATTAATCAATACCAGCAATCGTGTTTGTGTATGTGTGTGTGTACACAGCATACAGTAACACCAAGCAAAGTACTTTCCTTGTGATCAGTTCCAAGGAGATTAAAAACCTGATACCTTAAACCTAGTTCAGTTCAGTTCAGTCGCTCAGTCGTGTCCGACTCTTTGCGATCCCATGAATTGCAGCACGCCAGGCCTCCCTGTCCATCAAGATCCGTCCTGGGATTTCTTTGGAAGGAATGATGCAAAGCTGAAGCTCCAGTACTTTGGCCACCTCATGCAAAGAGTTGACTCATTGGAAAAGACCTTAAACCTAACCACTTGCTAGAAGGCACTTATCACCTCCAAGATTTTAAAGGAAATGAATGTTCCTTGAAGAGTTCCTAAGCTGAACCCTCATTTTCTACATATGTTATTGTATGTTGACTCTATTTTTAGACTACTTTATTTATTAAGTGTGGCCAAGCTGCTCTGAATCCTTGATCTAAGTTGTTTTTATTCTTTTAAGGAAATAACACAAGGACTTAAAAAAATTCTGTAATAAAATTTATGTTCTATAAGAAATAATAGGAGTCACTTTTATTCCAAGGTGTCATTTTTATTAAAATACTTAAAATATTTATTGAAAAATATTTGTTCTTTATTTTTAAAGATTAAAACAATACTGAGGATTAAAAAAACTGAAAGCTCCCTACAAGCCTGGTTCATCTCATTCCCAACAGACAGTCACTGTTAACCATGTTATGCTCATCCTTCCAGACCTAACTTTCCTGCAACTTGCTCTTCTAACTCTGGATCTGGGAGATGTTTAAACATCACTACATAGAGAGACACTTTACTATTTCATAGACTGGATGTACCATAATTACCCTATTGATGGACATTCATATTTTTCACAATATAAAACATTTTCAATATATTCAAAATAAAACCATATAAAATGTGTTTCATATATAAAATCAGAATCACAGTAATTATATCTTTGCACACATATCTGCACATTTGTGAGAATAGTTCTCTAGGCTAGGTTTCTAGAAATTGAATTAAATGTCAAAGGGTCTACATGTTTTACCTCTTAATGCATTGTATGCATTTTTTAAAATTAAAACTTTTTTTCTGAATTTCCTGTTATTTAAAAGTTAGCTGGATTTTATTAAGTTTGTTGTGGCTTTAGGTTAACCTCTAGAAAACTGCTGACATGGTTTGGAGAAACCCCTTTACAGAGGACTAAAGAAGCTGGGAAACTATGGAGGAAAGAGTTAAGGCTCACCTGGGAAAGACACACAGCTCCACGGGCAGCCCCACATCCCTGAGAAGGCACATCAAGTTTACGGAAGTCAAAAGAAAAATGAAAGTGCTGGGTGTTCAAAACCACAAGAAGAAAGAAATTTAAAAAAACCTTTAAGGATGTCAGCAATCTTGAATGATGCAGTGAAATGTGCCCATTCATATGTGGATACTTATCTTCTTAAACATAAAGTAATTAAATGTGGCAGTATTTTAATATTCCAATTTCTTACTAATAGACGTGGGAATTCTGTACTTCAAAGTTTCAAGTATGTCATGACTTAAGCTCTATTTCTCACAAAGACTCGTGCTCCTCAGGACTAGAGATACTGTTTTAAGGCAAAAAGTGCTTTCAGCACATTTTTATACAGCTGCCTTCAACTGCCCAACTCTCCTGTCACTAAGACAGATATGAATACATGTATATATATATGTGTGTTTCGGCTCCTGGAACCAAAACTCTTGGTTCCTAGTTGACAGGCTATAACAGTAGCTCAAGACTTAGCTGGGCTTCCCAGGTGGCACTAGTGGTAAAGAATCCACCTGCCAATGCTGGAAACTTCAGAGATGTAGGTTCAGTCCCTGGGTCGGGAAGATCCCCTGGAGGAGGGCATGGCAACCTACTCCAGTATTCTTGCCCGAGAATCCCATGGGCAGAGGAGCCTGGTGGGCTACGAGTTACACAGGACTGAAGTGACTCAGTACTCATGCAGATGTCAAGGGAGAGAAAAGCTGTCACAAAAGATTTCCCACGTTACTTGCACTCAGAGGTTTTCTTCTCTAGTATGGGTCTTTTTATTACACCTGACAAAAGCAGAGAGTTGGGCAAAGGCCTTTCCCCATTCCCTGTGCTCATAGGGCTTCTCTCCGCTGTGACTCCTATAGTGTGGGTGAGGGAACAGCTGTAGTCGAAACCTTTTCCACAGTCTCTACACTCATGGTGTAATTTGGGTCGTGCCATGTGGGAGAAAAACAAGTAGTAGGTGAAGGTCTTTGCACAGTTGCAGCATTTGTGGAGCCTCTCCCGTGTAGGGCTTGTCCCTTGTGGGGCTTTCTCCCATGTAGGGCTTCTCTCTGTGCAGAGCACACCTCCAGCTACAGATACCAGGGAGCCATGTGCTCAGCACGGTAGGGCGTGGGGCTACAAGTCCCAGAGGCTCCTCTGGGAATTGAATTTTCAGTTACTCTGGAAGGAAGTTCACAAGTATTGTTGGAAGTTCATCCCTGCCAGTTGCGGCAGGGAGAAACTCCAAACACGCATGCAAAGAATTTGGTCTAGCAGGGTGTAGGGAAAGAAAGAACCTTACTTACTGCTTTAGTTTATCTTCTGACATACATCAAACCATATTCAGGGGATGGGTGTTAAATTCAGTTCAAATCAGCTACATAGTTGGAAAAGGCTAAACAGTCAGGACCTCTTCTACATTGCTGATGGTTCTGCTGTGAGTAAAACCACATTGAAAAGTTTTGGCCTCACCTCCTAAGGGCCTTTTCAAAGAAAAGCTTTCCCACACAGGTTCCAGGAGACATGTATCAGAAGATTCACTGTAGCAGACACCTGGAGAGAGTCCAGGAAAGGGGATGGATAGAGGACTTCTCTCAGGAATGGAACATATTTAGCAGCTGGTCTGCTACTGTGGCGGAGAAGGTGATGGCACCCCACTCCAATACTCTTGCCTGGAAAATCCCATGGACAGAGGAGCCTGGTAGGCTGCAGTCCATGGGGTCACTAAGAGTTGGGCACAACTGAGCGACTTCACTTTCATTTTCACTTTCATGCATTGGAAAAGGAAATGGCAACCCCCTCCAGTGTTCTTGCCTGGAGATCCCAGGGACGGGGGAGCCTGTTGGGCTGCCGTCTATGGGGTCACGCAATCAGACACGACTGAAGCGACTTAGCAGCAGCAGCAGCAGNAACTGAGCGACTTCACTTTCATTTTCACTTTCATGCATTGGAAAAGGAAATGGCAACCCCCTCCAGTGTTCTTGCCTGGAGATCCCAGGGACGGGGGAGCCTGTTGGGCTGCCGTCTATGGGGTCACGCAATCAGACACGACTGAAGCGACTTAGCAGCAGCAGCAGCAGCAGCTGCTGCTACTGTGGAGGAGGGGAGACTGTCTGTCATGTGGACAATGGTGACCGCAGTTTGAGCAGTTTCACCTTGACCAGCTGCCCTCCCCTGCTCATGCTGGAGCTGGTTCTTCTTGGAACTAGAGAAGGAGATGCAAATTTGAAGGTTTTGACACGCAGTGGAAAGACGTTTGATAGTCGTTGACATGACCCATTATGGTCAGATATAAGAACTAAAACTATTAAACTCTTAAAAGAAAACATAGGTGTGATTTCTGTGATCTTGGGTTAGGTCGTGGTTTCTTAGACATGGCACAGCAAACATGAGCAACAAAAGGACAATTGAGTTTGGCTTCATCACAATTAAAAACTTTTCTGCTTCAAAGGACACCATTGATACAGTAAAAAGACAGCCCACAGACTAGGAGAAAATATTTGCTAATTGCTTTTTTGATGAGGGGTTTGTATCCAAAATATACAAATAACTCTTACAACTAAGTTAATCAAGAGGCAAAAGCTTAATTAAAATGAGCAAAGGATTAGAAGAGCTCTTTCTCCAAAAAGGATGAGCAAATAGCAAATAGTACATGAGAAGACGCACTAGTATCTTCAGGCACCAGGGAGGTGAAAATCAAACCCACAGTGAGAAAACCACTTCACACCTACCAGGATGACTAAAATTGAGAACACAGGAATGAGTTTCGATGAAATAAGCAGAAATTGGAAAGCTTACACGTCACTGGTGGGAATGTAAAATGGTACAGCCATTTTGGAAAGTAGCCTGTAGTTCCACAAAAAATAAAGCTACCACAGGACCCCAAAATTTTACTCCTAGGTATATACCTAAGAGAAATGAAAAAAAAATATGTTTACAAAAAATCTGTATAGAAATATTATTAGAAGCATGATATATAACAGCAAAAAAGGTGGAAACAATCCAAATGTCAATCAGTGGATGAGTGGATAAGCAAAAAGTGATTTATGTGTATGGTGGAATATTACTCAGTCACAAAGAGTGGAGTACTGGTAGATGCTACAGTATCACTAAATTTTAAAACCATTATGCTACGTGAAAGAATCAGCCCACAGAAGAACACGTACTATATGACGCCATCTATATGGGTTGTCTAGAATAGGTACATTTATAGAAAGAGAAACTGGAGTGGGGGTGGGAGGAAGGGATAAGGATTAACTGCGAAGGGGTATGGGGCTTTCTGGGGGAAGGGTGAGAACTATGTCCTAAAATTATATTGTGACAGTTGGACAACTCTGTGAATATACTAAAAACCACTGAATTGTGTCAGTTCAGTACAGTTCAGTTGCTCAGTCGTGTCCGACTCTTTGCGACCCCATGAATCGCAGCATGCCAGGCCTCCCTGTCCATCACCAACTCCCGAAGTTCACTCAGACTCGCGTCCATCGAGTCCGTGATGCCATCCAGCCATCTCANGATATCCTGAATGCAGCCAAGTCCCACTCCTTCCAGCAGAGCAGATCTGCGAAGCTGGCCCTTGAAAAGCTTTAATAAGGAGACTGTGGAAGAGAAACAAGAATGCAGATGGGCCCTGGGCTCTTAGCAACAGGGTCCCTTGACTGTTAGGCAGGAAAATGAAAATCAAAATAGTAACTTTTGAAGAGAGTGACATGGGTGATGTATTTTGATTCTGACACAGTTTCTGCCTTTAGAAGAAAGAAAAAAGAAAAGAAAAGAAAGTCTCATTAAAAGGAAATGTCTTGAAATTTTTTTGCTATTAAAATTTATTTTTTCTTGAAAGTATTGGAGTTGCTTTACAATGTTGTGTCAATTTCTGCTGTACAGCAAAGTGAATTAGCTATGCTGCTGCTGCTGCTGCTGAGTCGCTTCAGTCGTGTCCGACTCTGTGCGACCCCATAGATGACAGCCCATCAGGCTCCCCCGTCCCTGGGATTCTCCAGGCAAGAAAACTGGAGTGGGTTGCCATTTCCTTCTCCAATGCATGAAAGTGAAAAGTGAAAGTGAAGTCGCTCAGTCATGTCTGACTCTTAGCGACTCCATGGACTGCAGCCTATCAGACTCCTCCACCCATGGGATTTTCCAGGCAAGAGTACTGGAGTGGGTTGCCATTGCCTTCTCTGAATTAGCTATACATATACATATAGCTCCCCCCCCTTTTTTTTTTGGATTTCCTTTCCATTTAGGTCACTAGAGAACACTTAGTATGAGTTCCCTGTGCTATGGGCCTTCTCAGGTGGTGCAGGTAAAGAATCCACCTGCCTCAGGTTTGATACCTGGGTCTGGAAGCTCCTCTGGAGTAGGAAATGGCAACTCACTCCAGTGTTCTTGCCTGGAAAATTCCATGGACAGAGGAGCCTGACGGGCTGCACTCCATGGGGTCAAACAGAGCTGTACATGCCTGAGCATGCAAGCACACGCCCTGTGCTATACAGTGGGTTCCTGTTAGCTATCTCTTTCATTCTTTTAAACTGGAGTGTAACTGCTTTACAGTGTTGTGTTAGTTTCTGCTGTGCACCAGTGTGAATCAGCTGTGTTTTATCACATATGCATATATCCCCTCCCTCTTGAACTTTCCTCCTACCACCTCTCCTCCAATCCCACCCTTCTAAAAGGTCATCACAGCGCACCCAACTGAACTCCCTGTGCCATGCAGCAGGCTCCCACTAGCTATCTGTTTTACATATGGTAGTGTATTTATGTCAGATCTAGTCTCCCAACTCATCCCACCCACCCTTTCCCTCCTGGGTATTCATAGGTTTGTTCTCTATGTTTCTGTTGCTATTTCTGCTTCGCAAATAAGTTCATCTGTACCATTTTTTTTTCTAGATTCCACATGCACGTGTGCTAAGTAGCTTCAATCTTGTCCGACTCTTTGCGAACCTGTGGACAGCAGCCCACCAGGCTCCTCTGTCCATGGGATCCTCCAGGCAAGAATACTGGAGTGGGTTGCCATGCCCTCCTCCAGGGGATGCTCCCGAGCCAGGGATCGAACCTGCATCTTCTGTGGCTCCTGCATTGCAGGTGGACACTTTACCGTTGAGCCGCTGGGGAAGCCCTCCCAATTACATATATGTGTGTAATATACAGTATTTGTTTTTGTCTTTCTGACTTATATCACTCGGTAGTAGTTTTAGAGGTGAGATAAAACAGCTTCAAGTGCTGATGGTCTTTTGATTGCTTCTTTCCCTGATCCCAGTTTATGGAGAAAGGAAGCCCAAGCTTAGGACAGTATTTAAAGCAAAAGGAAACAAAGAAACAAATATATCTCCTTAGGCACTTTTGGTGGTCTTCCAGATTCTAGAAAGTGATTAACTCAGTTACCTCCTTCCTCCTGTGAATCAGGCCTCTTGAAGTGCTCATCCTTTCTAGACTCACAAGTGCCTCCCTTCACCTCCTTGTCTGTGCCGTGCCCCAACCTGGAATGTTTTCATTCCCTCTCTACATGTCCCAGGCCCAATGGCAGTGTCCTTTTACCCCCAAATGTGGATTCTCCTTGATTCTCCAGGCTAGGCCTAGTCCTTTGTCCTTAATCTCACATCATTACTCTTCTTGTTTGCCTGGCAATGAGGCTGATTGTGCGCACAGCCTCGCTTTTCCCACAGCTCGCAGGAGCAGGATTCCTGTAAAGTCACCTTTATATCTCCTGGAGTAAGAAATGCTGCCTTGCATGGGGGACATGAGCAAATACGTATCCTGTCCAAGTTAATTCCTTTTATTGTTGTTATTCAGTTTCTCAGTCATGTCTGACTCTTTGCGACCCTGTGGACTGTAGCCCCCACCAGGCTCCTCTGTCCATGGAATTCTCCAGGCCAGAAACCTGGAGTGGGCAGCCGTTCCCTTCTCCAGGAGATCTTCCCAACCCAGGGAGCAAACCCATGTCTCCCGCATTGCAGGTGGATTCTTTACCACCTAAGCCAGCAGGGAAGCCCTCAAAGAATATAAAGCCTAACAAACAATCAACAAAATCCCTGAAATGTCAAAGTCAGTAAAGCATATCCATTGGTTATCTGTTTGGGGAGCCAACTTCTCTCTTTCTGCGTCGCAAGGGAGCCAGTCCACTTCCCAGGCAGAAACAAAGCGTTCCTCCTGCCACAGCGTGGGACCAGCTCCTCTTCCTTTTGCTGCACGTGGGAGTTGCCTCTGGGCAACTGGGGCTGCTTCAGGAGCTCCACACCTGCCTCTTGGACGCCCAGGAGTTTGGAAGTTCTTCCCCATGGTGGCTGCTGTAGGGAATGATGAGTTTCTGTTTTTCTCAGAAGATATTCTTTCTGACGGGAGGTTTCCCCTGTGCTTCTTGTCTGTTCTACTTGTCTGTCATTTGCCGACAGGGTGCTTGACTCCTCAGTTTTTCATATAAATAAGTAAGTAAGTAATGAAATAAATATTTGTTTATTGGCATATTTCCCATTACCACACAAACAGCAAATCCTTCAGAGGTTGTTATAAGATGTCAAAGTCTCACTCTATCACATCCCACTAAAAAGATTTAGAAATTGGAAACAGAGAAAGCTTCATTGCTTCTAGGTCTAGGAGGGTTTGGCAACTCAATGTGGTGAGACCCAGATTTATTGGTTTCTTCACAGAAAAGAGTGGATTAGATCAGATTATTCTGATCTGTGAATTTTTTCCCCTCACCACATTTAGGCTACTTCAGTTGGTTTTCAGTGAGACTGTAGGACATGGGTCAATGTGGGAGACTCGGGTTCAGTCCCTGGATCAGGAAGATCCTCTGGGGAAGGGAATGGCAACCTACTCCAGTATTCTTGCCTGGAGAATCCTACGGACAGGGGAGCCTGGTGGGTTATAGCTCAAGGGGTCATGACTGAGCAACTGACACACACTCACACACACACACACACACACACACACACACACCCATACTAGAAAGGGAATATTGAAAATGTCAGAAGCAGAATTTGTGAATTAATAGAACCATAATTATGTTTGTATCTCCAGATGGACCACCACGTTCCCTTTTAACTCAATATATCTCGTGGTGTCCCATGCCAAAACTCTCAAAATCCTTGGCCAAAAAGTCTGGTCCAGTCTCTAAGCATCTGGATGGATGATCATGCTATCTCTAAGAACTCCTTAACTAACTTCTTCCATTCCCATTTTTCCCAACAAGCCACTCCCAACCACAGCATGTGGGCTAAGGTGAGGAAGGAGGGGCCCTGAATATGATCCATGCTCAAGTGTAGTAGAGGATCCCTAAATAGTGCCTTCCCATCTTGGGCTGTGCTAGCCTTTGCTCAAGTTGTTGATATGCTTAGTCGCTTCCGTCTGTCCAACTCTGTGACCCCATGGACCAAAGCCCACCAGGCTTCTCTGTCCATAGGATTTTCCTGTCAAGAATACTGGACTGGGTTGCCATGTCCTAATTCCTTCTTGTTTTCTTGCCCAAATTAAGGCTGCTCTCTACTCTTGCCTGATTAAATTAAATTCTCTTCAATTAGTGGCTGGACAGATGTGGTTGTTACTATCTGAGAATTCCAACTGTCCCTCTGAAAAAGTTTTTTGGCTTCCCTTCCATAAGGGGGACAATGGAGCTCACCTGGGGATGTGACAGGACTTTTTTGATCTTTGGTAGATGTAGGACTGATTGCTACTCTCAGGAACTAAGCGTATTTAAGCCCAATTATTCCAGCACAGTCTCTTACTCCAGACTCATCATAAAGTGCTGTTCAGTTTTATGGTTTTTTATTGTGCCCACAGACTGAAATTCTTCTCTAGAAGTTGATAGAGAATAGCTCTTCTTCGTTCTGGCATTCTAAGTACATCCCAGAACCCTGGAGCAAGTCTTCCCTGGGAAACCCTCTTCAACATTCTCCATAATAGAGGAGAATACATTCTTTAAAACACTCAACTGATCTGGTCCCTAAATATTGCTTAAACAGCCTCTTCGACTTTTTCATTAAGATTTAATTAACAGATTTCCATTCTGCCCAAGATGGAATAGTTCCATTTTTCATCAGTCTTCCCTCTTACAACTAAAAAAAAAAAAAAAATCCCAGACGTAATAACACAGGGAGACTCTGAAAGATGGAAGGGGAATGTATATTGTTTCCAATTTTAGGACTTGAGGAAAGACAATGGTGAGTTCCCTGGGCTTTCCTCCAATATATCTCAAACTGCAGGGTGCTGGAGAAAACTTCCACCTGCAACTCCTAACAAGCAAAGACGAAAAAGGTTCAAGATTATTCTCTCTTTAGTCAAAAGACCAGGAAAAGAGCAGCCTAATAGAGCAGAATGTCTTTTTGATATACCCGGCTCATTCCAGCCAAATATCCACTATACTAGGAAAAACAACGATCAATAACATAGTGACAGAATTATAAAGTACAAAAGTGAATGAAGAGAGAGAAAACTGAAGATGTAAGCAGGTTGTACATCCATGGAGGACCTTGAACACTGGATGAAGCATCTTAACAGAAATCTTTGGACTTTATGTAGATTTAGAGGCACTACAGATGTGACTTAAGGAAATAACAGGTGTAGACTTGAGTTTCAGGTGGATCACTCCAAGGGCTAACTCCAAGTGAAAGATGAGGCAGGCTTCCATTTGGGCAGGGGGCATTGGAAATGTGGAGGTGAAGAAAAATTCTGAAAATTCAATCACTTGGGAACTGATGTTAAGGGTAATGGTGAAAAGAGAAACCTAGGTGTCAAGAATGACTTCTATGTCATACAGTAAATTTCCACTGGCTATCTAATTTTACATATGGTAATGTATATGTTTCAATGGAGCTCCAATCTGAGCCTCTGTGTTAACCTAGAGGGGTAGGATGGGGTAGGAGGAAGGAAGGTGGTTCAGAGGGAGGGGGCATACATTTACCTGTGGCTGATTCATGCTGTTATATGGCAAAAACCAACACAATATTGTTATAATAATAAAGCAATTATCCTCCAGTCAAAAATAAAGTGGGCAATTCCAAACACATAAAGGTACACAAGAAGAATGACTTGTAGGTTTCTGAGTGGCTGTGTGCATGGCATGTCATCGACTGAGAGCTTGGTGAAGGGCCTTATTTGGAGGTGGAAATGTTAACTTCTCCTCTGAATATGGTGAGTTTGAGGTGCCTGTGGATTCCCCAGGTAGAGAATTCCCCCCACATTATCGGCCGTCCAGGTCTGAAGGGAGCTATCTAGGGGTAAGTAGTAGATTAGAACCCAGTTAGCGTGTGGCTGACACCCTGGGGCTCCCAGTCCTATGCAAATGAGTCTGGGGCATTTAGTCATGACTCACCCATAATTTTCCCCTGGAGCACAGAGTTATTTGGTTCAACTAGGGCCTTTCAGTCATTTTCTTTCCATGGTGCTACACATCTAAGAAAGAGCCCTGATTTCTTTTCTTTTTTAGACCTGGGAAGCCAGTATCTATATAGTACATTAAATTAAACTCTCAGGGAGCTCCCATCTTGAGTTGAGACCTGTGAACAGAGATAAGGATTTTTAAGACAATCGAAATGGGAGAACCTCACTTGCCCCCAAATTCTCCTCAATATCTGGTGGGAGAGAGAAAGAATGAATCACGGCTGCAACAGCAGACATCTTATGTGAGAGCTGGAAAGGACACTAGTTTTACTTTTAGTTGAGCTGAGGGAAGAAGGGAACTTTTGCCTCCAGAAGGAGCTATGATGGCCAGAAACAGCCTGGAACACATGCCTTTCTCTGATGGCCCAGGCAGTCTTGAACTGACTTGGATCACCAGGCCCCTCGGCAGATGGCAGCCAGCAGCATCCAGATCCATAGATCAGCAGACGTCAAATGAAGGACTCAGGAGCCATGCTACCAAGTGGGGCAGAAACTCCTCAGTGTGCAGGAGAAGGGAAGGTATGAGCCACACCACAATCCCAGATAGTAAAGGCAGTCCTTGGGAAAGGAGATCACAACCTCAGGCTCCGCAGTTGCACAGAAGTGATGCTAAAATTTCACTGTGTTCAGTAGCTCAGTCACGTCTGACTCTGTGGACATCTACTCATGAACTGTAGATCGCCAGGCTCCTCTGTCTGTGGAATTCTCCAGGCAAGAGTATTGCAGTGGCTTGCCATTTCCTACTCCAGGGAAGCTTCCTGACCCGGGGACCAAGCCCTCGTCTCTTGCGTCTCCTGCATTGCAAGTGGATCATTACCACAGTGCCACCTGGGAAGTCCCTAAAATTTCATTAATTAAACATTAATGCCATGACTTAATCCTGAAAAGAGTTAATGGCTGGTTATGAATCTAGGCGGTATCTCCTGGTAAGAGAGAATAGGGTGCGGAAGTTTTAAAATGAAGTTGGTTATTGATGTATTAAGCTCCACCAGTTCGCTAAGCTCTGTGGTTGGTGTATTAGAGAAGATGAGGATGTACAAGTCACTATTGCTACATGCAAAAGGTCTACAACGTGGAGGAAGATAGATGTACACAGATGGGAGTGTAGTCCAGAAGATGCTGTTAAAATCGCTTCATGCTCCTTGAAATCACAATGAAAATATTCAAAGACAAAAGATAGTCAGAATACCTGTATTTAGGTAGTGATTCTCTTCATTTTAAGTTCATTTAAACATTTTGGTTCTTAAAATGGCCTTTTGAGGTTAATGAATGGTATAATTCATAATTTAAGGATGAAGAAGCTTTGTTCAGCTAATTCCTAGTGCATGAGGTTACAAGATGTAAAAGTGGCAGGGTCTGTGCAAGAAGTTACACCTCCTTGACTATGTGTTATGGAAACGGCTTTCTGGTAACATGCAAGTATCACAACTGAGGCAGAGGTGGCCTTGCCCCCGGCCCCAGGGTGTGGAAAAGGAGAACAAAGCAAGGGAAGGGGCAAGGCACTCATCATCCTCTTTTCACCTGGATTTCCCAAACCTCCTCTGGAGGCATGAGTAGGGGCTGATTTGCTGGGGTCCAGTCCCGGTGGATCCAGGGAATTTGAAGGGTGGATGGAGTCGGCGAGGAGAGATTTATTTATTTAGAGATATAAAGAGAGATTAGGAAAGAATAGTGTAGTAGGAAAATTAGTGGAGAAAAGAGGCTGATATTCCTTGGTTTACATAGAGAACCAATAAAACTTCGAGACAAGAAGTTTGACCTGTTCACAGAGGCCACAGGTGCCCTCCCGGTCTCCCGAGGGAGTGAAGACGCAGAACGTCTTCCCGTTCAGATCTTAGAAACCAGGGCAGATGAGTGAACTCAGGGAGCCTCTATGCTCCAAGGGATTAGCCTGAAAAAGAGAGTGAGAGGGAGAGAGAGAGAATGATTGACATGGGGAGACCAAGCTATTTCAGTGAGTGAGGCCGCATAACTTTATTTTCAAAAGGACTTTTATACCTTTCCCACAAATGATGTAGTGTACATTATCTTCTGGCCTTGGAGGCCTGTGAACATTTTAAGACCCTCTTTTGATAAAGGCTGCTCAACCAGAAAACTTATTTTCCCTTGAAGTGTTTTTTCTTTATATTTCTAATCTATGTCAGTCTCAGAAAGTATCAAACAAAGTTACATTTCTCACGGAGCAAAGGTGCAGTAAGTTACAATGAAGAAAGAACCAATTAGCTCAAAAGTCTGATGTGGTTAGTTTCAAGGCTACTATTTTGTTTTCTTACACTCCAACTATGTTAACTAAGGTACTCCCAGGTGCGCAGTGGATAAGAGATAGGGGAACTTAGCAACAAGTATTGGCTCAACAGGGAAATCTTACACCAGCACTACTCTAATAACTTTTTAACTCTTTGAAAGGCTCTATGTTTTAGGCTTCCCATGCCTCTCATAGTTGGGGGGCTGTAAACAATCACATGCGTAGTTGTAAAAGCCCGGGTAAGGCAAGTTAGAGAGCCATCAGAGGGGTTTGAGCTGAAACACTCCTTTTATATGCAGGAGACTGTTAACTGGAGCTCTAAGTTAACTCTTTCCAGAGAAAGGTGGTTGGGGATAGCCCCCTGTTATGTCAGAAGAGTAGGTGGAAAGCATAGTGCAATAAAGCAGGCAGACTCTGGTTTTGGGGGTAGATGCTCAGGAAAATCCAGGGGTACCCCTGAGGCCTGATCTCAGCCTTTGCTTTTTGCCAGGCCCCCTTCCTCATGACCTTTGCCACAGGCAGGATTCCCCATGCTGGCTCCCAGCACTGCTTAACTTAAGAATTCAAATTGCACTCCCTTGTCCCTGTCAAAGTAGACTTATTGCCCTGGAACATATTCTCTTAATGATTTCCTGAAGGTCACACTCTGGGGAGGGGAGTAACATGAATGCTTTGCCCATGAAACCAGGCATCTCACAGGATCTCCTGGGAATCCCCCTTCATGGAAAAGTGGAAGAACACCGCCCCTTCCTTCGTGACAAACTCAATTATAAAGTAGGGACAGGAATAGCTCTTTCCTCTGTATTTTAAAGCCTTATCTCTCACTAGAATTGAGGATCCAGACTGTGTCCAAAGGCCAGGAGCTTGGATGGATCCAGTGACATCTGATGATCACGGCAATTCTGAGAGCTGAAGTTTTGTTCCTAAGTCAGACTGGCAGTGTCCTGTGCTATCTTTTGTCTCCTGGGCTTTCCAGTCAGTCTCCCAGAAAATAGGTTCCTGATAGGCCTGTCCCATGTGGGTCAGGTGTATCCAGGTTCCAATTTTTATAATAAAAAGAAGGAGCTGAGATTGGAGCAGGGCAAGTAACATGCAAGGNTTAAAATCGCTTCATGCTCCTTGAAATCACAATGAAAATATTCAAAGACAAAAGATAGTCAGAATACCTGTATTTAGGTAGTGATTCTCTTCATTTTAAGTTCATTTAAACATTTTGGTTCTTAAAATGGCCTTTTGAGGTTAATGAATGGTATAATTCATAATTTAAGGATGAAGAAGCTTTGTTCAGCTAATTCCTAGTGCATGAGGTTACAAGATGTAAAAGTGGCAGGGTCTGTGCAAGAAGTTACACCTCCTTGACTATGTGTTATGGAAACGGCTTTCTGGTAACATGCAAGTATCACAACTGAGGCAGAGGTGGCCTTGCCCCCGGCCCCAGGGTGTGGAAAAGGAGAACAAAGCAAGGGAAGGGGCAAGGCACTCATCATCCTCTTTTCACCTGGATTTCCCAAACCTCCTCTGGAGGCATGAGTAGGGGCTGATTTGCTGGGGTCCAGTCCCGGTGGATCCAGGGAATTTGAAGGGTGGATGGAGTCGGCGAGGAGAGATTTATTTATTTAGAGATATAAAGAGAGATTAGGAAAGAATAGTGTAGTAGGAAAATTAGTGGAGAAAAGAGGCTGATATTCCTTGGTTTACATAGAGAACCAATAAAACTTCGAGACAAGAAGTTTGACCTGTTCACAGAGGCCACAGGTGCCCTCCCGGTCTCCCGAGGGAGTGAAGACGCAGAACGTCTTCCCGTTCAGATCTTAGAAACCAGGGCAGATGAGTGAACTCAGGGAGCCTCTATGCTCCAAGGGATTAGCCTGAAAAAGAGAGTGAGAGGGAGAGAGAGAGAATGATTGACATGGGGAGACCAAGCTATTTCAGTGAGTGAGGCCGCATAACTTTATTTTCAAAAGGACTTTTATACCTTTCCCACAAATGATGTAGTGTACATTATCTTCTGGCCTTGGAGGCCTGTGAACATTTTAAGACCCTCTTTTGATAAAGGCTGCTCAACCAGAAAACTTATTTTCCCTTGAAGTGTTTTTTCTTTATATTTCTAATCTATGTCAGTCTCAGAAAGTATCAAACAAAGTTACATTTCTCACGGAGCAAAGGTGCAGTAAGTTACAATGAAGAAAGAACCAATTAGCTCAAAAGTCTGATGTGGTTAGTTTCAAGGCTACTATTTTGTTTTCTTACACTCCAACTATGTTAACTAAGGTACTCCCAGGTGCGCAGTGGATAAGAGATAGGGGAACTTAGCAACAAGTATTGGCTCAACAGGGAAATCTTACACCAGCACTACTCTAATAACTTTTTAACTCTTTGAAAGGCTCTATGTTTTAGGCTTCCCATGCCTCTCATAGTTGGGGGGCTGTAAACAATCACATGCGTAGTTGTAAAAGCCCGGGTAAGGCAAGTTAGAGAGCCATCAGAGGGGTTTGAGCTGAAACACTCCTTTTATATGCAGGAGACTGTTAACTGGAGCTCTAAGTTAACTCTTTCCAGAGAAAGGTGGTTGGGGATAGCCCCCTGTTATGTCAGAAGAGTAGGTGGAAAGCATAGTGCAATAAAGCAGGCAGACTCTGGTTTTGGGGGTAGATGCTCAGGAAAATCCAGGGGTACCCCTGAGGCCTGATCTCAGCCTTTGCTTTTTGCCAGGCCCCCTTCCTCATGACCTTTGCCACAGGCAGGATTCCCCATGCTGGCTCCCAGCACTGCTTAACTTAAGAATTCAAATTGCACTCCCTTGTCCCTGTCAAAGTAGACTTATTGCCCTGGAACATATTCTCTTAATGATTTCCTGAAGGTCACACTCTGGGGAGGGGAGTAACATGAATGCTTTGCCCATGAAACCAGGCATCTCACAGGATCTCCTGGGAATCCCCCTTCATGGAAAAGTGGAAGAACACCGCCCCTTCCTTCGTGACAAACTCAATTATAAAGTAGGGACAGGAATAGCTCTTTCCTCTGTATTTTAAAGCCTTATCTCTCACTAGAATTGAGGATCCAGACTGTGTCCAAAGGCCAGGAGCTTGGATGGATCCAGTGACATCTGATGATCACGGCAATTCTGAGAGCTGAAGTTTTGTTCCTAAGTCAGACTGGCAGTGTCCTGTGCTATCTTTTGTCTCCTGGGCTTTCCAGTCAGTCTCCCAGAAAATAGGTTCCTGATAGGCCTGTCCCATGTGGGTCAGGTGTATCCAGGTTCCAATTTTTATAATAAAAAGAAGGAGCTGAGATTGGAGCAGGGCAAGTAACATGCAAGGTATAAAATGGTAGCTCTGAAGTAGAGGATTAAGGGGTCTAATCCTAGGAAAACAGTTCAAAAAGGAAATAGATGGTATCACAAAATGCCTTCCAAACACGATGATGAAAAGATGGGGTGGGAATGAAGACAGAGACAAGCCTGGATTTCCTATGACCAGGCACAGAAGCCCAAGTTGGCATGTTTGGGGCCCTTAGGAAAGGATCTGAAGGAATGAGGTCAGATGGACTGAAAGGGACCATTTGGTTCTTAAAGAATTGTGCCATCTCCACCGGCCCTCAAGAAGCAGAAAGGAGCCCAGAGGGTTTAGAGTAACTATAGGGGGGTTTATCAAGCTCTTTTCTTCTGTGTCTGGATAACTGAGGGGTAAAAAATGTGGATGATGTAGTTGAACCATAAACAACTTGGAGAAATTTTAAGAAAGTTCCCAGATTCTTTGAGACTTTTTCATTGAGAGGTAGTGTCCATGTCCCCTCCTCTGGGTGAGTTTGTGCCTTGAACAACAGAACATGGCTGAGGCTATGTGCTTCTTGAGGCTAGGTCAACAAGGCTCATGCCTCGTTCTCCAGAGGCAGGTACCCAGCCTCCATGTAAAATATCTGACTGGGACTTTCCTGGTGGCCCAGTGTTTAAGATTCTGTTTTCCCAGTACAGGGGACGTGGGTTTGATCTCTGGTCAGGGAACTAGATTCCACATGCCACAACTAAGTGTTTGAGTGCTGCAACTTTGCAAAAAAAAATCCTGCATGCTACAACAAAGATGGATGATCCTGTGTGCAACCAAAACCTGGCACAGCCAAATACATAAAGAAATATTCAAAAAGAAATCTGACTACTCCAAGGTGGCCAGGGAGAAGATGCTATCTGAAGACTCTCTAGTCAGTGGGCACAACTGAACTCAGCCTTCTAGCCATCCCCACCTAGACCTGGGACAGCTGACTTTGGACCCTCCAGGCCATCCCAGCTGACAATTAAGTCCCACTGTGTGGTATCAGTGAATGTACTGTGTGATATCAGCAAAAAACTCACTATACGGCTTGAATTGTATCCCCTTCAAAGTTTATATGTGACTGTATTTGAACATAAGTTCTTTAAAGAAGTGATTAGGAGCCTGGTAGGCTGCAGTCCATGGGGTCACTAAGAGTTGGACACGACTGAGCGACTTCGCTTTCACTTTTCACTTTCATGCATTGGAAAAGGAAATGGTAACCTACTCCAGTGTTCTTGTCTGGAGAATCCCAGGGATGGGGGAGCCTGGTGGGCTGCCATCTCTGGGGTCGCACAGAGTCAGACACAACTGAAGTGACTTAGCAGCAGCAAGGTAAAATGAGGTTATATAAGTAGGCTCTAATCCAGTATGACTGGTGTCCTTGTAGGAAGAAGAGTTTAGGACACACACAGAAGGAAAGACATGTGAAGATTTATGTACAAGGTGGCCATCTACAAGCCCAGGAGAGAGGTCTGTTAAAAGAAAATTCTCCACAATTTACTGACCTAGGAGGCTTCATCAGGCAGCATTCAATCCAGCAGATAGATAGGAACTCCAAAGAGTTGTACAAAGAGGGAGTTTTTAAAGACCAAAGTAAGCAGAAACAAAGAAGGAACATGGGGCATTTGTTGACTTGTTAAAGCAGAGTTCGGAGAAGGCAATGGCACCCCACTCCAGTACTCTTGCCTGGAAAATCCCATGGATGGAGGAGCCTGGTGGGCTACAGTCCATGGGGTCGCTAGAGTCGGACACGACTGAGCGACTTCACTTTCACTTTTCACTCTCATGCATTGGGGAAGGAAATGGCAACCCAGTCCAGTGTTCTTGCCTGGAGAATCCCAGGGACGGGAGAGCCTGGTGGGCTGCCGTCTATGGGGTCGCATAGAGTCAGACACAACTGACGCGACTTAGCAGCAGCAGCAGTAAAGCAGAGTTTCTTTCCTTACACAGAGCAAAGAGGATTCTTAGAGTAAATTCAGGTAATTTATGCTGGGCAGGCAAGCCCTCATGGGCTGACCATGGTCTTCCTTTTTTGGGAGAGCTGAGCATAGAAACTTAGTTAAGTTTTGGTTTGTAAACATGGGGCTTAGCATGAGTGATTCCATCTAGGACCTAGTCTGTTACTGTAATAAACCTCAGAAGAAATCAACACCTTGGTCTTAGACTTCTAGAATCCAGAACTGTGAGAAAATTAACCTCTGTTGTTTAAAGCACCCAGTCTGTGGTCCATTATTATGGCGGCCCTTGCAAACTAATATATTCATCCAAC
Source organism: Neotragus moschatus (assembly GCA_006410615.1). Taxonomy (NCBI): domain Eukaryota; kingdom Metazoa; phylum Chordata; class Mammalia; order Artiodactyla; family Bovidae; genus Neotragus; species Neotragus moschatus. The sequence goes on from SJYA01000103.1 coordinate 797,864, forward strand.
TAAGAAATTGTCACAGAAATTGTGAGAGATAAGAACATGCTTCTGCTGCTGCTAAGTCACTTCAGTTGTGTCCGACTCTGTGCAACCCCATAGACGGCAGCCCACCAGGCTCCCTCGTCCCTGGGATTCTCCAGGCAAGAACACTGGAGTGGGTTGCCATTTCCTTCTCCAATGCATGAAAGAGAAAAGTGAAAGTGAAGTTGCTTAGTCGTGTCCCACTCTTTGCAGCCCCATGGACTGCAGCCTACCAGGCTCCTCCGTCCATGGGATTTTCCAGGCAAGAGTACTAGAGTGGGGTGCCATTGCCTTCTCCAAATAAGAACCTGGCACTGTTTTAATTCACTAAGTTTGGGGGGTAGTTTTGTTCTATAGCCAGAAGAATGGGAACAAGCTTGGGCTTTTCTAAAAGAAAATTATCTGTGCCAAGTTTAAGTTGCAGCATGTGAGATCTTTGCTCTTCGATGTAGCATGCAAACTCTCGTGGGATCTAGTTCCCTGACCAGGGCCCCCTGCGCTAGGAGCATGGAGTCTTAGCCCCTGGACCACTAGGTAAGTTCCTTGGACTTCTGAAGTGCTTCTTCTATTAGGGATAGCTTGTTTTCTGTCCACATTGTTAATTTAGGATGGATCACCGTGGGCGACCTTGAAGAACTGACACCATCAAAGAGAGGGAGAGGATGGAGTGAAAAGCTGGAGTCCAGGCTTGAGGCTTTGGTGGCAGAGCCACCAAAAAACCCAAGAAATTTTTAAACAGAGGTTTAAAAATATTTTCTCATTAGTCTGGGAAAAGTGGGAAAAACTGCATACAGTGCAGCTTTATATAACAGCTGTGTGATAGGGATATCATTTGGTCAGGTGGGATTCCTTGGGAGAGAGAATTACAGCACCAGATTACAGGCTGAAGGCCCCATCTGACCCACATTCTGGTTTTTTAAAAGAGTGATTATAGCTCTGGAGGCAGGGGTGAGGTCTCATGGCCTCTACTAGGAAGCACTTTTCTTAGCCATGGGGGATATTACATTATAGCTAATTACATGCTGTCTGCTAAGATTTTCTAATTATTTCACTTACATTAGTCTTGCTTTCTTAAGGAGCCCGTGAGTTTTTGGAAAGCATCCTGAGGACAGGGCAGAGCCCTCGTCAGCATCAGCCACCCAAGAGATCTCGCAGAGCAGAGGTAGATGGTCGATCGTGAGTCACTGGAAGCCTGGGCTTTGCGCTTAGCCTGGTTGGGTTCAAATCCAAATATTACTTCTTCTTCTCTTAAAATTATTTGTTTTTACTTGTTTATTTGGCTGTGATGGGTCTTCATTGCTGCCTGGACTTCCTCTAGTTGTGGTGGTCGGGGGCTACTTGCTAGCTGTGCTGTGCGGGCTTCTCATTTCGGTGGCTTCTCTCGTTGCTGAGCACAGGTTCTAGGGCATGAGGGCATCAGTAGTTGTGGCTCCCAGGCTTTGGAGCACCAGATCAATAATTGTGGGGCACGGGCTTAGTCTCTCCGGAGCATGTGGGATCTTCCTGGGCCAGGAATCAAACCTGTGTCCCCTGCATTGGCAGGCAGATTCTTTAAAACGGAGCCACCAGGGGAGCCCTAAATATTACTTCTTATTTGCTAGGTGACCTTGGGCAGATTGTCTTAACTTCTCCAAAACCTGTTTCCTCATCTGCAAAATGGGGCTACTAATAGTAGCTACCTTGTAAAGCAGTTGAGACAATGCCTGGCACCTAGTAAATGCTCTATTTACATTGTATATATTCACATTAATAAACTTTGTTTTCCTCTTTCATTTGGCTCTGCCCTCCTACTTACTAATGTCGGTTTGGGGGTTTGCATGTGGGGAGAGGAGCAGAGAGCAGACGCTACTGGAGTCAAGGAGTGTGGGTTTTTGTTTTTTTTTTTTTTCCTTTAACTGCACCAGGTCTTCACTGTGGCATGTGGATCTTCAGTTGTGACACGAGGGATCTAGTTCCCTAACCAGGGATGGAACCCAGGCCCCCTGCACTGGGAGCCTGGAATCTTAACTACTAGACCATCAGGGAAGTGCCAGAGGCATGGGTTCTGGAGAGATCTAATACCCAGCTCCCGTTTATGGAGGCTTCGTGAATCCGCATGCACCCCTATCTGTGATGCAGGGCACTGGGCTAGGATGCCAAAGCAGGGCTTCTGTCTCCCCCTACCCTCATTCTCAAGTGGACAAACCCCAGGTGACCATCCAGCTCTTGTATTAGACTGGAAGCCCCCACCAAGGCCAGAAGAACTAAAGATCTGCTTCAGCCATGGCAAGGGCTTTGAGAAATGAAAAGGGAGCACATTAATTAGAAAATGCTTAATTAGGAAACCAGTTCCCTAGAAGAAAGGGAATTAATTGAAAAATAAATGTTAATCAAGAAGCTCTGGGCTCCAAAATCCAGTGCTGGAGCTGGCTTGTGCTGGCTTGGATGAGACGATTGGGCTCTTCCCTAACTTCACGTTGTGTGATATCTTCTTGGTAGCTGAAATCGCCATGGCGGGGTGACTACACACTGACATTGGCTGAGGCTACAGATGGGGGACTTTTTCCTTGGAGATCTGTTGTTGATCATTTACCATCACACAACTGCAGACATCTAACTTGAGCTCCTGCCCTCTGGCCCCGCAGGGGCACACCCTCCCTCACCATGTTATGGGAGCATCTGGCATTGTGTTTACACTTGACCTGCTGGACATCGGGAACAGGCCACACGTACTGACTCCATGAGACCAGGCAGGGACTCCTGAATTCATTGGTCCCTCTTTTACTGAGACTTCTACTGTACCTTCCTTTGAGCCACGACACCGTCCACATTTATAAAGTTTTGTCTTTTCTAATATATATTTGGAAACATGTGTCTAAACATGTGGGGCGTCCCGTTTCCTTTTAGCAGTGCTGCCTAGGAGCGCAAGAAGCTGGGCGTGTGGTTGAGCACTGTCACTGCAACTCTGTCCAGGCATTGGCTGCTTGCAAATGGTTGTTACTGCTTCTGCATTTACTTTTATTTATCTCCTTGCTCTGAGATGAGCTATTCCTGCTACATCACACAACCACCTCTTTCACATTCTACCTGACACAAATGCTTATCCTATAAACCCGCCTTTGTTCATGTGCACAAGTCCTTTGCACCCATTACCTACCTTATATATTAAATTATTTTTGTTTGGGTATAAAGCTTCCTGACTAGATGGTAAACTTCTTGAGTAAACTTTTTCTTCTTCAGTCATAATGCCTAGCACAGCAGTTTTGCAAAGTAAGTGCTCAATATTTGTTGATTGATTGACATGAAGAGATGTGTTGGGGCTGTTAGATTTGTTATGACAGAGAATCAACCAGCCACAGCTCAGACGAGGATCTGCCTATCCAATATGAGGAATTTGGCTAAATACTGAAAAGCTCCTTTAATTATTATGACATTTAAAATTAATTATATATTTTCCACTGTATTTTTCAGTTGTACGCATAATTATTATTATGCTGAACAGTATTTATACTTAAATGTTTAGTAGTTCATGTAAGTGACTGAAATTAGTAATGTTTTACAGCTAAACCAAATTCATTTTTAACAGTTCTCTTCTCACAGCCTCACTATTGACAATTTCTCTGAGGCAATGTGCTTTTGCATTCTAATCACCCAGTCTCATGTGCAGATGGCTTGAAAGATAGAGGCTCTGCGTTGATTCCCACAACAGGCAAGGGTCTCCTTGGAAGGGGACCCCTTCATCTTCATATTCCCCCAAATTACCTGCACATCCTGTCTGGTGCCTTGATTCTCCGAGCTGCACTTGAACATTTCCTGGCATTTAATTTGGAATTGTTGCGATAAATTTTGTATTCAGAAAGATGTAGAAACATAATGATTAATACCTATATTTCCATCGCCTAAAGTCAACAATCCACATTTTGCCACCCATTCTTCATTATATGAGGATTTAAAACTTATAGACATTGATACATTTCACTCTTAAAAATTGCACAGATCTCTGAAAAACTTTCTACATAATCACAGTATCATTGTTACATTGTATTAGTTTCTCAGGACATAACAAAATACCACTGAAAATGAAAGTGAAAGTGTTAGTCGCTTCAGTCACGTCCAACTCTCTGTGACTACAGAACTGGATGGCTAAAACAACAGAAGTTCATTTTCTCAGAACTCTGGAGGCCGGAAGTCTAAAATTAAGGCGTCTGTAGGTTTGGTTTCTGCTAAGGCTTCTCTCTTTGGCTTACAGATGGCCACCTTCTCACTGTGTGCTCACTTAGTTGTATCTCTGTCTGTATCTGTCTCTTTTCCTAAATTTCCTCTCTTTTAAGAACAGCAATCATATTGGATAAGGGCCCACCCTAAAGATTTCTGGGTTTCCCAGATGATGTAGCAGTAAAGAATCTGCTGGCCAGTGCAGGAGACTTGGGTTCAATACCTGGTTTGGGACGATTCCTTGGAGGAGGAAATGGCAACCCACTCCAGTATTCTTGCCTGGACAATCCCATGGACAGAGTAGTCTGCTGGGCTACAGTCCAGTGGGTTGAAAAGAGTTGGACATGACTGAGCACTCATACACACTTCAGACTTCATTTTAACTAAATCAGCTCTTTAAAGACCTCATCTTCCCTGGTAGCTCAGCTGGTAATCTGCCTGCAATGCAGGAAACCTGGGTTCGATTCCTGGGTCAGGAAGATCCTCTGGAGAAGGAATAGGCTACCCGCTCCAGTATTCATGGGCTTCCCTAGTGGCTCAGAGAGTGAAGAATCTGCCCGCAATGCGTGAGACCTGGGTTTGATCCCTGGGTTGGGAACATTCCCTGGAGAAGGAAAAGGCTATCCACTCCAGTATTCTGGCCTGGAGAATTCCATGACAGAGTAATCTGGCAGGCTAGAGTCCATGAGGTCGCAAAGAGTTGGACATGACTGAGTGACTAAGCCCAGCACACCAAATATAGTTATACTCTGAAGTGCTGAAGATTAGGGCTTCAACATAAGAATTTCTTGTGGAGGACGGGGGACACAATTCAGGTCATAATGCAGACAACAAAACTAACAGTAGCTTATTAATATAATTAATGCCCAATCTGTATTTGATTTCTGACAGCTGTTCTCCAAATGTCTTTGTTCAAATGAAGGGTCAGCTGAGGACCATGAACTGCATTTGGCTGTTATGTCTCCTAAATTTGTTTTACTCTAAAATAGTCCTTCTCCCTCCTTCTTTTTTTTTTGCCTTTGTCTTGAAAAAAATTGCCCCACATTTGCATTTTACATTTTTCTCTGCTCTGTAATTGGGGGGAATTTAACCTGTTCACCTATACATTGTACTATGTTTTCTATAAGCTAGAAGTCTGCTCAGATTCAGGTTAAACATTTGTTTTTCCCAATAGTCATATACGGGTGTGAGAGTTGGACCACAGAGAAGGCTGAGTGTTGAAGAATTGATGCTTTTGAACTGCGGTGTTGGAGAAGACTCTTGGAAGTCCCTTGGACGGCAAGGAGATCAGACCAGCCCATTCTAAAGGAGATCAACCATGAATATTCACTTGAAGGACTAATGCTGAAGCTGGAGTTCTAATACTTTGGCCACCTGATGCAAAGAACTGACTCACTGGGAAAAGTTTGAGGGAAGGAGGAGAAGGGGATGACAGACGATGAGATGGTTGGATGGTGTCATCAACTCAATGGACTTGAATTTGAGCAAACTCTGAGAGATAGTGAAGGACAGGGAGGCCTGGCAAGCTGCAGTCCATGAGGTCACAAAGAGTTGGACATGACTGAGTGACTGAACAACAGCAACAAATATTTTGGGAATGAATATTTCATGGATGGCAGCTACACTTAATTTTGGGTCCTATTAGATTGCACAATATGTTAGCTGTTCAAGTTTGAGTGGTGTTTCGATTAGTCCCTGCAAAAAACGTGGGGATAGTTTAATCCCTCCCTTGAGCTGTTGCACTTTCTCCCGTGTGACCAGAAAGCAATCTGTGAGGCTGCCTTAGCACTTTGGAACATCTGCTTTGCCATCACGTTTCACCTAATGGTTTTCATTTCCATCAGAGATCCTTAACTGAATCAACTATTCCATTAGGGTTGACTAAATTTGTTCTCTATTTATTAGCTAGGATTATTCTGTAAACAAGTGCTTTCCCTCATCAACTGGGCTATTTTTTGTTGTTATTGTTTAGTTGCTCAATCGTGTCTGACTCTTTGGGACCCATGGGATGTAGCCTGCCAGGCTCCTTTGTCCATGGGGATTTCCAGGCAAGCACACTGGAGTAGGTAGCCATTTCTTTCTCTAGGGGATCTTTCCAACTCAGGGGTTGAACCTGCATCACCTGCAAGTCTCCTGCATTGCAGGTGGTTTCTTTACCGCTGAACCACCTAGGAAGCCAACTGGGCTATTTAGTTATCCTTAAATACAATTCCAAGCAGAAAGACAGGATAAATCCTGTCAACTTGAATTGCCAATTTTTAGAACAAGGAGTTGGTGTGGTAACTATCTCCGATAGTGACAAATGAGGCTTGCTTTGTTTAGAATTTTCTGGTTTTGGAGTATCATTTGTGGATCTATGGCCTTTAAAATGTTCTTGTCGCCATTTTTCTTTGTCACACGCTAATGGGCCCAACTTTGGCCATTTGTAGCCCCTGTAAATTGGTCTGGTCTTCTTGACATGATTCCATCAATCTTTGAAAGAGTGAGATGTCCTGGGCTTGTCTTGTATACTCCTTGATACAAACTTGGAGTCAGTGGTTTCTCTTAGAAGCCCTCAAATGCAGAATGGTTTTAGAAAGCATTCTGCCTCTAGGGATACTCATTACTCCTGGAATATTATTGTTTTGGGGCTCTTTCAATGGGCCACACTAGATTTTATATTTATATGTGTGTGTGTTGTGCTAAGTTGCTTCAGTTGTGTATTTGTGACCCTATGGACTATAGCCTACCAGGCTCCCCTGTATATATACATATATATATATGTATGTATACACATATATATAATTTGTGGCTTTATATTGATCAAATTTTCAATTCAACCTTCCAGGTTTTGCTTAATTGTTTGAATTTATACTTCTGTTTTCTCTTACACTGAAAACTTGGCTTCTAACAATATTAATGTAATGACTTTGTTGTTGCATCATTATTTCAAAATTATAACACAGTGGAAGGACTATAATACTATGCCCTAGAATATATTCCAGTGAGTAGATACAAAGTGCTAAGTTGATTATTTTCTCTGTGTGACTGTGTTATTCATTTTAAATTTGATTAGATTAATTTGTTTCTTTTTTTCCTTTGATTTTTATGGATTTTTTCTTTTTAACTTTTATATAATATGAATCATTTGAATATGTAAAGCACTTATATGTCTTAGATGTTCAAAGCTATACTCCAAGAAGTTTCTTTTCCATTCCAATTTCCCCCCTTCCGATACCTTCTCCGACAACCTAATGGTAACCAAGTTTTAAAATTAATTTTGATCAATTCTTGATGTTTCTTATTAAAGATATGGGCAAAGTTTTACTCATTCTCTTGCTCCCTTTGCCCCATTCCATAAAGGCCGCACACTAACACACTGGCTCCACACATTATCATTTAACGAAGTCTCCTCGCCATCACTGCACATCCGTACAGTGAGGTTGTACTTATTCTTTCTATGGTTGCCCAGTTCTCCATTATGTGGCAGCACCATAGTTTATTTGATAAAGCACTTGGGTATCAGCTTTTTCAGCCAGGAAACTACTGATGGATGTTTGGATCGGTACATGTGTTTGTTTGTTTGTTTCTGCTAGTGTATCATGCCTCGATGAATAACAGTGTGCACGTGTCATTTCCTGCTCAGGCAGTTAGGTCTTCAGAATTCATTTCTAGAAGTGGGATTCCTGGGCCAAAGGGTAAACATTACTGTGATCTTGATAGCTATGGACCAATTCTCCTGCAAAGGAGTTGTATGATTTTTTTAGTCCTAACAATAATAAATGACATTGTTTTCCCACAGCCTTACCGATAGAATATATTGATACAATTTTGACTTTTGCCAATTTGGTGGGGTACAAATGGTATCACGGTGTAGTCTTAATGTATCTCTCTCTTTATTGAGTAGAGTGAACTTTTGAAATGTTTAAGGGATATTGTATTTCTTTTTCTAAGAACTTTTAGTTCATGAATTTTGGTCTTTTTCATATTGATTTCTAGAAATGCTTTATGTTAAGGAAATGAATCATTTGGTTGTGAAATAAGTTCCAATAGTCTTTCCTCGTTTGTCAATTGTCTTTTGACCTTTTTGATTTTTTAAATGTAAAAGAGTCTTTAAAAAAAAATCTTTAGATAGTCAAATTCCTCACCAGTTGTTTTTATTGAGTCCAGGTTTTGATCACAGTTTAAAAAGTTTTCTCAACTTTTAGGTTTTAAACGAATTTACCCATATTTTCTTTCAGTTTTCGTATGGTTTCATTTGGAGCTTCCCTGGGAGCTCAGCTCATAAACAATCAGCCTGTAATGCAGGAGACCCCAGTTGATTCCTGGCTGGGGAAGATCCTCTGGAGAAGGGACTGGCTACCTGCTCTAGTATCATGGGTTTCCCTAGTGGCTCAGACAGTAAAGAATCTGCCTGCAATGCGAGAGACCTGAGTTCGATCCCTGGGTTGGGAAGATCCCCTGGGGAAGGGCATGGCAACCCATTCCTGTATTCTTGCCTGGAGAATCCCCATGGACAGAGGAGCCTGGCAGGCTATGTCCATGTAAAGAGTGGGACATGACTGAGTGACTAAGTACATGCACACACACATGGTTCTGTTTGAAAATGTATTTGGATAGCTGATACATTGGAGTAAAGATTTTTAGTATGGCTTTTGACCACTTCTTGCTAAATTTATATCTGAGTATTTTATTTTTGCTGTTGTGAGATTTCTCTTCCAAAATATTTTCTGACTAGTTAATGATTGCATATAGGAAGACTACTTTTTAATTTAGATTAATCCTATATCCTGCCAATTTTACAGAATTCTATTGTTTGTGATATTTCCCCCATTGAATCTCTTGTTATGATAACATAACTAGAAATAGTCTTATATCTTTATTTGTAACTCTTACTCCTCTAACTGCTTCTTTTAATTGCATTTGCTAATACTTCTGATAACTTGTTGACTAGCTGTGGCAATACTGAGTATCTTTGTCTTATTTCTGAATTTACCGAGAACACCTCTAGTGTTTTTCCTTCAGAAGAGATGTTGACTCTGGGGCTGGTGTGTGTGTAATTATGTTAAGAAAAAATTGATTTTTATTTTACTGACTGGTTTGTTTTTCCAGCCAGTCACAGGGATTGAATTTTCTTTTTAGTGTCAGGAAATGACCATTTCTTTTTCCTATGTAGATCTTGTATTTAATATTAATATAAAAGGATTTTCTAGTATTGAATCATCCTTTTATGGCTCATGTACATGTTTATTCACCCTGCAGTAAACTCTAACTAGTACTTATGTATTTTGTTTAATTTGCTATTGGCATCTCTGTGACATTTTTTATTTAGAATTTCCCCCACACTATTGGTAAGAGATTAAGATCTGATTTTCTTTTAAGATTATGAGCAATCTTAATCTTTTTCATAATAACTTGAAATTCACTTCATAAAACAAATTTGGAAGTGTTTATGTTTTCTGTCTGTATATTTTAAGTAGCATTGGAATTATCCTCTCTTTACAGGTTTGTTATAGTTCCCCTGTGAAACAGTCTTGGTTTGGCATTGTTTTGATGGTGGAGTGAGGATGCTTGACTGTTGAGTGTTCTTCGAACCACGCATTCACATGTATTTCTATCGCAATTCTCCTTGTCTCGGACGCTGAGGGATGCAGGTAGTAGGAAGTAGGAAGCAAGTTTCCAGGGATAGAGAGGACATCTTTCCCGTGGGAGACAGGGCTAGGGGATGACTGATAAGAAAATCACATCCAGGATGGGAAGGATGAGAGAGGAGCAATGTCCGTGGGTGGGAGGGCTGTGAGAGAGGCTACTGGAAAGGCCTAAGTTGAGGACAGAAGATCAGCTGCTTCCTCCCAAGACTTTTCTTCTGATTGCATTCCAGCCTCTCCTGGGAGTCTCTGTCCTATTTTCACAGCTGGGAAGGCAAAGAGAATTTCCCATAATCCATGAACCTCCTTGGCAGCCTTTGTTGGGGAGGTCCTCAGGGTCACCTCACCCAAGGGGGCTTGGACAAACAACAGCAAGCCCACTCCAGAGTTCCTCCTATTTGCATTTGCTCTGAGGCTGTTGCCGCCCACAAACTTCGTGGCTCACAGAATTATTAAAGACCATGAGGTCAGAGATATTCCTTTCATGTTGAGTAAAATGACTTCGCGGCGGCAAAGGGTGGGTGGGGCTTAGGGGGATGCAGGGCAGGCTCTTCTGGGTACCCGGGGCGGCGTGTCCCTTATCTCCCCAGTTTCTCAGCTCTCTGTAGACTCTCCAGCCTCAGGACAGCCCACAGCAGGAGGCGTTGGCCTGTGAGGCACTTGGCCGGGGAGGCCCCCACCTCTGCAGCTGCTGGATGTTGCACTTGGTAAGAGGCTGGGGAGAGTGGGGAGAAGACAGTCATGCTATCCCTCAGGCTTCCGCACCCCTTCTGAGCCGGAAGGAAGACTTCGGAGAGTCTGAAGTTCAAAGGCACATCTGAGAGATGGGCCTGTGCCCCGAGAAAATCCTAGGCTGTGTTTCCTATGTGAGACATGGCCTTGTGGAAAGTGTGACCACTCTCAGCCCTGTGGGTCAAGTGCTGTGATGCTTGCCAGGCCATGGGCTTCAACTGAAGTTGGGAAGTAGGCTGTGGGCTCAGGGGAGGCTTATAGGGCAAAGGGAAGGCTGGGCTGTGAAAGCCCTCGAAGGGCCTGGGGAGAGTTTGACTTTCCAGGCCAGGGCTTCTTCCCCCTTTACACACAAATGGAGTCCCTTCCCCAGTACCTTCACCCACCCCATTGCCTCAAGGCTAACCACACCTGTCCAACCCACAACCCCAGAAGTCAGGGGGAAAAAGTACTGTGGCTCCTTTTAGAGCTTTAAATGCAAATATGAGTTAGCACCCAACTAACCACAGAGGAGCCTAGCAGGCTACAGTCCATAGGATCACAAAGAGTCAGACATGACTGAAGCGACTTGGCACGCACTCGACCACAGGGGGTCATGCTTTGCTGCAGGGACTGCCAACGGGCCCCAAAGGCTCAGGTGGCTTGGGGAACTGTTAGCTCAGACCTGCTCCTTGTGGTTATGGTGCTCGGCTCTGGCTGCAGCCAGTGACCTTTCCAGGAGTTGTCCCAGGAGGAGGCTTCAGAGGAATTTGGAAGGTTCCTTGAGGAGACTCCCATCATTCACCTTCCTGCAAGGCCTTCTCAGGGTTTGACTGGTACAGTGGCTACTTTTCTGCAGTAACATTTTATCCTTCTATTTGATATCCGATGCCTAAGCCAGAATGAAGAGGTTTATAGAACACTGGCTTTGCAGTCCAGAGACTAGGGTTTTACTCCTGGCAAAATACTCTATTTAGTCAGGGCTATTCTTCTCTGATCATCCTTTTACTTCCTCAGTTAATGTTTGCAGCAATACTATCACTGATTTAGTAATCTCTTCTGTGTTCAGCACTGTGCCGAACACCTTACCAGACATCAGTTCACCGAATCCTCACAATGAGTCGGAGTGAGGAGGGTCCACTACTGGTTTTGTTAACAGATGAGGAAGCTGAGGCTTCAGGAGGTTGAGCAATTTCACAGCAGCACCAAACCAGTATGAATTCTGGCCCCAGGTAGCTTTCATTCCATAGGGTGTTAGTTACCACCTTCAATGGTGTTTAGAGCACCATTGATCAGAATAGAATTGCCTGTGTTCCTCTTTGGACTGATTGTTTAAAGAGCAATTCTTTAACCTAGTCTAAGCTTCTTTGGATTGCTCATTGTATAGTCATTTTTCAGTATCCATGGGGGTTGTTGGTTCCAGGAACCAAGCAGGTGCTCCAGTCTCTTACATAAAGTGGCATAGTATTTGCATATAGTCTCAGCACAGTTTCCCATATAATTTATACCATTTCTAGATTACTTATAATATTTAAATATTTAGTTTATATTTAATATGATTTTAAGTAATTATAATTACTTATAATATTCAATATTTAATTACTTATAATATTTAACTGCTGCTGCTGCTGCTAAGTCGCTTCAGTCATACCCGACTCTGTGCGACCCCATAGACAGCAGCCCACCAGGCTCCCCCATTACTGGGATTCTCCAGGCAAGAACACTGGAGTGGGTTCTCCAATGCATGAAAGTGAAAAGTGAAAGTGAATTTGCTCTGTCGTGTCTGTCTTGTAGCGACCCTATGAACTGCAGCCTACCAGGCTCCTCCGTCCATGGGATTTTCCAGGCAAGAGTACTGGAGTGGGGTGCCACTGCCTTCTCCAATTTAATAGCATGTAAATGCTACGTGAACGGGGCTTCCCAGGTGGCGCTAGTAGTAAAGAACCCGCCTACCAATGCAGGAGATGCAAGAGATAGACACAGTTTCTCTCTCTGCCAGTGCGACCCCTGGAGGAAGGCATGACATCCCAGCATTCTTCCCTGAAAAATCCCATGGACAGAGGAGCCTGGTGAGCTACAGTCCATAGGGTCACAAAGAGTTGGACACGACTGAAGTGACTTGCCACTCAAACACACTATGTGACTAGTTATAGATACAATGTAAATGCTATGCAAACAGTTGCCAGTGCAAGACAAGTTTGTTTTTTTTGGAGCTTTCCAGAATTTAAAAAAGTATTTTCTATCTGTGGTTGGTTGAATCTGCACATGCTGAACTCATAATTCCAGAAGGCCAGCTGTATATAAGACAGGTCCTGCCTCTGTGGCTTCTACCAGCCCCCACTGTGGAAGCAATCTAAGTTTTTTATGGTCCAAATGCCAGAGTCCACTTCTCTCTGTGCTTTATTCCCGTCAGCTGCTCGCTGCTCTTCCACCCTTGGCTCTTCTGCCTTGAGAACCAGTTTTGGAAATGCCCCACTGGTTCAACCTCTGCACCCACATTAGGTCTTCAGCTGCAGCTCTGTAACTGTGGAGAGGCATGTGTTGATGTGAGCCTTGAAGGACAGGTTGAATTGGGGTGAGCAGAAAGTAGTTGGTGAGGCCTGTGTTGTCTAAGGGGCTGGGGTGGGGGGTGAGGTGTATGTTGTACATGGGTCATGGTGTAGACTTGGGAGTAGGCAGTACCCAGGGAGGGGAGGAAACTGGTTTGAGATTGAGTGTCCTGCAGGAGGAAAGGAGGACAGGAGTCTGGGCAGTGTGGGATGCTCAGGGTGCAGGCTGGAATGGGGGGCAGAGCACCAGGCTTCCAATGTCCCCCCTGGTAGAGCAGCAGACTTTTAGGACATGTACCATGGGGCATGTCCAAGGCAGCAGTGGTGAGCCCTGAGGGCAGGTGAATGTGTAGCCTCCATTTCCTCTCCCCAGAGCCAGGCTTCACCAGAGAGCAAGCTTTGACTGTGGACTGTCTGAGAGCAGGGGGCTGTGATTATCCACCCTCACATCTCCGGAGCCTAGTCTCGAGTCTGGTGCTTCGCAGGCACTCAGGGACTTTCACATGAATGAACAGAGAGACGGGGGAGGGAAGCAGGAAGGGAGGGTGGGCCAACGGCAGGGCTTGATGATGAGCTGGGAGCTCCAGGCAAGCGTCAGCCAATCCCAATCCAGGGTCAGGCAACTGGGGCTCACCCTCCGCATCCCCAGTGGTTGTGGGGTCACCATTCATGAGAAAACTCACTCTTCTGGTCTCCTCTGATTCTACTGGGTCAGAGAGACTAAGCCCGAATTCAACAACATCTCAGTCCAAATAAATAAGAGCGAAGAAATAAGATTCAAGGAGAGTGAATCTTAGTTCTTTCCCTCACTCAAGGGAAAGCGGCTCTGTTTGGTCAAGACTTTTGTCTTGTTTCTGAAGTAAATGGCTCTTGTTCCTGTGATCGTTAGATTTCAAATGCAGTTCCTGGCCTTTAAGCGCACAAACTTAAGTTTCTCTTCTCACTGCACACTCTTTAGTGGGAAGAAGTTGGGGCTACCCAGTGAACCCCATCAGGGAGAGGTTCCCCAGGATCGTGGGCATTACACAGATGCTTTTGAGCTTGTTCGATAAAGGCTGATTTTTTTAAAAAGTACATTGAGACAGAACTTGAAAACTACAGGTGACAAATAGTAATCCAAAGACCAGTGTATCTCTAACCACATTTTTGTTTATTTTTAAGGTGTTTCCTTCATGGTTTCTCTTGTGGCTTGCCCAGGGCAGTTTGTGCTCTTGTGAGCTTTATCTATCTTTGACATTGTTTTTGCTGAGCTTGGTTTTTCCGAGACCCTCTCTCCTCAGAGGCTCAGTTTCACCCTGCCATCAGCAGTCAGCCAGTTTCGGTGGCAGAAGGGGCCACAGCTGCTTCCTGTCAGCCCCCCGGGCAGAAGAATGCAGTGGTGTCTCCTGCTGATCGGGGCCCAGGTGCTGAAGCAGGCTCTCCTCCCCGCATCAGGTAGGATCTGAAGTCTAGCCCAGGGCAGGGCCGGGAGGGAGAGCAGGCAGGAAGGGGAGGCTGGGGCCAAGGCCTCTTCCATCTGACGGAAGGCAATACAGTTTTCAGAGTCCTGTGTCCCCTGGTGGGAGAAAACGCTGTCTCTGAGAAGGAGCTCCAGCTGTTTTCGGAGGNGTCTAGCCCAGGGCAGGGCCGGGAGGGAGAGCAGGCAGGAAGGGGAGGCTGGGGCCAAGGCCTCTTCCATCTGACGGAAGGCAATACAGTTTTCAGAGTCCTGTGTCCCCTGGTGGGAGAAAACGCTGTCTCTGAGAAGGAGCTCCAGCTGTTTTCGGAGGTAGATGAAGGACTTGGGGTTGTGGGGTGCCTGCCTGGCTGACCCCCCCAAAAAAGAAGCAGGAGGTGAGAAAGGGACTAAGCAGGAGGGATGATGGGTTTGCCGGGCGAAGTCCCCTCCTGCTCTATCCTCCTCTCTTCTGTCCTTGAGGAAACGTCTAGAAAAACATAGTATGCTTTTTGTGGGTCAAAAGCGTCATCGTCACAGATTTCAGATTCTACTGCTATAAACTGAATTTATGTTAAACCTACTTCCTTCTGTATTAAAAATCATAAATAAATGTGTCTGAGGGGGGCAGAAATATTTTAAAACTGTTATGATTTTGTTTCCCTGTTGTTTTCTGAACCATCTGCAGGGGGTCAGTGCTGAGGAGGGTGGTTTTGCCTGGGAGAAACAGTTACTCTCCAAGCTTCCTTTCCTTCAGATTTTGGGGCTTTTCTGAAAATTTTCCAGGCACTCCCAAATGGCAGTCAATCGAAACAGGTCTTATTTCAAAGGATAATGGGCTTAGCATAGAACTGGCTGCTGAAAGATACAATCAGAAACAGAGGTGGTTGCCGACAAGGGCCTATATTCTAGGTAGAGAGACAACGTATAAGTGTGTGGAAAAAAATCAATGAGCTTATCAGGAAATAATATTCCAGCAGAGTGTCTGAGAGGGTGAAGCGGCTACACTGTATAGGAATTATGGTGTTTATGGGGGAAAGACAGGATGACCTGGAGAGACTGTCATTCCAAAATCCAGTTCTAGTATTTCCCTGGCAATCCAGTGGTTAAGACGTCGTCTTCCTTTGCAGGGGGGTGTGGGCTCAATCCCTAGAGGGGAGCTAAGATCCCACATGTCTGGTGGCCAAAAAATCAAAGCATAAAACAGAAACAGTATTGTAACAGATTCAATAAAGACTTTTAAAATGGTGTACATCAAAAAAAAAAAATCCTAAAAACAAACAAAGCAAACCACTGAAAACCAATTTTGGCCTCAAAGACTCCCTGGAATTTCTATGGGAAGGTTCAAGACCAGCTGCTAAAAATGCACACTTCTTTCCCCCTCCCTAGGAGCTGTGACAGGCAGAATAGTAACAATGGGGAACATTTCTGCAGAGGAAGGTGGCTCTGTCACCTTACAATGTCACCTCTCCTTCACTACTGCCAAAGTGACCCAAGTCAACTGGAATCTGCAAGACCAAGTTGTGGCCATTCATCATGCCAGCTTGGGGTGGCACATCAACCCTGCCTTCAAGGAGCGAGTGATCCCGGGCTCCAATCTGGGCCTCACCCTCCGGTCGCTGACCAGTAACGACACAGGACAGTACACCTGCATCTATCACACCTACCCTGACGGGATTTACACAGGGGCGCTTTTTCTGCAAGTCCTGCGACACTCAGGTATGCCCTCTGGGGCCAGGTGGCTGAGGACCCTCATGCTCAATGATAGAAACACTGCAGAGCGGGACCTCCCAACCTGGTTCACATTCACGTCACCCGGGAGCTTTCAAATGGCACGGAAGCTGGCACCCCATCCCAGACCAGTTCAGTCAGAGCCTCTAGGGGCAGAGCAAGGTGTGTTAGATTCTAGAAGCACTCCTGATGGTTTGAATAGTTAGCTATGACTGAGAACCACTGTTTGGGTAAAAGCACATCTTATGTGTTTTTGTTAGGAAGACCAGCTGTTCAGGTCACTTGAGAAGCGTGTACACGCTCAGTCGCTCAGTCATGTCTGACTCTATAACTCAACGGACTGCAGCCCACCAGGCTCCTCTGTCCATGGGGTTTCCTAGGCAAGAATACTGGAGTAGGTTGCCATTTCCTACTCCAGGGCGTCTTCCTGACCCAGGGATTGAACCCGAGTCTCCTGTGTCTCCTGCACTGGCAGGCGGATTCTTTACTGCTGCACCGCCTGGGAAGAACCCATTTGAGAAGGATTCACATTAATTACTTTAGCAGTGATCATGCCAATTAGATTTAGCCTCTCTATTTATAAAGGATTAGAGCTCAGTGTGTGCTAAGTGTAAATGTACAACAATTTACATTTCTGATGGTTTCCCAAAATGCTCTCGCCTTCATTATCCACCTGAACACTTAAACCTCCTTGGAGGGAGGAAATGACTGTTCTAATGTGAGGGACAGGATAGAAAAGTGATGATGGACTCAGATGGCCTGGGTCCAAATCCTAGTGTTGCTGTGACCTCAGACAAGAGTACTGGGCTTCTCTGTGCCTTGTTTTTCTCAACTGTGAAATGAGGAGAAGATGTAAGACTGCATGACGGGTGAACATAGGATTGGATTACTGACTAAAAAGATGCCTTTAGAATAGCACCTGGAATGTGGCAAGCATGAGGTCAGTGTTAGCTATTAATAGGATCCCCCAAACCCCATCTGACTGTAGGGTGGAGGAAGAAGCTGAGCCTGACCGTTGCTGAGTGGCACAGCTGATTTTAATATGGGTTTTCAGGTTCCACTCAACCACACCCTCAGAGCTGCTGTCTGCTGCCATCAGTGGTATGGGAGTTTAAGTCTTATGAGTTAGCAAACTGTGTGTGTGTAAACTGAGGAGATAAACGTTGGCCTGCAAGTTTCTTGTCAAGCGCTGCTTCCTGAGGGGCCCCGACATAGGCCCAAGTATGTGGGGAAGAGCCTCGGTCCTTTGCTGGTTCTATGGCTGGCCCTCTGCAGGCCCTCGCACCCCCTCCAGCCTCCATCCTTTGCTGGTTCTATGGACAGCTCTCTGCAGCTTTGCTCCCCCTCAGTCCTCTCTGCCTACCTGTGGCCAAGGCAGGAGACCAGGTGCTCAGGGCAGGAGGAAAACAAGCTGGGCAATTTGGGCTCGCTTCTCTGTCCTGGAACCTTGCAGGTAGCATGCGTGCTGTCCCATCCTAAGTGTTGGCAGGCCTTAAGCACTTTCCTGGCATTGAGTCCTCTGTCAAAGGGAAGAGGGCCCAGCCTCGGCTATCCCCCTCTCCCTCCAAGATTCCCTGGACACCTGGATTCTGCCCGACGTCCTGGGAAGGAGGCGGGCATTGCGGGGGGGCAGCCTGGAAGCTCGTGTGCCTATAGTCCAGCACACAGCCTGGAAGCTGTCCCGTTCCCCTCACATCCTCCTCGGGTCAAGTATCGTCTCTCCGAGCTCCCTGACTCTTCCTCCTTCTTGTTTCTGTTTTACATCTTGATGCAGATTCTCCTGTTCATGCTTTAACTCATATCATGAGTATTTATTAGGTGTCTGCTAGGTTCCAGGTGCTGGCAAAACAGCAAAGGGTAAAGTTCCAGAGCTCCAGGGTCTCACAGTCTAGTTGAGATGCGTCACAGGCTTAAGGTGAAAGGTTATATGCCTTTTTTCTTCTTTGTACTTTGATGTTAATTTTACTTTTTAATTAAACTTTTCAAAATATCAGATTATAAACACAAAGTTTAATAAAAAGAAAGTATTCACTTTCTTGTTTTTTTACTGAATGTTATTTGTTTCGCTTTGTGACTATTACTGAAAGTGATTTTGTCAAACAGAAGAGAGTGTTAAAAATGGTCTGCTATGGTCTCAAATGTGTGAGGCACAGCCCTGGAGGGATCAGTTATTCCTTTTGTGATGGGCCAGGCAGATGCTCTGCTCTCCAGAGAGCTGGGTTTGAAGACTCCAGTCCTGTGGTTTGAGAAAAGCCTGGCTAATCCCCATTGCTGGTGCCCGGACACTGAGGTTTCCCTGGATAATGGTTGCCCTCTGCTTCTGGCCTCGACCACTCACCTTAGTTTTGTCTTCCCTCTAGTGGCTGAGTACAGCGCTGGGTTCCAGATCCCATTGCTTGGAGCCACGGCTGCAGTGCTGGTGGTCATCTGCATAGCAGTCATTGCAGTGGCCACGCTGGCCAGAAAGGTAATGACTCTGGCTGCACGTCTCAGTCCTGGGCACCGCATCCCTACCACCCATCCTATCCCATCCCTGGTCCTTTCCTGTCCCCTTCCTGTCTAGATGTGACTCCCTCCCTCCCCCGCCAACACTGCTCCCTATGCCTTTTGCCACAGTACTTTCTCTGCCTTTCAGTGGCGTTGTTCGCGCTCTTTCACTGTCCCTTTCCCTTGTCTAGGAGCTGTTGAAATTTTGGACCTGTATCCTCCACATCATGCTGTCGCCTACAATTCTTGGCTTCTGCTTGGCCGCTAAGCTACTCCTCTGAGAGTCGGATTTATCTACTGTGAGCTTGCTGCATCTTGGGCATCTGCTCTGTGCCAGGGGGTTTTGAATATTAGCTTCTTAAATTTTAATAGCCAGTGACTGGTTCTGGTTACCTAGCACTTCCGCAGGATGAAAAATCAACACTCCAAAAATTCAGGGGCAAAAGGTGCATGGCAAGATCAGTAGGCTGTAAATCCTCCATTACATTTGCTTACGAGGTCATGTGGCTGAGAGAGTATTGGATGGGAAATTGGAAATCTCTATTCTCAGCATGGAGTGTGTGATGATAGGGTTGTTGTTTCATCTTCTGGGTCTCCATTTCTTCATATGTAAAATAGGGATTATGATTCTGCTTGCTCTATATACCAGAATTGTGATGAACAGGGAGCATATTACACATGGAAGCTTTGTAAACAGTGAAGAAATATATTTTCTTCATACATTCATGTCCTTGTGTGGTAACTGGCAGCTACTGTTGTGTGCAAGTGTGCTAAGTCATTTCAGGCGCGTCCGACTCTTTCCAACCCTTTGGACTGTAGGCTGCCAGGCTCTTCTGTCCATGGGGTTCTCTTGGCAAGAATACTGGAGTGGGTTGCCATGCCCTTCTCCAGGGGATCTTCCCAACCCAGGGATCAACCCAAGTCTCCTGCCTCTCCTGCATTGGCAGGTGGGTTCTTTATCGCTAGTGCCACCTGGGAAGCTCCTGATTTGGATGAACAAAAGAATTCCCACTCCTTTTTATCTGCCCTCTTGGGTCTTTTAAGCCATCCAAGGTTGCCTTAATTTAAATTGCTGAACAAGGCAATGGCACCCCACTCCAGTACTCTTGCCTGGAAAATCCCATGGATGGAGGAGCCTGGTGGGCTACAGTCCATGGGGTCACGAAGAGTCGGACATGACTGAGTGACTTCACTTTCACTTTTCACTTTCATGCATTGGAGAAGGAAATGGCAACCCACTCCAGTGTTCTTGCCTGGAGAATCCCAGGGACGGGGGAGCCTGATGGGCTGCCGTCTATGGGGTCGCACANCTGTTGTGTGCAAGTGTGCTAAGTCATTTCAGGCGCGTCCGACTCTTTCCAACCCTTTGGACTGTAGGCTGCCAGGCTCTTCTGTCCATGGGGTTCTCTTGGCAAGAATACTGGAGTGGGTTGCCATGCCCTTCTCCAGGGGATCTTCCCAACCCAGGGATCAACCCAAGTCTCCTGCCTCTCCTGCATTGGCAGGTGGGTTCTTTATCGCTAGTGCCACCTGGGAAGCTCCTGATTTGGATGAACAAAAGAATTCCCACTCCTTTTTATCTGCCCTCTTGGGTCTTTTAAGCCATCCAAGGTTGCCTTAATTTAAATTGCTGAACAAGGCAATGGCACCCCACTCCAGTACTCTTGCCTGGAAAATCCCATGGATGGAGGAGCCTGGTGGGCTACAGTCCATGGGGTCACGAAGAGTCGGACATGACTGAGTGACTTCACTTTCACTTTTCACTTTCATGCATTGGAGAAGGAAATGGCAACCCACTCCAGTGTTCTTGCCTGGAGAATCCCAGGGACGGGGGAGCCTGATGGGCTGCCATCTATGGGGTCGCACAGAGTCGGACACAACTGAAGTGACTTAGCAGCAGCAGTAGCAAATAAACATTTTGGAGAGTACAAGCCTGTGATTCCTAACAGTTTTCCACCTGATGCCAGATCCTCCTCCCCAGCCTGCCTTACTTTCCCTCCAGCTCTGACTGTACTCAGTTAACAACTCAACTCTACAGCCTGCTTTATTCTCTGGACTGGTACCTGGTGCTGTTATTCCTGATACATATGGGATTACACCTACCACCTTATTCTCTTCATGTTTGTTTAGCCTGTTTACTTCCCCAATCTTTTTCTTGCTGCCTTTTGAATTAAGTATTTTTATTATTAAAAACATGTTTAGTAGTTATGCATTTTTTTCTTTAGTAGTTACACTAGGGATTATAAAATAGACCTCTGATTTATTAAGTCTAATATGTATTAGTACTTTCATCATCTCTTGGATTTTGCAAGAACCTTAGAATACATTAACTCCTTTCTTACCTCCCCAACTGATTGCTATTACTGTCATGGATTTTAGTTCTCTATTTTAACTACCCACCTGAAAATGATTATTGTCTTATGAGTTAATGTTTCGATTTACTATCGCTCTTCACTTCTTCATGAATGTTCTTTCTTATAACTAGAATAGTTTTCCTTCTGCCTAAAGAATATCCTTTAGTATTTCCTTGTGAGCAAGCATGCTAGCGGTGAATTATCTCACTTTGTGTTTGTCTGAAAATATCTTAATTTTCCTTAATTTAGAAGTGGTCTATTTGTTTTTCTGGGTATAGAATTCTATGTTGGCAGTGATTTTCTTTCAACACATGGAAAATACTGCCCCATTGTCTCTGACTTCCCATATTTCTGTTGAGAAATTATATGGGAGTCTTATTTTTGTTCTGTGAAAGAGTATTTGCTTGTTCTTGTTTTCTTGTTCTTTAAAATTTTTCCTTCTCTTTGGTTTTCAGCAATTACATGGTGATATAATTGGATATAATCATCTGTGTATTTATTCTGTTTGAGGTTCAGAGTGCTTTTTGAATTTGTTACTTGATATCTTCCATCAGTTTTGTATCATTCTTGGCTGTTATTTCTTCATACATTAATTCTCTGTCCTTGCTTTCCTTTCCTTCTGGAATTCTAATAGGTGATATTTTCAACATTTTCACTTTTCCCCACATCCCTTACCCTTTTTTTGGAATTTTCCATCCACTTGTCCCATCAAATGTTTTCTTTGGATGTGCTTTCCAGTTTACTAAGCATCTTCTTTGATGTATCTAATCTTCTGTTAAACCCATCCACTAAGTTTTTAATTTCCGTTATCATATTTTTCAGATCCACAACTTCTATTTTGTTCTTTGTTTGAATAGTTTACAGTGTGCCAAAATTCCCAATCTTGTTTTTAATTCTTTGAAAATATTAATCATAGTTATTTTGAAATCTGTGCCTGATAATCCTATTAGTTGTGTTCTCTATGGTCTTCTAATATTTTCTCTTTTTGCTTGTTTCTTGGACCTATCTTATCTTCTTGACTGTTTATTTTTCACTGATTGCTGTACTTTCTACTTCAAGACCTGTGGCAATAACTTGAAGCTCTACGTAATATCATCTTCCTCTAGAGAGGATTCCTTTGGCTTCTGCCAGAGGACTAGTATGAAAGCATTAGCATTCCTGTCACTTTAATTAAATCAGTGGCGAGAGAATTTAAAGCTGGACCCAACTTTGCTACTTCCTTAGTGGTAGAGGGTAGTCCTTTGGGATTCTAACTCAAAGCCTATAGTGTTTGCCAAAGTCTCCATCCTCAGTGATTTCTGAACTCAGTTTTGTCCCTCCAGCCAGAAACTCTGTGGAGTTTATTTGCTTCTTGGCCATTGACTTTCAGGAAATTTCTCTAGAAGAAAATCTCCCTCAATGCTCATCTCATCTCTCTGGGCTTCCTACTCATAGACTTTGCTCCCTAGCCCCAAATTTCTCACTGATTTGATAGATTTCAGATGACTACAAATAGACACTTATATTATTTAGGTTTTCTAGCTGTTCCCAATGGAAAGTTTGGTTCAAAGCAACATAGGTAATCATTGTTCTACTAGAAGCAGAACTC
Organism: Neotragus moschatus; assembly: GCA_006410615.1. Taxonomy (NCBI): domain Eukaryota; kingdom Metazoa; phylum Chordata; class Mammalia; order Artiodactyla; family Bovidae; genus Neotragus; species Neotragus moschatus. Next base: position 820,552 of record SJYA01000103.1, read on the forward strand.
CTGTTCCTGACATTGCATTTCCTATCTGCAATCAAAGGCTATCTCTTTTTCCTTATTTTTTCATAGTTATTTTATTTGGCTGTGTTGGGTCTTAGTTGCAGCATGCAGGATCTGTCATTGGTGTGGTGCTCAGGCTTCTCTCTAGTTGAGCTGTGTGGGCTTTAGTAGTTGCTGTGTACAGGTTTAGCTTCCCCATGGCATGTGGGATCTTAGTTCCCCAAGCAGGGATTCAAGCCACATCCCCTGCACTGAGAGGCAGATTCTTAATCACTGGACCACCAGGGAAATCCCTCAAAGGCCGAACTATAAGCAGAACATATTTAGCCAGCCCACTCATTCTGTACCTTGGGCTATGTTGGGTTAAGACCCCCAACTTGAGTTCTAGCCCCGCTGTACCTGATTCTTCACCAGCCATTTAGCCTGAATCTGGCTGGGCCCCTGCCAGTCTCAGACGGAGAGATTCTGACAGCTGTGTGTTCTTAGGTTCAGATTCCATGCGTCTTGCTTATTTTGAGTTCTTGTCTTCTTTCTCCTTTTCTCCATCTCTCAGAAATGGACCATCCTTTGATTTTCTCTTCTTTCTTATGTAACATCTATTTGAATATTCTCCTCCTGGTACTCCTCTGAAAATCTTCAAGAGCTGCTTCCCTCTCCAGGCCTCAGAGTTGAGATGAAATTGCACAAATGAGAATTGCTTAATAAGAAAGTGCTATTGTAATGTTCTTCCACTTAGACCGCATGATAATTTAAGTTTAAAATAACCTTAATACTGTATAAGTGTCTAGACCATGTATATTTTCCTACTGTTAATTTTGCTTATGGACTTACACTTTTGTGCATACTCATGCCTATCACCACTGACTAATCTTGAATTTTCAGTCTAATACCTTACATCTTAAATTCTTAGTTTGTGTAGATAAACCCACTTTGCTTTCTGTAACCTATCATCAATACCAGGGTATTGATGTAACAGTAACATGTTCCATTTGACACACATTCTGTCTTCATTCAGATCTGAAAGGGAAAAAAAATCCCAGGAGCACTTACTCTAACCTTATTTTACTGAGAACAGATTGGAATGAAGATGGGGAAAGGAATTTGGTAGCAGACCCAAAGTCTTATTCCCCTCTGAGTGACAAATTGCCCAGGTCTCCCCCAGTCAAGGGTCTAATAGTGCTTCAGGTACCTGTTGGACTTTGCAGATTTTGTCCAAAGGAAGTGAAGGAGATTTTCCGAATGGCAGGAAAACTCATGTGATAAAGTCTAATACTAGCATATGACTGCCTGGTCCACCAACTCGCCTGGAAAAATTTCTTGTCCTATGTTTCAAACCCTCCCTTCCAGGTTTATGAGGCAAACATTTAGATTACTGACTGACTCGGTTCATAAGGATGTGGCCACTATTCCTTGTTGTTCAGTAGGCATCATGGAACAGAGTGCTGGGGATCCAGCAGTGGCTGAAATGTGGCTAGTGCTATTGGAGAAATCAATGACTTAATGACTTACAGTATTTTCATTTATGTCTTAGCTATCGAAGTAGATAGCTTTTGTAAATGAAACCTTGAGGGGAAAATGAGTGCAAGAAAAGTGGCCAATCGATCCATGGGCTGGAAGGGAGTTGTTATGGTAGTCGGTGAGCAGATGTCCTCTGCTGTCACCGGCACGCTGCAGCTCTGGTACATGGAAATATGGAAGGTTCTTTACAAGCAGCAGAACACATTTTCCTGTTAATGATTAAGACTGGTTCATTTTCAGGCCAGTATTCCAGACAAGTTTTTATAAGGGAAAGTTTGTATAAGAGAGAGTCCAGTAGGTATCGAATTCTGTGGCTCCCCTTCTAAAGTGTTTTTATTCACCAGCCCCCTCTTTGACATGTCTGCTGCTTCCTGTCTAAATCAGTTCCTCTCTGCTTTTTCCTATGTTTTGGCTATGGCTTCCTGTCCTCTTTCTCTTATTGACCAAAGGTATTGTATTCTTGTAGTATTTAAGGTCCAGCAAAGAAACAAAGTACTCTTAAGCTGAGTAGTTTGAGGACAGTTTAATAAAGGGATTTACAAAGTATTGGAAAGCTTAGAGGGAAAGCATAAGGGGGCATGTAGGAATGTATTGTTACCATCCTGAGATCTTTAGGGGAAAGGAGTGAGAATGATTACTGAAACCTGGAAGGAAGGGTGATGACTAGGCCCTTGAAAGAGAGAGTTGAGTGGAGGGGACCATCTTGAGAAGTACTATAATCTTGAAGATTGCAGCCAGTCCAAGTCCATCCTGCAAAGAGAATGCTGGGGAACATATGCCCTCAACCTCAGTCTCCTACTGTTGCTTTGCATTGATTGAACCCAGACTCAGGCCAGAGAGTAAGAGAAATCACTGAGTCGGTATGAATCCACCTGCAATGCAAGAGACCTGGGTTCGATCCCTGGGTTGGAAAGATCCCTTGGAGAGGGCATGGCAACCCTCTCCAATATTCTTGCCTGGAAAATCCCATGGGCAGGGGAGACTAGTGGGCTACAGCCCATGGAGTTGCAAAGAGTCGGACATGACTGAGTGCTTGAGCACAGCCCAGCACGCACCTGTAGTTCAGTCTCCTTAGGCACAGAAGGATGGAGAGTGACGTTGAGGGGTGAACAGACAGTATCCACACCGTTACTATTACAGATCTTGGCTTACCACGCTTCAATCTTCTCTCATGTATCCTTGAACTCTTGATTATACATTGAAGCAATACCCTTGTCAGCTGTCCATCTATATTTCTCCTGGGACCACTGGGCTTTATTAGCCATCTTAGTTCCGCTGTGGGCCAGGCTTCCTCGGCTGCCATTTCAGCAATTGCATCCACTTTGTTTCTTACATGCTGCCATCTGCCCTGATATTATTTGGGGATCTCCTCATCCCTGTCGCTGCTGGGGATCCAGATCTATACATCATCGCCTACTTCAACCTCAGCAGACAGACGAGAGCTACCTCTGAGCCCCTCAGTGATGCTGGTGGTTTCTTCATTAGCACATTCCCTTCCACTTTAGGAAAAGGGTGTCCTCTGGATCTTCTCCAGAATCATAAGCAGCTCTTGAAGTTTCAAAATTATGTAGTACAGAGATTGGCAAAGTCTCTTTGTAAAGGGCCAGGATCTTTTAGCTTTTGTGGGCCTTCCAGTCTCTGCTGCAACAACTCAACAATGCCATCCTACTGTGAGGGGACCACAGATAATATGTAAATGAATGAGCTGGCCATGTTTCAATAAATCTTTATTTATAAACACTGAAATTTAAATTTTACATAATTTTCATGTTTGATAAAATATTATTCTTTTGAATTTTTTGAACCACTTAAAAATATAAAATCCACTTTTAGCCCATGGGCAGTGCAAAAGCCTGTGGTGCCCCAGATTTGACCCATGGGCCTTAGTTTGCCAATTCCTGATTTGGTAAGTTGTATTGGGGAAAATGGGCTTCCCTCGAAGCTCAGTCAGTAAAGAATCTGCCTGTAATGCAGGAGACCTGGGTTCAATTCCTGGGTTGGGAAGATCCCCTGGAGAAGGAAATGGCAACCCACTCCAGTATTATTGCCTGGAGAATCCCATGGACAGAGGAGCCTGGCAGGCTACAGTTTATGGGGTTGCAAAAGTCAGAGACGACTTAGCGACTAAATCACCACCACCATTGGGAAAAACTCTGTCCTTTCCTCTTCTCTACTCTTAGCGGTGCATGGAACACTTCTGCCACCAGAAGCCCCCATACTGACCAGTTCTGCCACATTATCTGAACACCCTATAGGCAACCCAGTTCTGATGCTACCTACCTGTAGTTAACACCAGGTCCCAGCAGTTAGGAGCTCAGTCCTCTAAGACAGCCCTCACTGCAGATGCCAGTTGCAAGTCCCAGGCTGTCACCTGTGCCTCTGGCTGCTACAGCTGCTTAGTTGCTTCCGTCGCGTCTGACTCTGTGCAGCCCCATGAGCTGTAGCCTGCTATGCTCCTTGTCCATGGGGATTCTCCAGCAAGAGTACTGGAGTGGGTCTCCATGCCTTCCTCCAGGAGATCTTCCCCACCCAGGAATCAAACCCAGGGCTTCCACATTGCGGGCAGATTCTTTACCATCTGAGCTACTAGGGAAGCCCGACTGGTTGTAAACTGAGGTTGCCACAGTCCCCTCCTTGGATCTGATAATCTGCTAAGATGGCTCACAGAACTTGGGGAACACTTAGATGTGTCCGTTTATTATACAGTAAGGAATTTGATAAAGGATACAGATGAAGGGCCAAATGAAAGAAACACATGGGAGGGGGCTCCAAAGGGCCCAGGCACAGCAGCTTCTGTCCTCACGGAGCTGGGTGTGCTGCCTTCCAGGCGTGTAGCTGTATTCAGCAACCCAGAAACGCTCCAATCCCATACTGCTGGGGGTTTCATGGAGACTTCATCACACCACAGGCACGATCAGTTATTAACTCATTTTCCAGTTCCCTGTACTCCCTGGAGAATAGGGGTTAGGGCCAGAAGTTCCAAGATTCTCCTCATGGCTTGGTCATTCTGGTGACCAGCCTCCATGTGAGGGCCCACCGAAGTCACTTCACTGGGGCAAAAGACACTCCTGCCATCCAGGATATTCCAAGGGATTTGGGAGCTTTGTGTATGACATTCCTATCACTCGGGATATGTTAGGGTCAGGAACTGGGATTTAATGAAGACCAAATATTAACTGGGCGTAGAGACCAACATATGCTTCTTACTATTCCACGTGGGTCGGTGATAGCAGTGTCTGGGGAGTGGGAACACTGGTCGGGTGAGGAGGCAATCTGAGCAGAATGCCAGCTGCATTTCCTTCAGACCCCGAGAGCCAGTAAGTTGCATTATTTAGGAGTTTGGGCTTTGAAATCAGACAGACCCAGGTTTTGGATCCTAGCTCTACCACTTGAGTAGCTCGGCCATCTAACTTTGCTGACTCTCAGTTTCTTCATCTGTAAAATGGGAATAATAATTATGGCACTGCCCTATTAGAGTTGTAGAAAAACTCAAGTCAAATAATTCAAGTAAGGCACCTGGCAGTTTTCCTGATATGGATTGGTAACTGTTCTTCATTAAGTTCTTATAATTATTATAAAATTTATTTACTATAGCACTTCATAATACCTGGTGCTCAATAGTTATAGTGCATAGACCGATGAGGACTAAATGAATGGATGTTATTTGATGACCAACTATTGGGAAAAGTGCCCCCCCAGGGGACCTTCTGTAAGGGAAAGGAGAGATGGGTGTGTCTAGCTCCAGGACAGTGACTGCTAACTGTCCTTATGTTCCCCAAGAGGACAGTGTGTGTCCCGCAAATCTCCATACTTCAATACCATAGCTCCATTTGGTCCTTTAGAACAACATCAGTGCATTAATCCCAGACTTGTTTTCTATGCTGATTTTGTAGGGCTCCCAACGCAGGATGGATGGAATGAAAACAGACCAGCTGAGAGACCCATCTCAGACAGGTTTACATTTCCCAGAGGATTTTGGGGAGCCACAATAGTCCTGTGATTTAAAGACAAGGGTAGGCAGGCTAAGAATGGGAAGGAGAATACATATACCATCAGGAAAAGTCATAATCAGCTCTTTGAGAACTGGGTATCAGTATTTTTTTAAATGGATAGAGTTGCATTAAGGGATATACGACTCCTTTTAAGGACAGCATCACGTGACCTACAACAACAACCCTTTCCTTCACACTCACAGTAAGGTGCAGCCACTTCTACTGAAAAGGAGTGAATGAAACAGCCTGTAGGACCCAGCTCCTCAAGGCCAGCAGTGTGACCCTGCTCCTAATTTGTGATATGTGTCCAAGCTGCCCATCCATGCAACCCACCCTTCTGTGCAGCCTCTCTGCATCTGCTTGTGTCCTGTTGAGCTTGACACTAGCCAGTGGAGGTGGTGCTGACTCTTATTCTGAAGCAGTGAGGTGGGCAGAATGAAAGGTGGTTTGTGTTCGTTGTTAGTTTCCAAGCCTGGGTGCAGCTCTTTGTAACTCTGTCGCTTGGATCTGTGGCGGGGCTGGGTGGCCTGCTTTGGAGCAGCACCTGTGAAAGTTGCGAGGCTGTCACCTGTGCATGGCATGCCATCAGGCGTTTCTCCTGCCACCCCGCTTGTGCCTGCTGTTCTTTGATTCTTTTGCCTCTAAGCACGACCCTCCCCTGTGACACTGTCATGGGGACGTGATGGCTGATTTCACATCCTTGATTTTCCCAAACAGATTTCACTGTCCGTCCTCTTGTCTCACAAGTACATATCTCACTATGAGTCTATATTTTGATTTGAAAAATCCTGTTTATTTAGAGTTGGGGCTAAAATCTGGGGTGGGCCAGGAGAGAGAGAGAGAGAGAGTGTTGTGTGTGTGTGTGTGTTTTAGTTCTAAGACATACAATAAGCATCTGTTATGGGCTCTGAGGTTACCAAGAAGAACATAGCACAGATCCTTCCCTCAGGAGCGCTCACAGTTGGGATCTAAAGAGACAGAAGGGTAAACAATTATAGAGAGCATCAAAGGTTACAATGAAAACACCCAGGACCACAGTGGAGCACACAGGAAGGATATAACTCTGCCGGGAGGATCAAGGATGTCTTCCTGAACAGCGCGCTGTAGAGCCAAGTCTGGAGGAAGGGGCAAACAACTTTTCAGGGAGCTGTGGGGAACGTACAGTAAGGGTAACATATACCCAGTTGGAGAGGCAGGAAGCAGTGCCTAGCATTTGGAAGCTGCAAGATGAGAGGCAGTTTGGCTAAGAAGAGCATGGCCCAGAGTCAGACAAGCTCAAGTCAGAACTGAGATTTCACCTGTCTGAGCCTATTAGCTCACTCAAAAGTAGAAACTTCAATAAGTGGTTGCTGAGATGACATAAAGAAACTAGTCCCCTTGGTGCTCATAGCAGATTCGCAATAAATGGTGCCTCTTTGGCACCCAGGCCCTAAACTTGAACTTGGGGTGTTGGTTAGGGAAATACTGCAGGAAATGAAACTGGAAAGGCAAGTATGACCAGATCCCAAAAGGCATTTTGGGGCACATTACTCACAGTCTCCTGTGGGGCATGTGGTGAAACTGGGGACTTTCTTCCCAGAAAAATGCACTTTACACAACATTGTTAACACAGCTCAAGGGGTCTGAAGGCCACCTGTGGCATTTACAGGTGGGTAAGCACCTGCCCATAGACACTGGGGGCCATGATGAGTTTTAGGCAGAAGCATGGCAGGATCCAGCTTCCATTTTCGAAGGATGGTGGCCGTGTGGAAGTTGGAGCAGAGGTTAGAGGGAATCTAGAGAGTGGTGAGTCTGGAAGTGCAGGTGAGAGATGAGACATGGAAGTGGATGCGAAAGAGGGGCTCGATTTCAGAGCTGCTTTGGAATAAAATCAGATGGGATTTTATAGCCCACTGGAATTTTTAAAAAGTTATTTATTAGGCTCTGATATATGTGTGTGTGCTCATTTGTGTCCAGCTCTTTGCAACCCTATGGACTGTAGCCTGCCAGGTTCCTCTGTCCATAGGATTTTTCAGGCAAGAATACTGGAGTATTGCCATTTCTTCCTCTAGGGGATCTTTGTGACCTAGGGATCAAACCCACATCTCTTTCATTGGCAGGCAGATTCTTCTACCATTGAACCACTTGGGAAGCCCAAGCTCTGATATTTACTTATTTATTTATGTTTTGGCCACACTGCACAACATGTAACATCTTAATTCCCTATCCAGGGATGGAAATCAGCATCCCCTGCTTTGGAAGCACAGGAATCTTAACCACTGGACTGCCAGGGAAGTCCTGGCCCATTGGAGTTTAGTATTAGCCTCCAGATTTTTGGTCATTTATACTATAAATCAGGACTGCTTGCCGCTTGCCAGTGGTGAGGGGTGAAGCTCTGGGTCAGCAGCTGGACCTCTGTGTCTGGAGCTCAGGGCAGAAGCCTGGGCTGGTTTGGATAGCGATGTGGGGATCCTCAGAGGACAGAGGGTGGGTGGAGATGTATGTAAGGATGAATTGCTGAGCTGCTGTACAGAGGAAGAGAGAGTGTCGGGTGTGACAGACCAGAGGCGGAAGCCTGGAAGAACGTCTTTATCTGGAGAGATGAGGTGTAAGCAGAAAAAAAAAAAAGAAAGAAAGAGAAGGAAAAGAGCAGGCTCAGCTACGGAGGGAAGTGGGAGACTTCCTCAGGAGGAGGAGGAGAAGCAAGAGAAGCGCGAGAGAGCGAGGCCATGGGGGCAGCAAAGCAGGGAAGGGGGACATCTCAGAGGGAAGCAAGCGGTCAGCAGCGTCACAGGCAGCCAGGGAGCGGTGAGAGACGGGATCAGAAGCCGCCTCCCGGGCTCAGCCGACCGGAAGGAGAATGTGCGGGAGCCTGGAGCCTTTCAGTGGAGCAGTTGGGGCTGAAAGCTGGCTAAGACGGATCAAGAAATTAAGGGTTAAGGAACTAGTGTTGATAAGAACACAATGTGTGTGTGTGTGTGTGTGTGTGTGTGTGTGGGTGTAAGATATTATTACTGGATCATGTTGGAGAGTCACTTTTGAATGATATCTCCACATATTCACTTTGTGGGTTTTTTGTTTGTTTGTTTTGGGAAGAAATCTCTCAGAATCCGTTCTGCGGAAGGTGACCTTGGGAGGGGGCCGTCTGAACCGGAGGCGTGCAGGCCCAGGATCGTGTCCTCCCCCGGCAGCTGTGTGCAGGCGGATGCTGGGTTGTGCGTTGACCAGGGCAGAGAGGACCACGCCGAGGCCGAGCCGCACGAATACTTCAACGTCCTGAGCTACAGAAGCCTGGCCAGCTTCAGCTTCCCCACCGAGACCGGTTAGCGCCCGGGCATCTTCTGGGAGACGCAGTCCGGTCTTTGTCGTCACAGATGGACGTATTGGCATCTGCACGTCACGGCTCTGTGTGTATGTATGTGTGTACATGTGTGTGTGTGTGTGTTCTGTCACGTGAATGCACGTCAGCCTCCTCTGTGTCCATGTTTCTTCCACCAGCCCCTCCAGTTCCATGGTGCAGACTCCGGTGAGGAGCTTGTGTTTGATTACAATCGCAAAGTTAGAAAACGGAACGAAGACCTGAGCTGGTTTTGAAGCTGGCAGTGGGAGCAGATCCTGTGGCTAAGGTCTGCATCCCCCCTGAGAGCACTGGGTAGGGCTTAGGGCTACAGGGCTTTGTGGTGGGTGATGGTGGTGGGGTGACTGCAGAGTCACCTCATTTCATTTGTCACTGTCGTTTTCATCAACATTCACACACTGGAGGCATTCTAGGAATAAGGTATGCTACCAGCGTCTATGGGGCTTCTCAGATGGTGCTAATGGTAAAGAACCCACCTGCCGATACAAGAGAGGTAAAAGACGCAGGTTCGATCCCTGGGTTGGGAAGATGCCCTGGAGGAGGGCATGGCCACACACTCCAGTATTCTTGCCTGAACGGAGGAGCCTGGCAGGCTACAGTCCACATGGTACCAAAGAGCTGAACACGTCTGAGTGACTTAGCATGCATGCACCTGCTTCTGTGCAGAGCTTGGAGGGTGACTAAATGCAGACTCTTTCAGAATCCTAGCCCTGTAAGAACTCACAGTTAAGTGGGGAGACAATATTTCCATTAAAAGGTAGTGAGGAGATAAGGGTCTAAGACACAGGCCTTGGGAAGAGATGTCAGTTCAGGGTGAGATGGTCAGGATAAGCTTTTCTGTGGGTAAGTGGCTTGGGAGGATGTGGGGAGCCAGTGAGGCTGGGCTGGGAGAGCAGGAGTTTTGTCTAGGGAAGTCAAAGATAGGAAGGTTAAGAGGTAAAAGTCCTACATAGAAGACCCTGGCACCAAGGGAGCAAGCAAGGCTTCAGAGTTTATTTTCTGGGCAGACTATTCAAATCTCCTTTAGGGGGATATACTCAGAGGCCAGCGATGGCTGAATACAGAGAACTCTAGGCTCTTCCAGCCACATGTGCTGGGGAAGCCCACAGAAATGGTGCATGTCCACTGCAGCAGCTACAGTTTGATCCTTGGACTGTGATCTACTTCTCTATCAATCTACCACTGAGTCTTTGAAGAAAGAATCTGTTTCCCACCAAAGAGGAAATCTTAATTTTTAAAATAGAGACTCTTCCTAGAAAAACAAAAGAGGATCATAGCAGGTTTAAAAAAAATGAGCACCTCAAACTAGCTGCCTGGAACCCTTACAGTCATGCCCTTCCCTTTTTGTGCTGGGGCTGGAGTGGCATCGGAGTGGCTCATTTCTGGCATTCAGGCTTTACCCTCCCACCACCTTTCTTAGAAAAATGAGGGAAGTGGCGTTTACAGGAGACTGATTTTCTTCCATGGGCACAGGAACTGAGAGAAAATGTGAAGCAAGACTGTCCTTTGCCAGAAGATCCCCTGGAGAAGGAAATGGCACCCCACTCTAATTCTCTTGCCTAGAAAATCTCATGGACGGAGGAGCCTGGTAGGCTACAGTCCATGGGGTCGCAAAGAGTTGGACACAACTGAGCAACTTCACGTTCACTTTCTTTTCACTTTCAAAATAGAGCATTGCCCTGCTCCCTCAGAATCAGGCTGTTGAGGATTTTGATTTTTCTCACTTCTGTATCAAACAGGTATGTAGTCAGGAGCAATGAACTGAAATATATCCAGAGTGCCAAGTCCTTTGGAAGAGAGATAGATACCTGTAAAAATGCTGCTTTTGGCCATGGCAGTTCACAGTTTCTTTCTTGCAAGGCTAGTGCAGATTGGTTGGGAGTAGAAGACAATTCACAACTAACATATAATGACAAAAAGGGAGTGGTATTTTGATTTGAATAAGAGGCAAATTTGGTTGAGGCCGGACTAAGAATTGGATGCTATTTAACCTGACTATGATAGTTATTTAAGATGATTAGATAGGGAAACATTTCCAAATGTCATTTGGATGGTATTAAAAATACAAAGGGACCCATAGATGTTGCAAATGGGTCAGGTTATTAAAATGAGATTGAATTAGACAAAAAAATAAATCTGAAAGTGGAATTCATTGAAGCAGATTTTCTTTGGAGAATGGAGAAGATAGTCCCCTAAAAGCCATCTACCTGGATACATGCCTGTCCGGGACAGCAGCCACTCTCCCTGTGCGGCTCTCACATGGCATGTGGTTAGTCCTATTGAGCTGGACTGCGCTAGAAGTAGAAAAACACACACCAGATTGTGAAAACGGTGTGAATAATAGAACCGTAAATGGTCACATGAGTAATTGAAAAATATTGATTACATGTTGAAATTATAATATTTTTTATATATTGTGTTAAATAAAATATATTATGAAAATGGATTTCACCTGTTTCTTTTTACTTTCTTAATGTGGTTACTGGAAAATCTAAAATTGCATATGTAACTCCCATTATATTTGTGTTGGACTGTGAAGCCCTAGACTTTAAATCCAGTCAAGGTGGTACCTAAGATGGGTGTCTGTCTCTGACTGGTGGGCTCTGTCTCTCTCTCTATCATTCAAAATAGGGCCTGAGGAAGGTTTTCTCTGTTATTGTGTCTTTTGAGAAATATGGGAAAAGATCACAAGAGAGATTGAGTTGGGGGATCACTAAGTGTAGACAAGAGCTCCTAAGAGCTTCTGGATCCCCTCTTAGAGTCCATGATAGGGGGAAGGGAGAATAAATGAATCAATAAATGTGAATTTGAAGAAAAATACCTTTACAGCATACCCCTTATCACTCCACATTCTAAGCCTGGGCATATAACCCCATGAATTACACTGAACTGATCTGTAACCCAGTGAATTACACTGAACAGTGAGAGAAATCATGAGTCATGGACCTTTGAGGCAGATGATTTTCACAAGTGGACAGAAACTTCTCATGCAGTTTTATCTTATGACTTGTTCCTTCTCAGCTGGACAGGGGGGTTGGCTGTGTGTGCTGCACAATGGCAGGGTTCCGGTGGGCCCAAACCCCACCAAAGGAGGGAGTCAGCAGCATGGCTGTAGCTGCTGCCAACTATGAGAAATCAGTGTTTTGTTCAGTTTTCTGGTTCTTTCTAGTCCTGCAACCTTGCAGTCAACTCCCACATCCACTCCTAAGCACACCTTCTTAGAGACCCGGGAGAGCGTTATGTGTGTAAAACAGTGAGTTTTCTGGAAGTCAGAATTATATTGTTTGATGTGTGGGGTTTCCCTGGTGGCTCAGATGGTAAAGAATCTGCCTGCAATATAGGAGACTCAGATTTAATCCCAGGGTTGGGGAGATCCTCTGGAGAAGGGAATTGTTACTTGTATTCTCGCCTGGAAAATTCCATGGACAGAGGAGCCTGGCAGGCTATAGTCTATGGGGTTGTAAAGAGTCAGGCACAACTGAGCAACTAACAAACACATTTTGGGAGAATTTTTGCATAAGTTAGGGTCTAGGACTGTGTACTGTGCTTAGTCACTCAATTGTGTTTGATTCTTTGTGACCCTGTGGACTGTAGCCCAACAGGCTCCTCTGTCCATGGGGATACTCCAAGCAAAAATACTGGAGTGTGTTGCCATACCCTCCTCCAAGTGATCTTCTGAACCCAGGGATTGAACCCAGGTCTCCTGTATTGCAGGTAGACTCTTTACGGTCCAAGCCATCCAATAAAGCTTTCTATAATGACGGAAATCTTCTATATCTGTGCTCTCCAATATGGCAGCAAATAGCCATAAGTAGTCATGATTTCAATCAGCATTTGAAATGTGGGTAATGTGACCAAGGGTGTTAATGTTAAATTTTATTTAATTTTGATAAACTTAATGTAAATGTGACTGGTGCCTAGCATATTAGATGTCACAATTCTAGTAATTGCCTTGTGTATGGAGAAAACACAGAGAGGTGTATCTATCAGCCACTGGATAGATCTTCAGATGTTATGCCCTTGAAAGGGCTATCAACAGGAAGAAATGCGGAAGTCTTCCATTCTCTTCTGTCCTTCCTTTGATCAAGACAAGCATGGTACCAAACACAAGCTGCGCGTTTCCTTATTTCACACACTTCCCCATAGGTATCTGAGGTAGCCAAGTGGCTCCTGTAAACAGGGCAAGAACTGGCAAGAAGTTTGCAACTCACAGGTGTTATGCAGGGATAGACTGGCATCACAGGACTTTCCCTGGACTACAGTCATCTTGACTTCATGTCAGAATGTTGTGGAGAGCATCACCCCTGCTGCTAAAGCGATCAGAAGAGCAATAGGTGCGGTGTGTCATGGATTGGGAGTCAGGATACTTGTCCAAGCACTGAATGCTACTAGTTAGTTTCATGGCATTGGATAAGCCATTTAACCTATTGACCTTCATTACAAATGTTTCCTCATTTGTAAAATGGTAATAATAATATCTACCTTATAAAGTTCTTGGAGAGGTGAAGTAAGATAACGTGGTTTTTTGTAAGCTGTAAAATGCAGGATTAATGTTATTGTTGTGCTAGGCATAGCTTTTAATGATGCCACAGGGGTCCCTGGGGTGGCATCAAATCTTGTTGGGATTTAAAGAATGCTAAGAAGTTGCAGGGAAGGCAATGGCAACCCACTCCAGTACTCTGGCCTGAAAAATCCCATGGATGGAGGAGCCTGGTAGGCTGCAGTCCATGGGGTCGCTAAGAGTCGGACACGACTGAGTGACTTCACTTTCACTTTTTACTTTCATGCATTTGGAGAAGGGAATGGCAACCCACTCGTGTTCTTGCCTGGAGAATCCCAGGGACGGGAGAGCCTGATGGGCTGCCATCTATGGGGTCGCACAGAGTCAGACACGACTGAAGCGACTTAGCAGCAGCAGCAAAAAGTTGCAGATATATTCTTGCGGCCTGCAAGCTCTTGGTAAGTATTTGCAACTTTTGTGTGTTAAGTGAGATGATGGTCTTTAGCAAAGTCAAATGTATCTTGGATATTGATGATCTTCTTATAATAGGGTATTGTTGTTGTCTTCAGTCTTTATATTTGGGTTTCTAATTAAGTTGATTTCAAGACATGTGAACTTAAATCGGAACAGATTAGCATGTTCCAGGAGGGTGAAGCAGTGGAAGAGTTTGCAGGAGTTGAAATCCTAGGAAAGTGAGGGAAGAGCCGTCCTCACCTTGCACACTGTCACGTAGGGCTGCTGCATCTGGACCAGGGCAGGCAGTGCACCTCCCTTTGCGAGCAGTGACTTCAAGCCAGCGAAGTATCATCCAACATGTTACGTTCATGTTGTTTATATGTATTTATTTTTGGTTTTCTAAAATTACAGTATAGTTGATTTACAGTATTGTGTTTGTTTCAGGTCTACAGCAAAGTGATTCAGTTATACATGTATATGTGTGCACATATATATAAGATTATTACAAAATGTTCCTGTTATACAGTAGGTCCTTGCTGCTTATCTATTTTATATATAGTAGTGTGTATATATTAATCCCCAACTCCTAATCTATCCCTTCTCTGCTTCCCCTTTGATACTATAACTTTAATTTTTATGTCTGTGGATTTACTTCTGTTTTGTAAATATGTTCATATTTTAGTTTCATAATTCTATAAGAGGCACAAGCATAAAAGATTTACTTGGTTTTATGTTTGAGAATATTTAAGAGAAAGTTTAATAAAAACATTCCATTAATTATTGATTAATGTATTAATAGACATTAGGACAAAAATAATCAGACTCTCCCCATGGGGAGGGGTCTATAAGTACTTATAAAAAATGAATTAGTCAGTTTATTTTTAATTAATTAATTATTGTAGTTATTATAGAGTTACTATGTGAGAAGTATTTTCCCTTTTTTTAAAAAAACAATTCTTTAACTGGCAGGAAGCAATGTTGTGTTGCTTTCTGCTGTATAACAATTCAGTTCAGCCATAATTATACTATATCACCTCCCTCTTGAGCTTTTCTCTCCTCCCACTTCCCACCCCTCTAGGTCATCACAGAGCACCAGGCTGGGCTCCTTGTGTTATATAGCAACTTCTCACCAGCTGTTTTATCCATGGTAGTGTATATATCAGAGAAGGAAATGGTAACCCATTCCAGTATTGTTGCCTAGACAATTCTGTGGACAGAGGAGCCTGGTGGGCTGCTGTCCACGGGGTCGCACAGAGTCAGACAGGACTAAAGCGACTTAGCATGCATGCATGCATCGGAGAAGGGAATGGCAACCCACTCCGGTGCTCCTGCCTGGAGAATCCCAGGGACGGGGGAGCCTGGTGGGCGGTCGACTACAGGGTCGCACAGAGTCGGACATGACTGAAGCGACTTCACAGCAGCAGCAGCACCAGCAGCAGCAGCAGCAGCAGCAGCAGCAGCGTGTATATGTCAATGCTACTTTCTACATTTATCCCACTCTCTCCGTCTCTCCCGTGTCCACACGTCTGTTCTCTGTATCTGCATCTCCATTCCCTCCCTGCAAATAGTTTCATCAATATCACTTTTCTAGACTCCATATATATGCGTTAATATAAATATTTATTTTTCTCTTTCTGACTTAATGTTTTTTCCTTTGTAAGTGTATACACTTAAGTTTAAGAAACACTGGTATGGTATACATATCATTGGATTTCTGAAAGCTTGACTTCAAATACTAATTTATTAATTGGTTTATATTGAGAAGAACACATATTTCTAAATTTTGTTTCTATAAATAAGTGTACTAATGTTTCATAAGGCAATTGTAGGGATGGTTAAAGTCCATGAAGGAAAAACTTTATTAACTGTTAAGTTTCATATGAATAATCTATGTGCCATTACTATAGATATATAAGCCAGCAAGGAGATCCAATTAGTCCATCTTAAAGGAAATCAGTCCTGAATATTCACTGGAAAGACTGATGCTGAAGCTGAAACTCCAATACTTTGGCCACCTAATTCAAAGAACTGACTCATTTCAAAAGACCCTGATGCTGGTAAAGATTGAAGGCAGGAGGAGAAGGGGATGACAGAGGATGAGATGGTTGGATGGCATCACCAACTCCATGGACATAAGGTTGGGCATAAACTCCAGGAGTTGGTGATGGACAGAGAGGCCTGGTGTGCTGCAGTCCATGGGGTTGCAAAGAGTTGGACATGACTGAGTGACTGAACTGAACTGAACCACATTTTCAACAGGTAAGGAAGAAGCCTAAAGTGTCTGTGGACAATTCACAGAGAGTTCAAAGGCTCTGGGTGAAGTTGGCTGGCATTAACATGTTGCTGAAACTCATAGAAATCAAATAGGGGAAGATCATGCATCAGGAAAATATTTTCTTCCTATTTTTTATTTCCTAGAATATCAGGTGAATTTAGGTGTTCAGTGAGCAAGTTGCAAGAAGCCAATATTTAATTCATAGATGTCATCTTTCAGCCTAGATTTCTCCCCATCCCAGGTCCATGCCTGGGTCTCTTTGTATTCCTCACACTGGTGGAAATATTCATCTACATTCACCTCCTCCAACCTGAAGCCTGAATGTTCCTGAGAGCTCTGGACTAGACTGCTTAGTCCTCGGACCCACCCTTGATGTACCTGCCCACGTATCTTTTTGTTAGTTTATAGGGCTTCCCTTGTGGCTCAGCTGGTAGAGAATCCACCTGCAATGTGTGAGACCTGGGTTTGATCCCAGGGTTGGGAAGATCCCCTGGAGAAGGGAAAGGCTACACACTCCAGTATTCTGGGCTAGAGAATTCCATGGACTATATAGTCCATGGGGTCACAAAGAGTCAGACACAACTGAGCAACTTTCAACAGTAATAATAATAAACTTCCACACCACTGAGAGTTTGAATGGTAGACTCTAACTCTTGACATATATGAATCTTTATTTATTTCTAGTTGTTAAATTTTAAAGTTCACCAGAGCTGAAATAATTTCCTCCATTTCTTGCATACACTGCACGGTTTTGAGTGAAATGTAGATGCTTACTGAAGACAGCAAATCTAATTCAGTTGGGATGACTTCGCCTGGGACAAACAAGATGTAAGATTTCTCCATTTCACCAGCAATTTCCATGAGAATGATGAGGTTCGAGAGCTCTGATGGTAGGGTATGAGAAAGACCCTATGGAGCAAATAGGAGGTCCTTGGGAGTCCCAAAGTCATCAGATGAAGACATATTTTGAGCCATGAATTTTCTTTGAATACAAAGATTCAGGGATAGATGGGCATAATGTCATATAAGGTTGGCTATTTCCACAGTAGGCAGAGGGATACTGGTACAAGGAGAAAGGGGAAAGGGTGAATCAATTTAGGTAACAGTAAATGAGCCATAGGGCTTCCCGCTGGTAAAGAACCTGCCTGCCAAGTGGGAGATGTGGACTTGATCCCTGGGTTTGGGAGATCTCCTGGAGAAGGAAATGGCAACCTACTACAGTATTCTTGCCTAGAAAATTCTGTGGATGGAGGAGAATGGCAGGCTATAGTCTATGGGGTTGCAAAGAGTCAGACATGACTTACTGAATAAGCAACAACTGCAACAACAACAAATGGTCCATGTACCATTTATGAGGTGTTGTCAGGAGGTGCAATTGGCCTTATATTTCCCCAAAGTGATCTCAGTGTCATCGATCCTGGAATTCTTACTTATCATAGCAAGAGGATTGATATGTTGAGAATTTTTCGGGCCCTTTAGGTTTAATCCTCAATTTGGATAATCTCAGACTAGATCCAGGCCACAATGTATGAAAGAATGTGTAAAAACAGTGACACAATATAAAGAAAACACAATAGGAAACCAAGAGAAGAGTTTTTTTTTTAATTATTCCTTCATATTCAAACTTCACAAACAGTGTGAACTTGTACAATACCTCAGAAAGTGAAACTTACAAAAAAAGTGCTGGTAACATTTAAAAAAAAAACAACAAAAACCCCAAAAAACAAACATCATTCTTAGCAACATCAATTACTCTTCCACACAAAACAGAAACCTTGTAAAATTTATTTTCGTATTTTTAAGGCGTAATACTTCCGTATAAAGTATATGCAAGAGATAAAACTTCACAGTATTCCAAAATGTCACAATAATAATAATAATAATATAGTATAATGAAGCGCTACAGTTAATTTTCTTTTTTTGAATGTTTTTTTTTCCTGTTTAAATAACAAATACAAGTCACAGGTAAATATACGTGAGAAAAATACGAGGCTAATATTAAATGGCAGGTAAGGATACTGTCACTGTAAGAAAAAACTGGCAGGATGTGTGTATTTAGTCTATATTTTAAAGCACTTGATAGAAAAGGCGTATGCAAGGTTTTTCAAAACAAGTTTTTGTTTGTTTGTTTGATAACTGACAACAATTTAAGAGTATAATGAGGAAAAAAAAAAAAGGAACAAACTCCCTCTCAAAACTATTGACCTGCTCATTCCAAACCACATGTATATATTGACGGGTGGATGGGTGTGTGTGTTGGTGTTTCCATGGGTTGAACGGTACACAGACTGATACAACAGTGTCCCTTGCTCGCCTGCAAGGATTGGTGGGGACAATCTCTGCAGTCACCAAGCCTAGGTTCCTGGTGGGAAATTATCCTTTCAGTTTAAAGATCTCTTTTTCCTTGCCTCTCCCTCTGTCCAAACTCCTCCCCAATCCTCAGGTCCTCAGACTGAAACGACAATCTGGTTAGAAAAGTTGCCCTCCATTCAAAATTCACCGGGAAATCGAAACCGCGTAAACAGTGACAACCACACAGACACTGAAAATACCACTTGGACGAATGAATATGTTTGTGCATGTGGTGTGTGTGTGTGTGTGTGTGTGTGTACAGTAGCAATTGCGAAAAAGGGACCATGTTCCTTTCCATACTAAGATACAATGTGATAAGAAACATTGCTGTGCAGGGAATACGGTTCCTTCGAATCTTATCACAACACTGTGGCGGGAAGATCAGGAAACGGGTTCACCTTTCAGCAGTCACCACAGTAAACTTCATTGAAAACACGCAGGCCCCGCCCCCTAGTCTGTGCGCATGCGTGTGTTAACAGCTAGCCATTCAGCCAACAGGTAACAGAAAGACAGCAGATAGCAAAACACGTCAATAAGGTGCTCAAAGAAAAAAGTGGCCACCCATTCAAGGTGGCCACATTAAGGTGCTTCAAAAAAGGTTTTTTTTTTTTTGTTTTTTTTCAGTTTTATTTCAAACATTAAAAGAGTACTGGTTTGCACATGGTAGTTCTGAGTCAGGCCAAGGGTTTTGAGATTTCTGACTTCTTCCACTGAAAAGGGCTTTCGCTGTAGTCATTTTGCTGTTTGTTGTGGGTCATTTGAGTTAAAGAAAATGTAATAGCCAAAAACTGAAATCAAATCAACATGACGAAAAGAAATAGGTGAAATGGTATATATAGAACATTACTGCATTCCCATTGGATCAAAATGGTTTCGCCCATGTTTCCTCTTTCACTAACACTGTTCCTTTTTTTCTTTGTTACAATCCATTCCTTGTGAACATACAGAAATGACCAAAGTCACTGCAAGTGGCTGTTTTTCTTTTTTGTGATCTGTTGCAAGAGTCCAACCTTGTTTCCTCTGCTGCTGTTGTGTAGCATCTGGCTTTGTAATGAGCATCTGGATTTATGTGCATGTGTGTATATATGCACATATACACACCTATACATGTATAATATATACACTGTATATATATGGATATATATAGGAAGTGTGTATACATTTATACATAATATAGTGTATATTGTTTCAACTGGAGATAAACTGAACTGGGTTCAGACACTAGCACATGTTTATCTTTCCCCTGCCCCCTCTGTACATTTTAAACAGTCTGGAGCTTTTATTTATTTTTTTTAAAGTGCATTTTCAATGCAGAATAACTGTAATCCACTGATTTCTTGGAAAACATTTTTGATGAGAAAAATCTGACGGTTCTCAGCCCCCAGTAAGAGAAACCCGGGTTCGGTCGTGCCAGGGGCTGATGTGGCAGTGCCAGGCTTGTGCCTGAGTGATTACTGAGCGTTCTGGACTCCGGGCACCTCAGTAGCAGCAGCAGCAGCACCTTTGGGAGAAGGCAGAGATAGAAGAGGAAGGAGGAAGGAAAGCTCAGGTGAGGAAGGATGAGCTTGCGGCGTGTTACAGGTCAGAAGTGTTCACTGTGTATGGATGTGTGCAGTTCCTGCTCGGCTTGGCTAAGAGATGCCATCTAGTCCCCTCCCCACCAATGGACACCAGCCTCCCCACGCCCCACCCGCTCCAGCATTGCCCAGGCGTCCCCACTCCCCAGGCTGACTTTGGGTCAGCTCCCTGTGGGGATTTGAGTGCCAGCGTCCAGTAGGAATAAGGCACCAGAGAAATCAAAATGTTACAAAAAAGATGCAAAACCCCGTTTCAAAGAGCCTCTCCCATTGCTCCGTTAAAATATTGCATGTGATACCATTCGTGTGTAAAATGTGTCAAATGCAGTCTCTGAAAGGAACTGGAGGCCCGTCAGCACCAGAGATCTTTAGGAATGCACCCTTTGTCGAAACACACCCATTCCCCCCACCCCCATGCCCACCCCAC
>SJYA01000103.1:841154-881496 GCA_006410615.1 Neotragus moschatus
CCACGCCACGTGCATAAGCACCAGATTGGGAGAACAAGGTTGTGCGCCATTGCTCACCTCATTTTTGAGAAGGATCAAAGAAGTTTATGAAATCAAAATTTCCAGGAATTGCTGTAAAATTAAATGGGTATAGGCTGTCATGTATCTGGTTACTGGATGCTCTAAATGTCCAAAGAATATGATTAAGGGGTCGAAATCTTTGCACTGATGTTTGGGGGAATGTGTTAAACAAAAATTACTTCCTAAATGACACCCAAGTCCTCCCCAACTAACATTTCAACCTCCTCTATTTTTTAAATGCTATAAAAAAAAAGAGTTTCGTCTAGCTATAAAAGGAAAAATGAAGGCACATGATTTTATTCGGTCCCACAATCCTTAAGAAAAATGGTATTTTGCAAGTATGTGTATGTGTGTGTGTGTGTGTGTGTGTGTGTGTGTACACGTGCACACAGGTATGAAATGGGAGACCAAGGGCCACTGGGGCAGTCAAAGGAAAGTTGGAAAAGGAGAAGAGAGAATTTCAAGACAGAGAGAAGAAAGGAGAAAGGAGGAAATGGAGGCCTCTCTTCAGCTTTCTGTCACAGACAGTCTCCAGATTTGGCTGCTTTTGGGTCCAGAACGAAGTTCATTTGTCTTGGTCTAGAAAGTGCCCCCAGTTTAAATATCTCCAGTTAATCATGTTACAGCTTTTGGTGTTTCCCTTTTCCCTTCCCTCCAGCCAAATGATTTTTTAAAAAAATCACAGTTTTAAAAAATTATTTTTTCAATGTTGAAAAAATATGGAAAAGCTATTGAACAGCCTTAGGGCACTCTGCCTCTCCATCTTCACAGTGAGCAGATGGATAGACAAGCCAGAGAGTCAAAAAGGAGGCAGGCAAGCTCCCTTGTGCTAGAGGTCCCTTGCCTCACCTTCTCCAGGGCTGGGGGGCCCTTCATAGCGTCCACAGCATTTTCTTTCACTGGATCTCCCTACATCACCCCATCCGTGGAAGGGGGGCTGCTGAGAGAGGCAAAGCCATTCCAGAGAGCAGAGGTCTTAGAACACAAGGATGGAGGTGATAGGGTTGGGGGAGCTCTCCCCTCAGGCAGAGCTGCTCTTGGGCAGGATGGGAAGACGGCCCACTGACAAGTTGAAGTCGCACTCACGCAGACTTCGTGAGCCTTCAGCTCTCAGGCTTGCCATCTTTATGCTTCTGTGGCCTCAGAGTTGGCCCCCAGTCCTTAAGAAGGCAATGATCCAAGACAGAGAGGCGGAGTCAACTGGCTGTGTCATACAAAAAAGGGCTACGGACAGTGGGATTTCATGAAGAAATTTAACTTTGGTTTTCCAACTTTTTCAAACCATAAAAATTAAAGCAGGGCTTCAGTGGCTTCCATCATCTGACAGCTGTTACATTTTTCTCATTTGGCAAGGCTAAGGTGGGGGGGGGAAGAGAAAAGGGGTTTCCCATAATTGGTCGAAGACACAGGGTGGTAAAATGCTTCCACACTTAAACTCACAGTCCAGTGTTTTTGACATTTCATAAATAGCTTTTTTTTCTCTAAAAAAAGAATAAAACAAGAACAATCCCTTTACTTACTCATCTGAAACAAAATAAACAGCAGTGGGTACAAACTTCTTCTTGTAACAATTACAAAAAACAACAATATAATCCCAACTTTTAACACGCATCTTGAATCAGTTATTTTTTTTTTTTTTAACCTCAAAACTGCAGCATATCCTTAAGGGCAAACTTTTCAATTAGTTTTTTTCTTTTTTTTTTTAAATAATGTCTTCACCAAAAAAACAGTCTTGTACCAATAAAATGCATTCAAAAATAGAAAATATTACACAACAAAAATATGTATCCTTCCTTTCCAAAAAAGATTCTTCACAAAAAAATGTAGAAAAAATTCCAACAATTTTTTTCCTCTCCTAAACATTAACTTTCAGTCTAGGGCACGATTATTTATTGATTTAAATGTCTGCTTTTGCATAAAACATGGAAGATGCAAAACAATTACTGTATAAGATTTGTGAAGTTATGTCTACTCCCACCCCAACTCTAAAACAAAACAAAACCAGAAAAACCCAGCAAACATTAAACAAAAGATACAGCTGGTTGACTAGGGAAAAGAAAATCTCTGTTTCCTTTCAGTGTGCACTTGTATGGGTTAACTGGCTCTGTCAGTGTCTGGGAATGCTCAAGAAGGGAGATCAGATTGGAGTCAAGAGGCTCTTTAGCATGAGCTGATGTTCTGAGAATCCTTTACAGTCTCCCATGTCATGGGCTTACCTGCTGCAAATCCTCAAGGAGAAAAGAAACATCCTGCCTGAGGATGGGCAGAGGACTAAGTTGTGTCCACACTTGTACTGTACAAATACCTCTTTACAAGCCAGTTTCTCCATCATAGCACATTTTTCTTCCTCCTTACAATAGAGCTTAAGTCTAGAAGAAAAGGCAACAGAGAGCTCCAGTGGTGTGTGGAAGGCTGGGGCCGTTTTCTCTGTAGTCACCTTGCCCACACTGAACCAGAATGGGCATGAACTGTAACAATAATGAGATCTCTAATCTTAACGGAATGTCCTATTTTCCCCATCCCCATTGAATCCAGGTGTCTTTTTAATTTCAAATGTTGTAGCTTTTAAACGATTTATTTTTTATTTGATGGTATTTCTCTTCCATGTGGGATGTATTTTGTATGGTGTTTTCAGTACAAATAGATTTTTTTTCCCCCTATTACTTACTTGGTTGCTGGTTTTTTCTCTGTGGTTTCTGTTCTGTTTTGTTTCTGATTTTTTAACAGTGAAATATGTCCAATTTTATTTCCAGTGCATTAAATACATTTTAAATTAAAAGAAGAAATAAAACTTTTCCCCCATCCTTGTAAAGGAAATGACTGATAAAAGTACAATATAATAAAATCAGGCATTGCCAAAACAGCATGATGTGCAACCTCAATTACATTAAAGAAAAACAAACAGACAAACAAGAATTATAAAACATAAGCATGAAGGAGCCAAGACTATGTAATCCCAACTATGGTATGACTGGCAAGCACTGGTTAAAATAGGTAAGGCTACTCTTAGATTTCTAACTCGACATAGTTAACCACTGCTCTTCGGTCTTTTCCTTTTAATCTTTCACTCACTAGTTCTTTATATCTTTAAAATGAACAAATTTGTTTTTATATTTTTGGTCTACAGTAGAATTACATATTAATAATATAATAAACAGATACTTCATTAACAGATTGGTACTGCATTCGTGTGGGGAAAACAGAAAAAAAGCACTCACAGAGATGTAGCAAATGGACTCTATTCTCATAAATATAACCACAAATATGATGGAAATTATAATCAGGGCAACAGATTCAACTGAAAGCAGGGCAAAAAAGAGATGTTTGGGGTAATACAAACTCCTGACAAGTATGCCCTAGAATTGCAGCCTCTAAACCTTTCCCATGATTTCCACCTTTCTATAGGATCATTCAAAATTCAAATGGAAATGGAAACAAAATGGAAAAAAAGTGGACAGGTGACTGAGCAAGCCAAAGCTTCCAAGTTATCTTAGTTGACTGGTCAAGACCAGCTGGACAGCATTCGAGCAACTGGTAGGCCACAAGAGAGACACTGGTGGTATTTGTTTTTAATTTTGGAGGAGTTCCCAGACCACTGTTACAGAGAGAAACCAAGGAACCAAATAATTCTGGTATCATATAAGACTTGAAATGAAACGTAATTCCAATAGAGGGGATATGAAGATGAGTGGAAAAGAAGAGGAGAAATAGGCAACCACTGGGCACCACCTCCATTTGTTTTCTTCAACACGTTGGTTTCCTTCTTTCTGAGCATCCTTTAGGATTAGCTCTCGATCCCAACGTCCTCTGAGCAAACATGCATCAGCTCAGCTTTTGACATGACATCTGTGCCTACTGGCTTCCCCAAGGGCTCAATGGCTCTGCAGCCTCCCCAACCCCCTGCCTTTTATGAAGGAGAGAAGGGTTATGAAGTTGTAATGACAGAAGCCTTTCCATTAACCATTCCTACTTGATGGTTCACTCACACCGACGGTCCAATGTGGGAATAAAATAAGAAGGAAAACAACTGGTAAGAGTTGAGCTTGGTAATCAACAAGTGTGAAGTTTCTTCCAGGAAAAAAAAAAAAGAAGAAGAAGAAGAAGAAGACAAAGAAATGGCATCAGTCAGAAAATACTGCTTTTGGTTTCTTTTAACTTGGAACTATCCTTGGTTTTTCTCTCATTCAGTTGCTCCAGTTTAAAGTTTAGAATCTAGTGCAAATATCATCACATCACAGCATTCCAGGAGCAATACCCTATCCCTTCATCCTAGGTGAGTATTATCCCTTCAGACCTCCTCAGGAGACTGGGGCAATGATCCAGGAAAGCATAACTAAACAGATTATTAACCTAGTACTTGCTACAACAAGAAAGGCACTATCACAACAGACCAGCCTCGGCATTTTCCTTGCCATGGGCATGGATGTTTTAACCCCTCCAGCAACCACAATGAAACCCAAACTGTGGCTTTTCCAGCACTTGAGTTCATTGGCCAGTTATCTGATTTCCCTACTGGCCCTGGCTGTTGGTTCCAGCCATGCAGAGCACTGACCTGCTCTGTGTATGCGCTGCCCCACGTTTCACCAATGATCCTTGTTTGGTTCTCAGTGATTTAGCTCACTCTCTTCCATGGAAGTTTCTTTCTCTCCATCAGTCTCCAGGTCATGACTCTATTAAAGACTAGTTTACAGTGTCGAGTACTATCATTTTTTTTCCCTATTTTTTTTAAACTTCTAACCAATCCCTAGGTCATAGAGACAATTCAGTAGCTCCTCTAACAACAAGTCTCCTGTTAAATATCACTGTGAACAGAATGAAAACCTAAGTATCATCACTTGACCACCAAAGCATATCCCTCGAGCCTGTTTTATTACTTTTGCCTTGTAAGAGAGGAAGTGGG
The DNA here is from genome assembly GCA_006410615.1 of Neotragus moschatus. Classification (NCBI taxonomy): domain Eukaryota; kingdom Metazoa; phylum Chordata; class Mammalia; order Artiodactyla; family Bovidae; genus Neotragus; species Neotragus moschatus. The sequence goes on from SJYA01000103.1 coordinate 846,115, forward strand.
GCTCTGGAGATTAAAATCTTTGGTGACAAAGCTGGAGTGGGTATGTAAGTTTTAAGGAAGTTATTTTCCAAAAGCCTCAAGAGAAGTAGCCTAGGACAGTTAATGTGAATATATTTTAAAAGGTCAATTATTTCTGTATATAATTATGGTTTGGTACAGTCAGTATCTTCTCAGTGCTTACCCAAAACATATCTCTAAGTATCTGTTAAGAGCTCTGAATTTAGTTTCTTATTTAAAAGGGAGAGAATGCTTTGAGTGCTGAAGGGATCGCTTACATTAGTTCTGAAAGCTCTAAATGGAGTCTTCTGCCTAGCAAGGCTGATGGCTTCCTTAAAAAAACTTCAGCTTGGAAAAGTAGATTTGGATGGATACTAAGAGGGAGAGAGAAAGACAGGTATCACCCAAGAATTTTTCACATTGATGCCCCAACATGTGACAGTGATCAGAGAAATTCAACAATATCCATTGATACGAGTTGTGATCCTTTCCTACTGAACCTGAATCTTCAAAGCTGTCACCTTGGATACTGGAAGAGTCCTTTAGCATCTTCACTCTCCTATTATTATTCCCCACACAGTCCATTACTTTTCCTGTGGCGAAAGATTCTTTTATTAATAGTCACTAAAGAGCTGTCAAATTCTAATTATTTCTGAGATTTAAAAAGGCAATAAAAATAAATCAAATAAAGGAATACTGACAACAAAACAAAAACCAACCCAACTTCAAAACTAGGCTTTTAGGCACTGTTAAGGTCTTCTGTCTGATAAAGGATAGTCTCTGATGGAGCAGTTAGTAAGTAGGTTCCAATTAATCCTCCAGCTCTTCCTCCAGTTTCAAAGGTGGCCTAGCTTGTTTCAAAATAAACCTTTCACCTCACTGGTGTTCAATGTTTATTGCACTGTTCCCTTACTGTCATCTTAAAGGATTTTACCACATGCATGGCCTTCCTCTTTGGTTAGCCCGATCTAGTTTTCACCCAGTGATGAGAAAGCATGCTCAGGCTGAAAGGATACCTCCAGTACGGACAAGGGGAGGTTTTCCTGAAAGGAGGCCCTACCCCTGGCCAAGGTGAAGACTTTCGCTGTCACCTCCGTTGGCTTCCTCACCACTGAAACTTACCGAAAGCTTGGTTGGAGACAACGTTGGGCAAACTTCTCCTTTTAAACATCTTCAATGTACAGTACTAACTCAGCTTCTTTATAATAAGAAAACAGATCCTATCAGCATGGCAGTTGCTAGGCCTGATCAAGAGTTGGCAGATTCCGCAGATTCTCCCCAACCTTGCTGAGACCGAGCATGATGAAAACAATCCTCCATTTCTGTGGTGCTTCTAGTTTCATAACGTGCATCCTTCTTTCCCATACCTCACACACTCTCTCCCGGCACAAGTAAATACATTTCAGTAGTGCAACGCAGTGCAGTCATATTTATTTAGTGCAAACCAAAAACAAAAACAAAAACAAAAAACAGAAAGCCCTATTACAGACCCAAGCTCAACCCTAAACAACACTTACTACAAGTTACCAGTGCCACAAAAGGGGGAAATTCAGTCTTTACCTCACACTTCTGTCCCTGTTTGTTTCAGCTCAAAGGAAAGAAACAGCTAGCAAACACCTAGGCATTACTCTATAAAATGTTAAGCCAATAGGCAGAATATAAAGGGAAGGCGTTGAGTTGAAACCAAGGGTAGTATTTAGAAGAGGAAAATAGCTATTTTAATGCAAAGGTCAGTAGTGGTTTTTATTGAATGGTTTCCATCATGTCAAATGGCTCCGATGCTAAAGGGAATAGGTACAGAAAAAGATAAAGCTTTCCTGTTTCCCAAAACACGGTCCTAAATTTAACAGTGCTGGGTTCTTATTTTTTGAATAGTGCAATCAGCTTTTCCTCAAGGGCTTCAGGCAGCAGCCACCTTACCTAACATAAATAGAGATACTAAGAGCACTCACTTTTTCACATTGACCTCATCTCTCACCTCAATCTTGTCCACTTTTTCTGACTTCACATAAATACAGGTCTACATACACACACACAGAAATTCTCAAGGCCCCTCTCAGGATGACAGATTGAAAACCGGTACAAATAGCTCAATGACACACTAACACAAAAAGTACAATTATTAAATAGAAATGTGAATTATTATACCAAAATTGAGTCTGCATTGTACCTCTTCTAATATTCTTAAGAAAAGAAAAATTCAGAGCAGGATGTCTGATGGAGCTTGCTTTTTGCTTGAGATTCATCTGGACTTAGTTTGGGATATGGGAGTATTGAGTGGTTTTGGAGAGATGCTTTGCCGTTGACCATCCTCCAGCATCATTCTCTCCAGTTTGTCTGCGTCTCCACCCTCCAGGTGTAAGTCTGCTTGTCTGCACATAGTCACACACATGCTGGAAGTCTCAGGAGAATCAACATGCAGTTCAGAACAGATTCTAGAAACATTTGGCAGGGTGGGGTGGAGGGGTCAGCACACTCAAAATACTTTGAAACAGTATGTTCCCACAGAGTTTCTTGATTCTGTCAATTTCTTGCCTTGGTTTGCCATGAGGATTATGAAGAGACTCTACTTTCATTTGCTCTGAAAACCACAATTCTTTTAACAATAGAGCAAAAAACTAAATTTAATTAGATATATGAGGGTTACCCTTAATGTATATCTCAATAGGCCCCTGGGAAAACGTAATCAGTGGGACAAAGGAAAGGGTTTCAATGATGACAACGCTTTTGAGAATTCTCTCCCTCAAATCTACATATAGATCGCTTCAAATCAAAGTTTTGCTGGGGGCAGAGTAACTCGCCTTACTTTTCAAAGAACCTTCTGGTAGTGAGCATGTACTAAGCACTTTGGTCTATGTCTAAATCTTGTATCAAATTTGATCATTATTTTATTGTCAGTTCTTTCTGCATAAGCCCCAGAGAGCAGGTTAGGAATAGGGGCAGACAAATTCTATAATTTCTCTTATATGGGTTTGATAGTATTGAGAGAAGTCTTCAATCACAAAGAAATGAGGTTAATTCTTAGGCTGATAACAGTGAGAATGGGCGAGAATGGCAAAGGGTGAATAGTGCTGACTTTCCTTGCTAACTCTAAGAACTGGCTTCAGGAATCCAGAACTATATCAAATTTGGTCCCATCACACTGTCCTGTTTTCCCTCTTTGCTTTTCCTCTGTTCATTTAATTGAAATTGCAATTATTTTAAAGATTCAGCCAAGAATGCAAATTATAGCACAAAAGACAGGTTATAAAAAGGTTGTCAAGCTATCTGTAAGTTGAGTTGAGTTGAGAACAGTATGCTTGTATTCTTTCAAATGAAGCAATACAATTTCCTCTTTTTTTTTTTTTTTAAAGTTTCTAATTTGGTTTTTCCTTCTTGTGTAGTGGTTCGAATATGCCTGGGTGAAGTACTGACAATGCCCGTCTCCCTCTGTGATTGTCACCTCCAAGCGCCAGGTTAAGGAGATGTGAGGGAACGGAGGACTAATGTTTCACCAGTTATGACTTTGTGAACACAGGCAGTTTTGAAACGAAGAGAACAGAAATCTGAACAATCACAGCAATCCATAGATCCACTGGTTTTGCCATTTTCCTAGTATTCTCTTTTTCTTTTCTGGTGACTCTGTACTATAGTAATTAAAAATATCCAAAGAGGGTTTTTGTTACATTATCCTCAGCCTTATTTCCAAGATGTGAGGAGGCAGTAAGACTTGTAGTGTGTAACTCGATGACCTTCTTCTGCAACCAATTCCCATAAGTTTAGGTAAATAGGGTGTCTTTTGCAAGGAATAAAATTTATTTTAACTATTCTACCCTCAAAGTGAAGAGAGAATCTTTCTTCTCAAAGTTCTCAGGTGCTACTGGAAAAGGAAGATATGCTTTTCATGGAGAAAAGACTCCTTAATAATAGAATGGAAGGCTTTTCATTCTAAGAGGAAAGGAGTAAGGTAAGAGCAGGCAGTGATTTGACTGATGCCTAGGGCCAGGAACAGTATCAAATTAAAGAATCAAAACTTGACTGTCTTGAGAAGAAAGAGATAAAGGCTAACAAACAAATCAACAAACAAACTTTACTAAAATACACATTCCTCCAGTTTCAGGTTTCTAAAAAGTAATAATTATGCTTAAATCAAGGTTTACAGATAGCAAACAACTGTTTTAATGTGTAAAAGTATTATCCCTTTGCTTTACTATGTTAGTTTCACTTTCTTTGAAGGAATTGTATCTGTGCACACTTGTCCTAAAGTCCAGTGCAGAAAATAAACTGGTTTGCTACCAGCCTCAATCTCAGAACATTTCCTAAGCTATAGTTGCAAATCCTAAAACTACGTATCTGTAAAATTAGATGCAGAGTTCCTGAAATGCATTGTGGTGGTGGTGGGGACAGGGGGAGAAAGCAAGCATTTTATGGAGGAATAAAAAGGACATCCCTTCTTGTCCTCCTGAATATATACTATCATGATTCTGACCATTACTCTGCCGCATTAGTTACATTAGGGCTCCTGACAGGTGTCAGCTTAGAAAAGTAGGAGGCTCGAAAGCAATAACAAATTCATGTCCTGGACTAGCTAGAATATTAAACAGGATTTAGACATTAATCTAGACTCATGCAGAGGCTGTGGTGAAAAATCCAGGGTCTTGGGGCTAGAGCTCTTCTTGGAGAGCTAAAGGAACAATGTTAAGAAGACATCCTAAAAAAAAAAAAAAGAAGGGATCCTGGGGGAATCCTGGTGATAAACTGGACCAGGTAGGACCTACAGAACCAGATCCTCTCCTCCTCCACATTATACTTTAAATGATGGCATTCAGGATTTAAAAGAGAGTCTTTTATTCTTTCAGAAGTTAATGCCTGAGGAGAGGAATACTTTAGATGAAGAGTACTTTGAAAAATAGATAGAGGGAGTCAGAAGGGACGAAGGAAGAGAAGGAGATAGGAATAATGGGGAGAACATGTTCGATTACAATGACAGTCACAAGCAACAGGATGCCGACTTTAAGAAGTGTTGGTTTCCTATTACATTCATGACTCAGAGAGTCTTTTGAACCTCTTCTTTATTTCATCATTTTCTATGGTGTGAGATGATGTTAAAAATTGGTTTGATTACAGTAAAAGCTGGGTCAAGCCTCAAATCAAATTCAGACTCCATTTCTGACATGAATGTTGCTTCTGTTGGTCAACAGGTAAAGCAAGAAATGAAAGCATACCCCTGTGTGCTCAAAACCTTTAGGGAACGCTCTAAAGGCCACAGAATGGTCCTCCCAAGAGCAGAGAGCCAAAGCAGCATCACAGAAAGTGTTGGACTTTGAGGTCAAGAAAGACTGTGTTACAGAGTTGCTTGGACTGCATCCTAAACATCTGGGGTAGACCCAGAACTCTATGAGTCTTTGGGACAATGCTCTGGCAGCTAGGTGGGAGTAACTCATTGAAATGAGACCTAGATGATGCCCAGGTCACATGGTGAACGCTTAGGTACTGGGGAGTGTATTACAGGGCTCTTCAAGTATCCGGTCTGCCCTAATATGATTCTATTTAAGCACAGATTAACTTTATCTTTTAAAAAACATCTGGTTGCAAAATAGACATTTTAGAAACTTCAAGAATCCTTTCATCCCTTAGTAAATTACTTAAAGTTCTAAACCAATCAACAATTGTTTTTCAAAAAGATAAATGAAAGGAAAAAATTCTTCCTAATTGTCTCCTATGCCTTTGAATGAAAGTGGCTTTACTTGTTTTGGAAGAGTTCATTAAGGCTTGAATAGTTATCAAAATTATTCTGAAATGTGACCCCTTTCATTAGATTTCTCTAAGTCTAGCGTCTGGCAACTATGTCATTTGGCTAAATATTAGTAGGAGTTGAAAGAATCATCACTGATGATCTTTTTTTTCTCCCTCCCTCAGAAATGGTCTACTCATATCATGAATTCGAACACTGGTATTTAAGAAAAGAGGAAAAAAAAAAAAAAGCCAGAAAATATGTTTCTCTTTATCTTTGGCCAGATGTGAAGGTGAAAAGAATTCATGACCTCAGCTAATACGGCTGACATTTAAAACTGTGACTCAGGTCCTCCCACTCTCAAAAGAATATTGATAACTTTTAAGACCTGAAAGTACAGTGAAGACATGCTTCACTCTGCCTACAAGTCTGCTGAGCTCACTCGCGACAATGTTCGTTCACCACATAAAGCTTAAAGAAGGACATTCAGAAGTGGGCAGGGGGAAGGGAGGGAAACAAGCCCTCAGGGGTCATGATGACTTTCTTAAGGCAGTGAGGAGAGGCACAGGTAAAGCATTAAAGAGAAACAAGAAATAATAATAATTAAAAGGAAAAAAAAGTGAGGAAAAGGAAAGAGGAAAATAGTGCAGTTCATACAGTTTGGGTATCAAGGGGTCCGAGGCAAAGGAACAGCTCCCCTCACCCTCAACTCACAATTATGGGCTTTCCTGGTGGCTCAGTTGGTATAGAATCTACCTGCAATGCAGGAGACCTGGGTTTGATCCCTGGGTTGGGAAAATCCCCTGGAGAAGGAAATGGCAACCCACTCAAGTACTCTTGCTTGGAGAATTCCATGGACAGAGGACCCTGGCGGGCTACAGTCCACGGGATCGGAAAGAGACATGACTGTGGGACTAACTTTCCCTTTCTTTTCAGTAGAAATATATGTAGTTGAAAGCTTTGGAGAAACAGATGGATAATTTGCTTTTGGACTCAATACTCCTTCCAACCAGATCAGAGCTGGTAGTTCCTTAATGAGTACTGGGAGTGGAGGGCACGGAGGGAGTTGGATAAGGAACGGGGGCGGGGGGATACTTGTTGGAGGGGCACAGGAGAATGGGATGGGATTCGAAAATAAACATCTACTGGAAAGATGAAAGGGAGGAATTGGTGTTACACTGAGAAGCCTTAATAGCCATTCAGTGTGGGAAGGGCTCTCACGCTGAGTATGGTGAACAGCTGTTTTCATCTTGTCCTGAATGTGGAGCTGGTCTCGGGCACCCAGGATCGATGTGAAGTTTATCCATCCGTGGGTTGTCTAGGCACTATGTTGAGTAGCTAAAGGAAGCTGAAGAAGCTCTTTATCTAAAATTACTGTTTGAAAATACTTCTTGCTAGGGAAACAGGATGCCTATTTCTGATGTTTCCATGGGGGCCTTAAAGAAGGAAGGCGCCAAGTCCCCACCTTAACAGACAACTGGAGATGCTGAGAGCAGCTCAGTATCTACACATTTCTGAGTTCTAGTTCTATCAGCCTCTGACACAAAAAAGTTCCTCAAATTCTGATTTTATTAAAAAAAAAAAACTCCTAGGAAAATGAATATTATATTGCTAAGCTGCCTCCAGGGAAGCACAAAAGACAAGTTAAAATAATTGCAGGCATACTGAAAACAGAAAGGAGTCAGGAAAGAACTAGTATTAAAAATCAGTATTTGAAAATACAGTTGGGACAACTAGGCATTTAACTGCCTCTGCTTCTCAGATGAGCAGCCCTTTGAAATGCAGCCTGTAACTGTTGGCCAGATCTTATGGAGGTTACGTGGCCACTTGGTCATATTTTTAAAAGCAAATATAGACAGTGACAGTCCTAGAGGGGATCACAGATACATTCATATGCACTTCTTTTGTTCTTCAGATATTGAGAGGGTCAGCTAAACAAGATCACTTTGACTATTAATCTCTTTGTTTCAACCATACTTAACAAAGTTTTCACTTTCCTACATTTGCTAAGTCCGAGCTTAAAAAAAAAAAAAAATTCTAAAATCCTGTAAAGACAATACTGAAGCTGATAATATAAAAAGCAAACTAGAGCAGTAATGATTATTATTAAATGCACCAGATTAACTGCAGCAGGTTGGTGATGGGTGATAAATGTGAAGAAATAATATTTCAATCAACTTGTGATTGTAGGCAGATTCAAAAGGAAAAATGAATATAATGTAATATATATTTCAATATAGATGTTATATATAATGTGTATGTTCTAGCTTTCAGAAATACTGCAATGTAGTGTACTGTACTTAAGTAAGCATACCTAAATAGTAACTGATATTCTTCCACGAAGTCACTAGTACTGTTAATTAAAAAAAAACAACAACTCATTTTTTTCCAGTAAAAAGAAATACCTATGGTTACAGTCACAGACTTCTTTTGGATATAGAAAGACAATATACATTAAAAAAAATAATAACGACAAAAAAGATTGCAACTGTAAGTAGCCTTACTTAATGGGAGAGGGGAAAAGTCACCAAAATAGAAGAGGAAAGAAAATGTCCTCTGAATTCTGTGGGCAGAAATAATCCACGTCATAAAAAATAAGAAGCCACCTAATAAAAGAAGGGCGCGGGAGCGGAGAAATCTGAATTCGACTGTTTCCAGGCCACCCTTCAAAGTCAGCTGTGAGAGCCAGGTCTGTTGGTTCAGAATAGTCCACTAGAGAGCATTCTACTTTAATGTTTGAGATGGGCAAGAGCCGTCAATTCTTAGAGATTACCAAAAAAGATTCTTCTGAGAGTCTATTGGTCTGCTAGACATGGTAAACAACCCACTCCTGGAAAGACTTTGGCGAAGGCCACACTGGTTTCAGGAGACACAGTTTATGAATGATGATGGTTTCCTGCAGATGCAGGCAGGATTAAGGAAGCTTTAGTCTGGGAGTCAAACTCACAAGTGGGTGGGTGTTTGTGCGCATACACTGGGTTGCATAGAGGAAAGGAATGGAGGCCTTTGAGCCACGGAAGGGCTTGGGCCAAAGTCTGTACCGGCCTTGCCTGCCTGGCCCCTGTGCCCCTCCTCCACAGGAAACCTGGGCGAGAGGGGGTGCCCCAGACTGCTCTCCCGCTTGTCTACTTGCCAGTGGAGGACATCTGTTCTACCTTCTTCTGGAGGAGAGCAGCCTGTCACTGTGGGTTCGCTGTGGATCCAACAAGCTGCCTTTGTTTCTCCCAACTCTGACACGCTGCAAAAAGCAACAGAGTGGGCAGGTGACTGGTTCCTGGGAAGGGAGCCACCAGCCTTGAGCACAATGGTGGGAAGAGGCAACGGTATCTGTGCACCAGGACCTATGCCGATGTGTGCTTTGTTTGAGATGCACACACGACCAGACTACAGCAAGCACACACGCAAAGACACCTGTCCACACACACACCAATAAACCCCATAGAGGCGCAGTTGGTTACATGCACTCTACTTCACACAAGCATATTCAAGTTTCTCATGAAAGGGGTATACAGAAATCACTGATGGTTGGGCTCCTTCAGAATGTCCTAAAGCCTCCTCACAGACAGTGGACAGCACTAACGCAGCCAACTAAGGCGACAGAGCAGAAGCATGAGATGCGTGAGACCTCTGACTAACTAGAAATTCCCGACTCTATCTTGTTGTCACCGGGGAATGAATGTGGAACAGTTGTGTACTGAGAGCACCTCACACTGAGTGTGTACATGCATAATGTATACTCATTTACAGACATTTTGGACAGCAGCTGTGACATACTAGATGGGTTAAGTCCCTTTCATTACTAGAATCTACATATAAATTGCAATAATTTTGCTGGGCAATAACAAACTTCTGTTGCAACAGTAGTAGAAACAGATGTCTCCTAGGGGGTTAATTTTTTTTTTTTCTTCCTGTCTTGGGTGTATTAGAATCTCATTGAAGCATTTTGAATCAAAGAAACCACTGAATTTGAAAGAGGGCTAGTTAGGGACTTTTTACACTCTAATTAGGTATCGCCAAAGCCAGGACTCCAATAACAGTGGCTAGATTTTCCCTACGATCTGCAGATTGTGCTCCTTCATTGAAGATTTGAAAGTTGTGAGTCTGCATTTAAACAAAAAGCCACCAGATAAACCAGATGCTCACTGAAACTGAGAAAAAAAAAAAAAGTTTAGTGATATACACTGTACAGGAAGAGAAAGCTTTTTGTTGAGATTGTTCTCCCTGCTAAGGAAATGATTCAAGCTAGCATCTTAGGCACCTGTGATCATGTCTCATGGGACTCACTATTTAGCTAATAGGATGTCTATTTTACATCCAGCCCAGACCTATGTTACTGAAATAAGGTAAGAAATAGCAGCCATTCCTAAAAGCAGCCAGTTCCATACACGTTTGGTGCCTCCCTGTAAAGTCACTGTTTCCATAGTCTTCAGTCATGAATAGGGCTCAGTTTTGCGATAATGCAACCATTAAAAGGCAAGAAAGGGCCACGTCATCACACCCTTCCAATCTTTCTATTTCTGTTCTCTTCCCTGGGCTTTCTGATTTAAGGCAGTAATTCTTTACTATAAGTGGCTTTCTGTGAAAATACCTTAACCGAGGACACTTCAGATTAAATTTAGTCTGAAATTATTCAGCTTTTGGAGCAATAGGCTGGGCCTGAAGAAAGACTGGAATCCAGGCATTTTTGGTCAGCAGTGTGGAAAAATGATGTTTCTTGTTTCAACACAGGGCATTTCTGCCCCTCATTCAGTGAAATACATCGTTCTGAAAAGGGACCCATGCTGTGCAGCCCTCATCTTCTACCTCTTCACCCTAGAAAGCATCCAAACAGACCCTAGTGTTTCACACCATTTCCTGGGATCTATTAACGTGCACCACCGACTGCTACAGAGTCAGTATTCTGTAGATGTTCAGAGACTGAGCAAGATCTTTGGGGTGTTTTGGTCAGGTTAATCATTTGAGTATCTAGCACTAGAAATTATGCGTTGGGTTAGTAGTTTCCAGGCTCTGTGTTTACAGGAACACTGAGTCACCACAGCTTTCCTTCTTGGGGAGGCTGATGCAGCATCACGAATAGCGACTCTGCACAAACAGCTGTTGGGAATGTCCTCTGCAGAGCAAGAGCTCCTCTGTGCCCCTTTTTGTCTCCATTTGCAGCCCGAGCACCAAGGCAGAGACTGTTTCGAAAGTTGCCCCGTGCCATCTACTTACTGGGCACCTAGGAGAGGAGCCCCTTTCTCTGTGAGAACACAGAAGGGGAAGCAGCTGTGGCCGCCCCACTGCAAGGTTGCATTTGGCCTTGGGGAGCCTGGTGCGGCTCAAGCACCCTCTTCACACACTAGGCACCGAGGGGCACTGGGTTGCCTGGCTCTTCTGTGGAATCAGGGAGTCTATTGAAATTCTAGTGCGCCCTTCCTTTTGCTTGACACCAAGTCACATGGTTGTGTCTTTAGTGTCCTGTTTTTCTCTTTATAAAATCTTTCTCTAGGGGACAAAATTGGCCATTTAAATAAAGTTCTTTTATAGCGAGTAAAGAGGTTTCTCAGAGCCAGAAATCACTCAAAAGAAAGTCTGTTGACCCTACCCATGGAAAACCCCAGAGCTTTCTCTAAATACATCTTGCCAAACCTCCTGGTTTTGTGATTGGATGCTTTCTGGCTTCGCATTATTGGGTGCTGAATACATTTTGCAAACCTTCTGTTCTCCTCCCCATGGCTCCCAGGTCCCTGGACTTCAACTCATGACGACATTAAAGAATTCTTTTATACGATGTCTTTTAAGTCAGGTCACAACAGACAGGGCACCCCCTCCCTTCTCCTAAATTCCAAGGGCATCTCAGATGGTGCCTGCTCCTCCTTGGCGTGTACTGCTGGTGTACTTGGATGATGGGGGTACAGGAAGTGTTCAGGACGAGTGTGAAACTAACACACCCAGAGGAAACCTTTTCTCATATCACAACGCATACATTCTAACTGTTCATGAGTTAGAAGTTTTCTTGGTCCTTATAGAATGTTGGGCTGATACAAAACAAAACCCTGTGACTTTTACACAAAGTAAATTCAAGTCTTTCTTTCTAAGGCCAGGAGCTGCTGCGACCTCCAAGATGCCTAGGAAGAAATGGGCTTCAGCCTGAACAACAGCGGGAAATTACCCACAACACTTACTCATAGAGCATTAGGAATCTGGGGAAGAAAAAGTCTATAAAACTGTATTAAAAGCTAAAGTTTACAATGCAAACTATATAGTCAGAAATATTTTGATATAGAGATTTTCATTTCAGATTCTTTTTTGGCCTGGCTTGTTTCTCAACATTTTCCCCTGTGTAGATTTGTATCAGATCCATGTGTCCCAATTTCTTCCCTTTTTGGGGTTCTATTTTACTTACTGGGAGTTAGTGGGGTGGGTACAATTATTAGCACTTATAATATTAATAGGGGCAAAACTGCCTGGTCTGTTAAGATGCTACTGATGTTTTAGAGCTAGGACATTTTATTCTTCATAAACTACATCTAAATGTCTTGAGATAAACATTCCCCTTTGACTTTTCTCCTTTCCCTTGTCAGCTAATCCAGTTTTAAATCATAAATTGATGAAAAGAAAAAAAAAAAGAAAAGAAAAAGTACTTTTCCATACCAGTTCTTATTCCCTGTACTTATCCTAAGAGGTCTTATATCTGGAACATCTGATTCCATTACATCTATTTTTTTTTTCCTGGCTACTGAAAATTTTCTTTTTTAAAAGGACTCATTAACATCCTAGCATGACGTTTGAAATGTAAGAAGATTGTTGAATTTGAAACTAGAAAATAAAAAAAGAATCCATGTTCATCTTCTATTCTTAAAGCAAAATGTTTCCCCTTTCCTAAGATGTTGATGATTATTTAGTTTAAAAGGAAGGATTGATAAACTAAAAGCTCCTTTATCCTCTTGAAACAGGTACAGACTGGTTTATTTCCCCTCATGTAGGTCAGTTTGGAAAGCAGCTCTTTCAGAGATCAGAGTATGCAGTTACAACCCCACAGCAAGTTCCCTGCTCCCCAAGCTTACATCTCCAACTTCAGTCTAGCTTCTTCCTTTCTCCAGAGGACAATCTGTCAACTACTTTGGAATATAAGATGTCTGGGAGGAATATACACATAGTAAGAAAAAGTCTACTGCTATGTAAACCTGGATAGCACATATCATTAAAATGATTACCTCATTAAGAATTATTAAAAGGTCCTCCGACATTTAAAAAACAGAGAGAAATACTTTGAAGGAGAAGGATGAATATTAGGGTTTAAACTCAACTTGAATTTTTCCCCCCTACATGTTCTAGAACAAAAGGTAAATTTTAACCCAATTGCTTAGTTTTTTTATGCGACAAATCAGCATTTAGGCAACTGGGTCTCTCAGATTTGAGAAGCAAATAGCTGAATGTGGTCCATACTGGCACCCAGGATCAAGTTTCTGGGGATCCTATACTGTTGTCTACTTAAGATTTGAGTAAGGACACCATTTTAAACCAGCTACTGTCAAATAATTCAAAATATTTTAAAGTGGCTCTTGACCTTCTTCCATTTGTAACATACGCTGAGTGATTTCATGTCATTTTCCTTTAGATTAAAAAGATCTTTTTTAATGTCAATTTTTTTTCTGTGTTACATCATGGGTTGAATGACTTGTTTTTCAAAATATCAAAATTCTATGACACGGTTAATTAATGCTCCCTCTGTTGGTAGTAGGTGGAAATACTGGAGTCTAAGATAGCTACTTCAAAAAGCACAATTAGCAGAAGAAAATGGACTTTCTCTTATTTCTGGAGCTGTTTCCCACCAGCTTTTAAAACAGGTCAATTTTGGATACATAGTTTGTGGTAGGACTCCTCTTAGAAATCACAATGGGCAATATACTTGAAGGTCAGTTGATCATCCATGGCTACATTAAAATTTCTAGCAAAATATTTACTGAATTAAGGACCAAGGACCAAATCAAACTCACATATACACCAGTTGTACTAACCTTACTAATTATCAGCAAAACCTTATGGAAAAGATACAAGTGAACCAATTCTAAAATGATGAGTAAAACCAATTTAGTTATTATACAGTTGCTTCCCTTGGAAGATTCCTCCCCATTCGTTGCACAGTTTTTATTTTTTTTTTATAAATAAGTTACTGATAGGAAAATTAAATGCAAATGCAAAGTAATTTTGAAACTGAGATACATCTTTCCTTCTTTTTTTTTTTTTTAAACTGTAGTTCAGTGTTTCTGCTTTGTTTAAAGATATACTTTCCCCCTTACATGTATTAAAATATGCCCAGCAGTGAAATTACCTTTGGAGTTTTTATAAGGTTTAAGAACTCCTATGTTTGAGTTGGAATCCCTTTAGGATACTGTCTATAATGGAAAAATCTCTATGCTGATACCTTGATCAGGCCGAGGAGAGAAATCTCAGCTAGGAAGAGAGAGTGGCATCTAAGATGATGCAATGAATTGGTGGTCTTCGGGGTGATGGATGTTGGGCATCTGGGAGATTTTTGTTAGTTTCTTTAAAACCTTACCAACAAGCAAGGATTGACAAGGCATCTAAAGAATAAGCATCTTATTTAGCCCTCTCAACCAGGGTGGGAACAGAAACTGATCTTTGAAAGGAAGAAAGTGATTGTGGCATTGAGGCATCCTGATCTGCAACAGACTTCTGATAATGCCGCTCTCTGCAGTTGTGAAGGGTGAAGAGGGACAGCAGAGTTTCATGAACTCCTCCTCCCGGCTGACCACAAAAGGAAAGGACCCATATGTCAAGACTTCTAGAGTACTAGTGTTTCATCAAAGATAAAAGGTAAAGTCAACAGAAATTCTAGAATCACAAGATCTCAATGAAACTTTCAGAGAAGCAAGACATCTGTTACTGAAAGATAAAGTCCTTCCCGTGAAAAAGAACAGAATTCTAGATGAATTGGTGAAAAAAAATTCAGTAGAGCAACATAAGCTTGCTAAAAGTTGAAAAACTACGTATCAAAATACAAAGCAGCAGTTCAAATTACAGCAGGGATGGGCTGGCCAGAGGCCCTCAACCCAGGCAATACTTAAAATAATAAAAATTAAGAAAAATTTAAAAAAATATGAAGAAAATATCCTTCCTCTCTTTCAAATATAACTTTAATTGCCTTTTATTCTTTCTATCTGGAAGCAGTATCGCTAACCTTAACAGTCTTGACTTACCAAAAAATATATATATGTGTGTGAAATAAAATAAAAGAGAAGGGATTGGTGGCAGTGTATGCAAAACCAAAATGAAAAAAAAAATTACTTTTAACAATCTCACTTTTTTTGTATTTTTTTTTACACAAATACTGTTGTAAATATATTAAAAAAATCAGCATTCTATCTGGTAAACGTCACTTTTGCCCCTCTATAAAATTTTGAATTAAAAAAGCCTCAAGAACTTTTTATTATTCCCCCCACCCTCCATTTCTTTCTTTTTCTCTTCCACAAGAATATATCCTGACACTTTTTTTTTTTTTGCAAAGATTGTTGGAAATAATCCTTCTCTTGTACCTAGAAACGTAGGTGCAAACCTCTGATATCTTTGTTTTATCTGCATTCCTGCCTTTCATGAAAGTCCCTCTTGATTGTGCTGAGGCTGGAGCTCAGCGAAGACACTGAATAAATACGATAGCCACTGTTGCTTGATGCTTGTCCAAGTCTTCCTGGCTTCTGCTGAAAGGGGGGTGTGGAGGAGGTGGGCCAAGGTGTGTGGACCCAGCAGAATCTGGGGGAGAAGCCTGCCATTTGCCTTCCCCACACCATCAAACCTATACCCCCTCCCACCCCCACAGCCCTTTTTACAGAAATCAGACAACGTGGCAGGTGGAAAAGAGCAGGGCCTTCCCTCTGGGTTTTCAACCAGAAAGTGATATATTCCACAGTTTTAAATGGTTACTGTGAAGTCCAAGCGGCCAGAATTGTGAAAATGTCCACTGAAACACTGCAAGCGGTGTACTTAAAGACAGTAGGCCTTTTAGATTTTGTTATATATTTTTGTAGTGCTCTTCATAAGTGAAAAAAAAAATTTTTTTTTTACTTTTTTTTTTTTTTCTAAAGATTTTTTTTTTGTAAAGAAGGGTTGTATTTAGAGGCCAGTAGCTAGAGATCCAACCAGTGGACCTCCAAAGCACTACCAGGCCTTAAGGCCACCATCCAAGGGAGACTGGGAGAACTATTACTCCCCCCGAGCCTCCAGAAATGTAATGTACCAGCAGGCAAAAAACAGTTCTTCATGTAGTACAAAATGAAACGAAACAAAAACGAAAACAGAAAGTAAAAACGAAACCAAAACATTTCTTAAATTCTAGTGCCATAGCTTTTTTGTTTGCTTGTTTCTTTTTTGTTTTGTTCATAAGAAAGACAGAAAGATACTACTTATCCATCAGACACGTGCATCCTCATGTGGTCGTTGAACTGCTCGATTTGGTCAAACTTTGCTGGACAGACGGAGCAGACATAGGTGGTCCCCTCCGTGCAGGCCACCACCCCGGGGGGGCCAGCGCGGGACCCCGGGGGCGTGCCCGCAGGAGGGGTCCCGTTGCTGGCACTGTGCAGGGCCACGTGTCGCTCCAGGAGGGTCTTGTGGGAGAACTTCTTTTTGCAGATGTAGCACTCATAGGACTTCTCGCCCCGGTGGAGGCGCATGTGCACGTTGAGGGAGCTCTTCTGGGTGAAGCGCTTGTTGCAGATGCTACACTGGTAGGCCCTCACTCCCGTGTGTGTTACCATGTGCTTGATAAGGTAATCCTTTAAGGAGAAGGAGCGCCAGCAGATGCTGCATTGGTGGGGCTTCTCACCTGGCCACAGGGGAAAGACAGCAGGCAGAACGAACAGAGCAAGACACAGCCAGGGAGGGAGAACAAGAGAGAGAGAAACAAGACAACAGAAAACAAAAACAAAAACATTAAAAAAAAATCTGATTGGTTAAGGGAGCACCCCTGATTGGAAAGGTCCAGTCCTTCCTGGCCTCTCATGTGCTGAGAAACCTTGCTTCAAGGTGCTGCCAGGAAAGTCTAGAGTGCTTCAGGTCCCCATGCCATAAAATGGTTCTCTTGGAAAGCTACATGACATTCTCCAGTAAAAGTCTTCTAAGATCATTCTGTGGAGAGAGAGAGTGCTACTTCAAGGGGGTCGCTTTCAATGTCTTCATTAGCTGTGTGTCTGCTCTTTGCACCATCAAGCACATAGGAAATAAGAGAGGAAAGTTCTTTGGAAACATAGGGATCTCTAGAATCTCTGGGAACTAGGGATGGTGGTGACATAGCTTGCCTCTCTGGGGACAATAATCATTTCCAGTATTTTGTCTAGTAAATGCACTTGTGCCTTGATCATAGGTCTGGAAAATGTTGGTTTTTGTAGGAATAAGTCATTCTGAAGAGCTATGCCTTTGATTTTTTTAAAAACGTATTTTAGATAGAAATCTTCCCAAAATGTAACTTTAGAGAGTTAATTGGTTATTCTGTCTAGACTGCCCTGAGCTGCAGATTGGCCTTGTCATGTGTGGAGGTTGAGTAGGTGGTAGATAGCATGATGCTCTCAGAGTCAAATGGTCCTGTTTAAATCTGGGCATCAAGGCACAGCCTGCCACTCTGACCAATCTCCAAATGCCTCTGAGGTACACAGTTCTGCTTACCTCCCTGTTCTGGTGTTGACATAAAATACATGTGAAATCACTTTGGAGACCACCAAGAGTGGTGTGGGAATACTTGCATGGTGTTCTTATTATAAGACTATCCATCCCTCCTCCACTGTTAAATGGTTCCATACGCCTTTTTTTGAAGTCTTGGGTCAATTTTAAAAATAGTTTTCTCTTTCTTTGCTCTCAGTGTGTTGGATGAAGCCCTTTTCTCTCCTCAGTTTACTGCTTTGGTTTGCTCTTGGCTTAGAAACCAAATGATCAAACTTGCTAAAAGCTGTGACGTATATAAGAATATTATCACTGAATGGCCACATGAAATAGTCTTCTGTAAGTAACGTCCATGGGCCTGTAACATCTCTTTGGATGGATAGAGATTTGGTTTTGTTGGTGCTGTTTGCCCTCATCTCTGCTCTTGGAGGGTGAGATGAATGCATCATGGTGTTTCCATCTTTCCCACCTCACCACTGACTGCTCAAGGCCGGCAGCCAACACGGAAGGTCTGTCCATGTACCCTCCCACTGTTTGCTGCTTAGTCACTAAGTTGTGTCCAAACACTGGTATGGGTTGACATTTCCATGCATGTGTGCTAAGTTGCTTCAGTCGTGTCCAATTCTTTGCAACCCTATGGACTGTAGCCCACCAGGCTTCGCTGTCTATGGGATTCTCCAGGCAAGAATACTGGGGTGGGGTTGCCATGCCCTCCTCTAGGGGATCTTCCCAACCCAGGGTTTGAACCCATGTCTCTTATATCTTCTGCATTAGCAGGAAGGTTCTTTACCACTAGTGCCACCTGGGAAGCCATTTCCATAACCCAGCCTAAAGCCGGAAGCCTCTGAGACTCTTCAGTAATATTTCAACATCTGAACAAGGCATCAGGGTAGGAAACCTTGAATTTGAGTTAACTTCCATTTAAAATATGTGCCTGGACGGTCTTGCCACTTTCCTCCATCATGAAACAGACAAGGTTTGGTGTGTCCCAGTGATGATGGTGAGGAACACAATCACATACATGCTGACTGTGTGCCAAGCTCAGGGTTAGTGCTTTCTGTTTATGATATGTTTTGTGAAGCTTTATCTCACTGGAAACATTTTTTGATGTGTTTGTAAACAGAAAAATATATTTAAGTTCCTAAGAAACGGCTGTTTGGTTCAATTATAACTCCACAAATTTCTAAACCAATTTTATTGAACTTTGAACTTTTTCCTTTAGTTAATCACAACCTTTTTGGTCTGGCTTTCTCTCCCCTGTGCTATCTTCCAGTCTTCCTTTCCCTTCATCTTCACGGATGAAACAACATGAGCTATAGGGTCACAGGGATAGAAGAGTTTCACTTTTAGGCTACAATGGGAGAATTTAGAAGCCTTGTTCCTACATGAAGAGTTCAGTCTGCATGGTGTTTATATAGGTACATTTTCTTGGAATGAGAGCTTCCCTAAGTGAAACAGTCATGCATGCTATTTTCAGGTGGAACATTTCTGTCAGCCGTAAACACGCATGGAACTCAAGCTGGTCTTTGCCATCCTTGTGCTTTCAGTACACTTTCTAGAGGCTATGACAGGCCAGCCAACTATCTTTTAAAATATGTCCACCTGTCACCTTTAATGGGAAGTGTGCCTTCTTAAAGTTCCAGATGGTATTTTGGCTGCTAGGAAGTTGAAACTTGGTCTGTGTTAAAAATTCTCCTGCTGTTTGAAACTTTCACCTTCTCATAGTGTATTTTTTCCTCTAGACAAGGTCAGGGAGGATGGCTTTTTACTTTGACACCTTTCTAATCTATCAAGTGATTCTTCACAGGTGTCATCTCTCCCTCCATAGCTTATATATGTATGTTGTTTATATGCCCCTTGTGCGCCTAGCACCAAGGTTTGGCCATTAATTGTCTGTGTCACCCTGGGTTTTCTAAGTGTTTTCATCTCTGTGGGTTTGTTCCCCTTCTGTAAGTGAGGAGTTGGACCAAGCACTTGCCACATTCCTTTGCAGATTTAGTGGCCTTCTGTCCACCATGGCCCACACCCCAATGGACTCTGGTCCAGGTCTTTTCAATGTGTGACCTGAGGGCAACTTGCTTAAATCTCTCAAGGCATCAGCAGTCCCACATTTTAAATAGGACAACGTATTCTGCCACAGAAAAAAATGGTGTGATCACTAATGAGGAAAAATGTTTGCAAAGCACTTGGGAGCTCCATACAGGAAAGTACGCTGAAATTATTCAGGTGCCTCATTGGCAGAGCATAGGCATTCCAGGAACTGCCTGACTAAACAGGGTGCATTTTCAGATTAGTCAGGTGTAAACAATTCATCTCTTTATGTTTAGATCTGAAATAGTATCACTCACTAGAAATGAGTGATTCTTTCCCATTATTTTCCTTCACGTTACTTAGAGCGAATCCCAAACAGCTTTCAACATTATACATGAAATGGACGTGGCTGGTGTTGCTTGGTGCTCTCGATGTGGAGAAATGAAATTAAGATGAGTGGCAGCAGATGGCTTTCTGGGTCCAATCCTATGGCCAGGAACAGCAAGTCTGATAGGTTAGAAAGGGACACAGTACCAGGCAGACACTGGGATTAGACACAGGATGAGGAAGCTCATATAAGCCCCTGTACTTTAAAATGATCCATTTTGGGACCATACAGATGCCAGAGTCAGATATGAATCCCATTTCCTTGCCTGAATGACCTGGGCATGTTCCTTCACCCTTGTAAGCCTCAGTTTCCTTATTTACAACTTGAGAATAATACAGTAAGCGCCTGTCTTGTGAAGGTATTTTGAAAACTAAAACAATAAAGTCCTTTTGCACAGAGTATGTGATCATTTCAAGAAAAATTCAACTGTTCCTTTCAGCACAAAGGAACTGGTGATAAATGAAATCAACTGAAAAATGACTTGCACGGCAAGAGGAAGCCAACTTAGGATTTTGCAAAAAAAAACTGTTTCCGATAATCAATAAAGCAAGTGATTATATGGTAGCTATGCAATTCAGAGTTAAGGGTCTAGTCTAGTCTCAGCTACATATGCTAATGGAAAGAAGTGGCCCCATGAATCAAATGCCAGCAAAGAGACAGAGGATTCTTAGCAGGCAGCAACTGTACTCTGGAGGCTGAAAAACCAGACAGCAAGTGGTGGAGCAGAAGAGGAGGCAGTGTCCTTTATGATCGTGTGTGTGTGTGTGTGTGTGTGTGTGCGCGCGAGAAGGGAGTAGTGAATGCGCATATTTTTCTCCAGTTTCAGATGCCTGCTCTCTAAAGCATCACTTTTCAACTCCTTCTTGTGGACTGGGACTGACACTCTACCATGACCGACAGCGAGAAAAAAAGAGAGGAAGAAAGGTATTGCCGAAAATTTGAGGCTGAGGCCCTCCAGTTCTGAAGAGTGACCTCTGAATTGGGGGCTCAGCAAGAATCCATTTATTCTGTGGATTCTTCTTCATTCTAGTCAGGCTTTTCCTAGGCTGCAAAGAGGACAGTGACTGCTGTTACAGGACACTTTTTTGAAATCTGTTCCCACCTAGTTCTCACATTCTCTCGGCCTCGCCATCATCTGCTCTAGCATATCCCTTCCTTCAGGCGAGTAGAGTGTGGGGCAGTGTACAGAAAACATGGTGTTTGGTGAGGGGGCAGAGAGCAGGGAGGGAAGAGTAGGTGCAGGGGGAGGCGGTGACTGCCGAGGAAAGCAGAAGGGGCCTTGGAAATTGCAAGTCCTCTGAATGGGGACAATCAAGATTGGAACAGAAAGGGGGAAAGGTCCAGTGACAAGAATGGAAGGTACTCAGAGGGAGTCATGCAGAGCCTTCACTGGCTGAAGAATCTGCTTTCCACCAGAGAGGTCTAGTTGGACGGGGACGTTCAAGACCACCTACCAGCCTTTCTCCCAGTCTGGGGTTAGTGGGTGCAGTCCTGGTGCCAGCTTGGACTGTGAGGCTGTCTGGGAAGGGGTGGAATTGCCTACTGGGGACGCACTGCATTTATGAGACCTCTGTGGCTTTAGTGACAAGTAAAATTTTTGATGTCAAAAAGACTTTTAAAGATGTCAGGGACCTTCATCCACATAACTTGACTTTTTTTTACAACTTTATGAGCGGGTAGATGTTAACATTTTCCTCTATCCTTCCGTACTAAGGACTGTTAAGATCTGTATCTTACATGACAAGAAAATGAGGCTCAGATTGGTTACAGAATTTACCTAAAGTCACTCAGAACCTGGTAAAATCAAGGCTTTCTCACTTCAGACCTTATACTTGTTTGTTACTCCACTGGCTTGATACAATTAGTAGCCCAAGCTCTCTATATGAGGATTATAACATCACGATCTTGATCGGACTGTTATTACTCTCTGTATACCATTGTTATGTTACTATCATCACTATACCTATTTTTGTAAAATTCAAGGCCAAAATAGCTGAGCATCTCAAAGTAACAGAAAAACCGACCGATTCGGCAGAGAACAATAATGGGCATTAGTGACCACTGAGTGGACTGTTGATACTAGGACTCAGAAAAGGCCCACATGTCTACCATTGCTGGTAAAGAAGACACAAGTGGGAACACAAGTACAATATAGTCTTTGTATAAAGAAAAAGAAGAGAAGAAAAAGGAATTTAAGTCTTGGTAAGAAAATAATGAATTTATGTATGCTGCTGCTAAGTCACTTCAGTCGTGTCCGACTCTGTGCGACCCCAGAGACGGCAGCCCACCAGGCTCCCCCGTCCCTGGGGTTCTCCAGGCAAGAACACTGGAGTGGGTTGCCATTTCCTTCTCCAATGCTTGAAAGTGAAAAGTGAAAGGGAAGTCACTCAGTCATGTCCGACTCTATGCGACTCCATGGACTGCAAGCCCCAAATTAAATTCTCCTGGAAAGTATGCTTATATATTTGAACATCCACTCATTCACTCAATCAATATTTGTTAAGCAAATACATATGCTACCCTGTATTAATCTATGGATTTTAAAGCAGAAGCCCTAACACTGGCTCTTAAAAGAAAGTTCCACCTGGACAGCACTGCCAGGTAAAATACATGGCACCCAGTTAAATCTAGATTTCAGATAAACAACAGACACTTCTTTAGTATAAGTACATCACAAATACTGAAGTGGTATACTTAGACAAAAAAAAAATATTTGTTGTTTATCCAAAAATTCATCTGGGCATCTTGTGGTTTTGTTTTCTAAGTCTGGCAACCTTATACCTGGTGATAAAGAAATACCCTGAATGCCATCTTAGTCAAACTTGTATGCAATTTTGTTGTATAGAGCAAGGTACAACAAACAGAATGTGGTATCTGAAATTTGTTCCGATCATTGGAGAGTATTTATATAAATGTACAAAGTATATTTGCATTATTTCCATGGAGCTACATCCTAAAATAAATAAAACAATTCTGTAGAAAAAAAATTTTCCCTTTTGAAAGTGATTAGATATCATTAGAGAAGAATTCAGTTCATTCATTGATCAAATATTTTCTGAATGTTTACCATGTGGAAGGTATTATGTTGGGTATATTGAAGCATAAGATATATATGATATATATCATATAATTATATATAAAATTGTTTCTGCTTTCATTAAGTTTACATGCTAATGGGAAAGCATAAAAGCACTCACATAACGATAATATAGGGCTTCCCAGGTGGCTCAGTTGGTAAAGAATCCACCCACAATGCAGAAGACCCCAGTTCAATTTCTTGGTCAGGAAGATCCCCTGGAGAAGGGATAGGCTACCCACTCCAGTATTCACAGACTTCCCTGGTGGCTCAGATGGTAAAGAATCTGCCCACAATGCGGGAGACCTGGGTTTGATCCCTGGGTTGGGAAGATTCCCTGGAGGAGGGCGTGGCAACCCACTCCAGTTCTTGCCTGGAGAATCCTCACGGACAGAGGAGCCTGGTGGGCTACAGTCCACGGGGTTGCAAAGAGTCACACATGACTGAGTGACTAAGCACAGCACAATTATAATAAGTCATTGTTATAAGTTAAGTTATTGCTATAAGTTATTGTTATAATATCAAGTGCCGAAGGAGTACATTTGCCATGGAACCTTGAATATGCAAGATATTTGCTTCCATTAACATAATTTATCACTATAAAATCAAGCTGTTGTTCAGTACTCTGATTTACTTTTTTAAACACATAGGTTCTTGTGAGTGGAATTTTGGGGAACAATATTATATAACAAAAACAACCTGAAGCCATCCTCCTCCTAATCACCCAGGCTGTCTAGGGAAGTGATTCGCTACTCAGTGTGAATCAGGGCTTGTTAAGACGTAGGTCACTGGGCTCCCATTCAGGTCTGGGCTGCTGCTGTGGGGACCACAGCTTGAGAAGCACTGCTCCCACGTTATCTCGGAATTTTCCCTATTGCGTGCCTTCCGTGTCCACATTCACCCCAGGCTTATCCTCCTGTGTCCTCTGTCTTTCTCTTCCATCCCATGCCTTTTTTTGCTTTTTTTCTTGGGAGAGGGCACAGAGGAGTCCTGCTTTGTTCCATGAGAGGATGGTTTGTGTTATCTTTGCCTTTTCTCTAATTCTCTTGTTTTTAAATGTGTCCTGAACTCTTGTTTTCCTGCCCCACAACATTTATGAAACTTCAGTAAAGCAGACTTGAGAAATTCCTAGAAGAGATGAAGTCCTTTCGTGGTTTGTTTGGCAGTAGATAGAGTGGTTTAGTGAGAGATTAAAAAAAAATCTTTAAGGAATGAAAAAAAAAAATTCATGCTATGGAGGAAGTTCAAGGAAACCCAAGGGGTATCACATTGCTTTGGCATTTGAATTCCAATGAGGAAGGAAACATGTTGACAGTTATTACTCAGAGATTGGAGACAGAGTAAAGAAACTCAATGTCTCTGGGAGGAGGAGGCTAAAGTAATGAGGATGATTTTTTAAAGAAAGCATTAAGTAGTACTTTACTGTTTATGCAGAGCTCTCACATGCATAATACCTTTACAGCAGCTCAAAAGGCAGGAAGATTATTGTTTCCACTTTAAGCTCAAAGAAACTGAGGGTAATGAAATTAAGTGACTTGTGTATGGTCACAATTAGAGGAACCAAAACTGAACCCAAATAATCGAATTCCAGCACAGTCATCTTTGACTTATGTCCGTACTCTAAATATCAGTGTTATAATCATCAGGAAATACGCTCTACAACCAGCGCTCCCTTGGTGCTCTAAGGTAGAGGTTAGCTCCAAGGTCAACATGATGGACTACTTATTTGTCACAAGCATGTCCTCTTAATGACTATGTGGATCATTAACATAGACTTACACAGAATTGTATTTGGAATTCAGATCTCAGAACTGAGTCTCTACAATTGCTAGAAGTGTGAAAGTTGCTCAGTTGTGTCTGACTGTTTGTGACACCATAGACTATATAGTCTATGGAATTCTCCAGGCCATATTACTAGAGTGGATAGCTATTCCCTTCTCCAGTGGATCTTCCCAACCCAGGGATCGAACCCAGGTCTCTGGCACTGCAGGTGGATTCTTTACCAACTGAGCCATCAGGGAAGCCCCCAATCCTTGAAAGCAAGTATTCATTAAAAGTTGCAGTTGCTAAACTGCAAAGCTGGTTACCATTCATAGTGGCTGTGATGCTGAGAATCTAAGTTTTTTTCCTTTTAATTCTGTAAAGCTACTCTTTCCTAGTAAGATTCTTTTTGGTTAGATTAAAGGTAGGAAACAGAATCCATCTCTACTCTTCCAATATACCCAGGACTTTTTAGAATCTTATTTTAGACTAACATTTGGACTCTTTGCTGTGGATTTTTATCATTTCCACTGGGCTCCTGTAAAGTTGTGAGGCTCCACTTTTTTGATGTTTTCTCAAGACATTGGAGAGAATTTTGTTTTGAAATGTCAGCCAAAGTGAATCCAGGTCCTGAATTACTTCCATATGTTAAGGCTGTCTTGCCTTTTGAAAACTGAGACCAATTGTTCCTAAATTTTGTTAGGTTATAGATTTCTTCACTTAGACAAGTATTGATAGAGAGCTGATCATTCCAAACTCCCACTGCCCGATGATTCGGGGGTGAACTGGAAGTATTGATTCTTTTAGATAAGGCACTCAAGTGATAGATGTACATTGTTTATTGTTCCTGGATGTGGTCAGGTTATACACACCATTACAAAGACCTTTATAAGTTATGAGGAACTTCATAGTTTACCAGAGATCTGAAGGCCAGCCTTTGAGCATAACTCAGATTAATGACTTTACTTGTAAGCCTTTGTATCTATGATGTCTAAATTTGCAAATCCATTGCTGGTTTTCTTATGGGCAAATCAAGTTATTTGGGTTAACCACAGAATCCTTTGGTAAAATTGAATAAATATGTTTATACACCAAAGAGACAATTTTCTGTAGTACACCAAAAATGTTATGCTCCAGATTTAAAGCCTTATTTTGACATGTGATCTAATAGAGTAAACTTTATATCTGCTGGGTCTACTGGAAGAGATGCACAGATGGGGAGAGTAGAAACATCCATGGATCCAAGACCGGAGACGTCAACTTTGGTTAGGAATACATCTCCACAAATGGTCTCTTCCCCCCAACCCCCTTAATCCTTAATTTGATGGATTTACAAGGTAGGTACTCAGAGGAGGAAAGGAGATAAACTATGGGAGAATATCCTGTAAATAAAAATATTACTATTTGATTACTTTACTAAATAATGATGATACCATACCACATGGAAAATGTCCTCGATTGACCTTAGGTTCCTATATATTCACACTTACCCTAAGTAAATACAGTGACTTACCACTACCTGATTTTTTTGCTAAATTCAGTAGTAGTCACTATGTTTTTTAGAGGTGTGAAAACTGTCATCTTTAAGAACTGATCCACACAAGGGCACATACATAGATTTACATATTGTTCTGACTTAAGTTGAACTACACAGAAGGAAAATTTCGTCTTAAGTAACGTTCTGTTTCCGTGGTTCACTTCCATGTTGGCATGTCTGTTGCAGTCCTTCCCTTCTATTCCCCAATTTAAACTGACCTGCTTTATGTCCTATCCCCTAGCTAGTCCTGCTGGCTGACCTGAGAAACAAGGTTGCTTTGAGGAACTAACTTATTTTCATGTATTGTAATTCAAGTATGTAACTTTCCCCTGACAATTTATTTGTCATTTAACAGAGATATTCTAGAACTAGAGGGTTAGCAGATAAATGACTCTCCTAATCAGTTCAGTTCAGTTCAGTTGCTCAGTTGTGTCCGACTCTTTGCGACCCCATGGACTGCAGCACGCCAGGCTTCCTTGTCCCTCACCAACTCCCGGAGCCTTCTCAAATTCATCTCCATTGTGTCAATAATTCTTCATAATAGGAGTTACATAATTATATATAATTATTCATAGGAATTATGACTGTCATAATAGGAATTTCAAATATGGTGATCATCACTGAGTTAGTTACTTTTAGTATAAGANCTCACCAACTCCCGGAGCCTTCTCAAATTCATCTCCATTGTGTCAATAATTCTTCATAATAGGAGTTACATAATTATATATAATTATTCATAGGAATTATGACTGTCATAATAGGAATTTCAAATATGGTGATCATCACTGAGTTAGTTACTTTTAGTATAAGAGAATCCATGTGAAATCATATCACATATATAGTCCTTTATATGGAGGAGCTTCCATGGTGTTCTCACTTCTATCTGGTCCATTGTAGAGCCAGGAAAGG
This sequence comes from Neotragus moschatus, assembly GCA_006410615.1. NCBI lineage: Eukaryota > Metazoa > Chordata > Mammalia > Artiodactyla > Bovidae > Neotragus > Neotragus moschatus. The sequence goes on from SJYA01000103.1 coordinate 873,182, forward strand.
GCACTCACTGGCTGAGAGGTCAGGAGATCTTTGCTCTAGAATCATGGGCTCCAGGTATGAAGCACTATCTTGCCCAACTACTTACCTGATGGATAACTGAATCCTCTCTATAACAAATCACAATGAAATCTTCATCCATTCTCTCCTTGAACACCTCTAATTATAGGAACTCATACTCCTTTTGGAGGTTGTCTACCTATCTTTAGAGCATCTCTGCTTAAACTTCCTCTTTTATTTAATTATCTTTATAGTTTCTAATCATTGGTCCATTTCTATATATGTGAACGCAAACAGAACAAACAATGTAATCTTCCCTCAAATCATTTAAATAACGCTAAAAGTGTGAGCAGTAGCTACCATTTAGAGTGCTTATTATATGCTGGAGAGTGCTTTAGGAAGTTCATATGTATTAATGCATTTAATCCTCAAAACAGCACTGCTATCACTATTATCCCCATCATATAGACAAGGAAATTAATGTATAGAAATGTTAAGTAATTTTGCCACGCTGACAAAGCTCGGTAGGCACTTTCAGTTCAAACCTACGCACTGCCAGACACCTCTAGCGCCTTCAAACATGAGTCATATGCCTTTGCTTCACAGCCCTTTCCATCATAATCATACTCCTCTGAGTGTCCCCCAAAGAGTCTACTGGCCTTTTAAACAGGAGAACCCAGAACTGATTGTGGTCTCTAGATGTGGGAAATAGAGAACTAGCACTAGAAAAGAGTGAGCTTATCACCCCTCTTCATTTCAGGGACCAGGAATGTAGTCTCCACTGGCATTAGCCTTGCTGTGGCCTCTTCAAGCTGTTGGTTCATATGAAACTTACTACAGACTAAAACTCTTATTCCTGTCTAGCCTATATGACTTGGGTCTGTAAAATGAGGTGACTGGAGTATGTGATCTCCAAGGACTTTTCCAGTTCTAAACATCTAGGATCAAAAATATGTTTCAAAGTTCAGTGTATTTAAAGGATGTTGTGCCTGCAAATTCCGTATCAGGTTTTCTCATTTGGCCCTTTCCCACAAAGGGTTTCTGTGATTTTGTCTTTTGGTGACAGGATGCTTGGTTCAGGGGATGGGGGCATAGTTGGGGCTTCTAGAAGATGGTTTACAATATGGCTTTCTGTAAAATCTGAAAGATGACTCCTACTTTCCCTTCCACCTACAGGTCCTGCCCCTCCCTTCCCCCAGCCCCCTCGGCCTCTCCCCCTGCTGCCAGGCTTCCAGCCGGCCGCACTCACCTGTGTGTACGAACATGTGCTTGACGTAGTTCTGTTTGGCGGTGAAAGTCTTGTTGCAGAGAGTGCACTCATAAGGCTTTTTTTCGCCCTGCCCACTGGCTGTGCTGTGGCCTGCGGATGGGGCCAGGGGCTGTGGCGCTGGCAGCTGTGCAGTAAAGGTCGACAGGCCGGGCTGGGACACTGTCACAAACTGGGTCTGCTGGCCTGCCAGGGGCTGCGGCAGGCTGAAGAGGAAAGGCTTGGGGCCGCTGCCCGCCGGCTGGGTAGTGAAGAGGGCCGGCAGGTAGGTGTTACCGGCTGTGCCAATGACCTGCGTGTTGCTGGTTAAGGTCAGAGGCATCCTCAAGTTGCTGGTGAGGGTTTCGGTCTGGCGTAAGTAGAGCTGGGTACTTGGCAATGGCTGCCCGATGGACGTGTTGACCGAAGGCTGCTGCAGGACACTTTTGTCGGAGCTGTTGCTGACAGTGATCACCGTGTTGTCCATCTCCACCTCGCTGCTTCTTTCGGGGGAGGAGGCACCGGTCTCTAGCTGGTGCGGCTGCGGGGCGCCCTCTGCCGGGGCTTCCGCGGCCTGCTCAGGTTGGGCGGGCTCGGCCTGGCTGTCCCGCACCGCCCCGGGCCCGAACTGCTGCTCCACGGAGTCGGGTTCGGTGCCTATAGAGGAGCTGACGCCCGAGTCGAAGCTTTCGCCCTTGGGCTCACTCTCGGTGCCCTCGGCTTGATCGGTGTCTTCCGTGCACTCCTCAGACTCATTGCGCTCCAGGATCTGCACCCTTTGCTGCCCGTAGTAGTCGTAGTCGTCCTCCATCTCCTGCTTGATATGGATGTTGCCCACCAGGGTCTGGATGCGCACGGGCCGGGGCTGCTTGCGGCAGTGCGTGGTCTCGGGGGTGGTGGACAGGTAGCGCTCCATCTGCTGCGAGCGCTCGTGGATGCGCGTGATCCAGCTGGGGTCTTCTATGTGGTGGTCGCGGGGCAGGCCGAGCGCAGTCTCGTGGTGGCTGACTACTGCGCCGCTGTAGAAGGAGCGCTCGCCGCTGCCGTTCTGCATGGAGCAGGCGTACAGCGCTGAGTAGATCCTGTCCACGCTGTGCTGCGGGTGGCTCTGCAGGTAGCCTGACTCGGTGTCGCTGCTCTGGCCCGAGGTGCCCGACTCGGGAGTGCCCCGTGGCGTGTCCTGGCCTGAGTCCTGGATCCCCGGGAACACATCGCCCACGTTCTGCGACACGATGCGCGTGCACTCATCGATGACCGTTTTGATCTGCAGGATGCTGGCGGCCGTGAGGATCTGCAGGGCTTCCGACTGCGAGACGCGCAGCACGCCGCTGTACATGAAGTCAATGAGCTTTTGCACGGACTGCACCGACACCACCGACGGGATCTCGATGTCGCTGTAGCCCAGCAGCAGCTTGTCCTGGAAGAAGGGGCTGCCGGCGGCCAGCACGCAGCGGTGTGCGCGCAGCATGCTCCCGTGGATGCGCACCGTCACGTCACAGAAGTGGCCACGGTTGCGCTGCTCGTTGAGGGTCTCGAGCACGGAATTGCTGAAGTTGTGAAGGTTGATGCTGTGAATGCGCTCGGTCATCCCCTTGCAACTGATGTCACCTGCACAGCGAGACAGACACAACACAGGGCGTGGGTCAGAGCGAGCTGGCTGCATCCCTAACATTTGGGTCTCAGGTGGGCAATGCTCATGGCTCCTAGCAGCACACCTTTGCAGACACAAACAGGCTCTGCGGCAAGATGGTTAGGCTTTGCATCAGTCGACCTGTGGGCATGATGTCTTATGGTAACAAGGCCTTGGATTTTGTTGCAACAGGGCCCCAGCTATTTGGGGGTACTGAATCCATAATTGATCCCCTAGACCTTCAGCCAGGGTTGTAAGTGGAAGCACAGCAGTCTAAAAAACAGATGGGTCATTGCCTACTATTCCTACAGCTTCAGCAAATAAGAACCAAAAGGCAAATGAAGACTTGTTCTCAGGAAACTCTGCCTTCACTTTAGACAGGCCTAAGCCCAGGTCCTTTGGGAAAGCTTGTATTTTTCTCAGTTTATCAAAATTCCTTATTTTATCCATAGACCACAAAATTTAATTCCCTTCCTGTTAATTAACATGGCACATTCCGCAAATCCACACCACATATGCAAAAATTCTTGGAAAATTCAGCTTAGACTGATAGACATCAAATAGCTACCACAGTGTTTTCTAGTGGAGGGACAGGCTCTAGCATGCAATCTTATTGCTAAAGGAGCATTTGCCCACTGTCTGTATCTACATTTTTCTTATCCTCTTTGGTGAGACCTGTTTGAGTCCTTTCTAGGGTGTTGTATATTATATGGTGGTTGTCTGAATTTTCTGAGGCTTAATGATGAAGAAATGTCAGAAAGGTCAAAGATGGCAGTGCTGACCTGAAAGACTGGAATATACTATGTGACCATATTCGTCATTCAAACTGGGCACTTGGGAGGACTGTTAGTAAGCAGGTCGGGACAGTAGGGTTAATCTGGAGTAGGATGTACAATTATCTCAGGAATTGGGTGCTTTCTTCTCTTGCACAAGGGCTATATCAGACAGTTGCCAGGAGGAAGGCAGCAGTCTGAAACGTGGAACATGTGGACAGCCTGACCTACTGCCACCCTTATGTCCTAGGCTGTACAGACAAGGGATAGTTGGTAACACCTAGATCCCAGATTGAGAAGGAAAACAAGTGTCTATAACACTGGACTGAGGGCTTTCCTATTGTTTTTCTAGTCTCTAAAGAATCCCTCTCTCCAAGTCATTCTTCAGTCATTCCCCATTCTTGCCCTCACAATGGAATGATCAGCTTGAGGGAGGCCAAGTAAGTAGGCTTTCAAAACTAGGTGACCTAGGTATGGATTTTTGGTGTGACCCAGATCCCTGTGTCTTGTTAGAAGTAACCCAGAGATAATGGCCTGCACACAGAGGAATGCCCATCTTTTCAGGTTCTTTCTCCTCTGCCTTAGGAAAGAGGACCTGCTCAGAGAAGTCTGAGCTCAACTAGCTTTTCTACTTTGGTACAGTCCATCTCCTCATTCTGAGTTCAGCTGTTGTGACTGCACCCTTATATACTCATTCATTTCCTTTGCTCCCAACTTTCCATTCAGTCAGCCTCATAGAAATCCACTAAACTTAATAAATGCTGCCTACAGGCTCTATGTTATCTTTGAGTGATATGATTTGCGCGAATTTTTACATAAGAGAATCCCTTTTCCTTCCAATTTCTATTAGGTCTGTTAATGTGCCTAAAATATTTCATTAGATGACTGTTTCTATTTTTCCTTTTATATAAAACAATTGTCCTTGCCAGGTTAAGGAATCAAGGTGAATCCCCTATAACTGTTAATACAAAACACAGCACCAGAGGAAGGCCCCAAAAACCTGGAGAGGAAAACTTAGGAAATCGGTCAGCAGATCATATTCTAATGTCTTACTGAGTCCCTCATGCTTGTGCACTGAGATAATAATAAGAGCAATTTCTCTTAAGAGTGTCAAGTTTTAACTACTTTATGTACATTATTTCATTGAGTCCTTACAACAATCCTATGATGTCAGTAGTATTATTATCCCCATATTTCAGATGAGGAAACTGAGGCCAGAGGAACTGGGAAATCACTCAAGGCCCACACAGGTAGTTGGTGGTCAAGCTGGCATTTGAACCTAGCAGTCTGTCTAGAGTTCTTATCTGCTTCACTGTATTGCATGCTTTGCCCCTGAATGACGCCTGGTTCTTAGGTGTCCAAGGGTCTGCCATAAAGATGTGTAGTAAGGCCTGTCCAGTGTACCCTCCAGCTACTTATATACCTGTCCATAAATTAGTGTGCTGTCTCACAGCCTCAGTCATCTAATAAAGCACATTTTAAAAAACTTATAAATAGGACAATGCAAGAGATAAAAGAGAGTTCCGGCACTAAAATGTAGAGGTTTCTATATATAATTTTACTATCACCAAGGTCTCTTTCATTTAAGTAAAATGGTAGGCACTAAAATTGGCTAAGTCTCTGAGTAGGTTGGATTTATTAAAAATTTTTTTCCACACAGGTAAAAACACTCTTTAAACACACAATTGCTCATAGCAGCGGTCACAGCTATATCATTTGAGTTATCATATATGACAAAGAATTGTCTTCCTTCTGATAATTCTGGTAAGAAGCTCAATCACAATTATCAGAATAATTAATAACCACGTAGCATTTTATAGTATACAAACTCTTTCACAGGTATAAACTCATTTACTCTTTATAACAATCCTATATATTTTCAGGACAGGTCCTATTATTACCATCTGATGTAAAAGGAAGTTGAGGGTTTCAAAATATCTAAATGAGTAGCCCAATGTTTTCCAGAGCTAGTAAGTGGCCGAGGTGGGATTAGATCCCATGCCCCTTTGATGCTCTTTTTAATCACATGATACTGGATCACTGACAAATGAAACCTGGATTACCCAAAGAATGAGGGTCATCTAATTCTCAGAACATAGAAGAAAAGATAAAGACACAGAAAGTGATGATGGAGCTTGCTGTAGAGATGGATATGGTCACCAACAAGAGCTGTCATTATATCACACACATTCGTGGATACACGCACACACACACAAACACACACAAACTCATGAAAAAAGTTCAAACCGCTTGTTGGGCTGATTCACTCAAGTCTAAATAATCAGGCAAACCTATAGCAATAATAACAAAACAATGTCTGCTAAATAATCCACGTTATGATTTTTTCAGTCATGCTGTTGCCAACTTCATTAAAAACCACAGAGACAAACTTGAACCTGCACACATATACAACCTGACCTGACAAACCTAGTTGGACTTTGGCAGACACAATTTTTAAAGATCTCTGAGTGCACTGGTCCTGCACCACAGTGAGCAGCCGTGAAAGGCTGAATTGGTTTTTGCTGATATGTGTGTACAGATGCGACAGGGGACCCTGCCGGTCCATTCAAGCATGCCTCGGCCCTCCAGCACACAATGCTGAAGCAAGTCCTTTCCCAGGCTTTCTTTCATTTTCAACACTAATACAGTGGGAAAGAGTTTCTGCCACGGCAAGGCAATGTCCAGGCTTTTGTGAAACAGGTCCTTTTCATCCAGTAGGCATTAATGTATAGATTCCAATGGAATAAATCTGAAATACTCTACTGTAGAAGATTTGTTCCCCATTGAAAACAAATCTTGATTAGATGGTTATTCAGAGACTGTATAGGAAGGAATGGTGTGAAAATGCTAACTCCATTCTTTCTTAGATTGGCAGTGAATAGGCATTTGGGCTATTCAAAAAAAATAAAAAACCAACCTTCGACTCTACAAAACCATACAACTTTCAAAGATTTTGTGCATCTGGGGACTCCACGATACACTTCCTCCCCCCTTCCCTCCAAAAATCCCCCGTGGTGGTGTGAACATAGAACTGATGGGGTAAAATGAAAAAAAAAAAATGACAAAAATAGTTCTCTGTGTGTTTTAAAATAGTAACCCATCTTCTTTCCACTAGAGTAAAAAATATAGAGTCAGCCTGTGATGGCATTCACTGGAACACGCAAGGAATTCTATTCCTGAATGTGATCGTGTACTCTAAGTGATTGTGTTCTGCGGGTGAGCACAGTATGGATGAGGCTGAGGCAGGAGTGAACACCAGAGGGGGATTCTGCTTGTGGTGAAATAGCTGATGGAGGGCTTGGCAGTCTATGTTGTAGGAACCCAGCTCCTGCCTGTCCCTGAAACGGCGGGTGTCCAGGGATAGGACTAAGCACTAGAATAAAAAAGCTGCCTGTGCACAAGGGAAAAGGACTAAGAAAAGGAAACAGCAGGCAATACAATCTCTTTTAATTAGGTGTGAAATCCAGTCCTTTCTCAGTCCAGATTTATAAAATGAGACTAGTGCAAGGGCAAGATGCTGTAGAGAGAGACGGGAATTGGAAGACTCTGTGGCTGGGAAAGAAACACTAGCTCTCAAATTAAAACCAAGATGAATTTTGGTTGACAGACCAAAGTCAAATGTCAGGGCCAAAGAGCCCTCGAGTTTTCAATCTGGGCCGCCAGGCTCATGTGTGCTAAGTGGGTCAGCATATGAAACAGGGCCAGGTGGCAGGCCTCCACCCAGCCTCTTATCACGCCTTTTCCCAGGTTGTGCTCAATAGCACACCGAAGTTGCTCTTTCATATTATCAGGTGATGAGTGATCATGTTGAACTTTCACATTTTGGTGCTACTTCCCAAGCTGATCCCATTTGGAAGAAGCCAAGTTTTACTAGAGAAAGCTGGGATAAATGTGCAACTAAGGCCCCTTTCTCCCCAAGTCTACATCTGTTGCCCTGCCAGATGCCTGACCTCAGTCATGTCTATTTTACCTCTTTGCCTGGGGTGGTCACTTGCTGAGTCTCTGCACCACAGGAGGTAGGGGTTGCTTGCTCACAGATTCCACCCTCTAGAGCAGATGGTCCTGTATGTCCCTCCCCTCTCTATCTCCCTGGTATCTTCACCGGGTGGCTCTGAGAAAATCACTAATGCAAGTGGGAAGCAGTAGGCAGAGCAAGACTTTCTTCTACCCTTGCTCCATCTGTTGTTGTTCAGTGACTAAGTTGTATCTGTGTCTTTTGCTATCCCATGGACTGTGGCCCACCAGGGCCCTCTGTCCATGGGATTTTCCAGGCAAGAACACTGGAGTGGGTTGCCATTTCCTTCCAGGGGATCTTCCTGATCAGGGATCAAACCCATGTCTCCTGCTTGGCAGGCAGGTTCTTTCAGGTTCTCCACCCCTGAACCACCTGGGAAGCCCCCAGGTTCCATGCACCTAGCATATCTCTGCTCTCACTGCCTCTGTAAGTGAACTGTCGGAAGGTCATCAGCGTTTGAGAAGGAGAGGCCTCATACGCTTACCCATTCCTGTTGAGCAGGGGGTGCTTTGAGCTATCTCCCAATGAGGGTTTTCCCTGTCTTCCAGATTGTCGTAGCCTGGATTACAGGAACCATTAGCTATTCCATCTTTTTTTTTAAATGATTGGTAACAGGATTCTTCTCCTAAAACTGAAACCAATACTTCAATTTTC
>SJYA01000103.1:882016-1059302 GCA_006410615.1 Neotragus moschatus
GAGGGCATTATACTAAGTGAAATAAGTCAGACAGAGAAGGATAAATACTGTATGAATGACTAATACTCGTTCAGTCCTGTCTGACTCTCTGCGACCCCACAGACCATAGCCCACCAGGCTCCTCTGTCCATGGAATTCTCCAGGCAAGAATACTAGAGTGGGTTGCCATTTCCTTCTCCAAAATACTGTACGATATCACTTATATATGGAATATAAAAAATACAACGAACTAGTGGCTATAACAGAAAAGAAGCAGACTCACAGATATAGAGAACAGACTAGTGGTTACCCATGGGGTAGGGTGGAATAGGGTGTGAGGAAGTGAGCAGCACAAACTACTGGGTGTAAGAGAGGCTCCAGGATGTACTGCACAATGTGGGGAATATAGCTAATATTCTGTAAATGGAAAGTAAGCTTTAAAAATTGTAGGCTTGTTGTTTAGTCGCTCAGTCATGTCTGACTCTTTGCGACCCCATGGATTGTAGCTTGCCAGGCTCCCCTGTCCAGGGGATTTTCCAGACAAGAATACTGGAGTGGGTCACCAAGTCCTTCTCCATAAAAATTATATAAAAAATAAGAAGTTATTTTAAAATGCATATTTCATGTATTTATGTAACTATAAAATCAATGAAGGGACCAGTATCAGCATTACGGTTGTATGAATAAATGTATACACATAAATGAATAAATGAAAGTTTTGTGATGAATTAACATTACATTTTTACTTGAAAGAGTAAAAATAAAATTAGGCCACACTTTAGCAACTATGTAGGACCTATGGTGCACTCTACTATGTAAAATTTACCCTCACCCTCATTCAACTCCTCATTTCACTTCTATTCTGATTTCTTTTCATAGCCATATACAAATATATTTTCCTATTTATTAATGTATTGAATATTTTTTCAAGCCAACTTAAATCCTTTTAGTTATGAGGTGAGTTTATTATCAAACAATTAATCAACAAATAATTGTACATCAACTTTATGGGACTAGTGATAAACATGTTAACACTTCATTTTGGGGTATTATCAAGCTACATATTTTATGAATTTACATACTTTGAGCATCTGATTCCAGTGGAACAAAAGACTGAAAGTTCAAATACCTTTACTCTCTTACAGTACAAGTGGCGAAAGCTAAGTTTTACCTCTGTGAACAAAGACATTGGATAGCTATAATTCTAGACAACATTCTGAAAGACACCTATGCCCTCATTCTAAAGCTGAAATGAAATGGCTTCTTCTTGAAGAGAGAGGACCTGCTGGGACTAAGGGAAAAAGTCAATGAAATCTGAGGTTGATGCCTTTAAATCCTCTTATGTTGTAAACCTTTTGAGACACCTTTAGGGGTTTGATTCCCGCCCCCCCTCCAAAGCTCTTTCCTTACAAATTTAGCTGCTGCCCTATTGTAACCTTTTCCTTTGTTCACCAAATCTGAGGAACAAAAACACAGAGTTACTGCATCTGTGGGTGGGATAAAAAAATGAACAAAAGGATCTACTTAAATTCACAAAGTATGCAGCTTGAACTTGGCTTTGACAGAAGGGTCTATATATTCAAATGCATAGTTAATAAGTCCTTTATTTTGCTTGGGAGGAAACTGTACACTTAAAAAGTGTTTATATAAAAACCAGCATCTTTTTACTTACTAATCTACTCTCCTTTTGATCTCTTCATCATCATATACTTATTTTTTAGAGGAAAAACAAAATTTTAACTGCAGTGACTTGAGGCACTCCTTTGAAAAAAAGCATCAACTGGTGATGAAGTATAGTTAGGTAAGAAATTAATTTTCTGACTTTGGGAAAACTTTTATCTGAACTTCAATAAGTAAGAAAACAGAACCCTATAGTGTCATTTTACAAAAGCTTTTTGACTAAAATAATCACAGAGCTCCTCAATTCACAAACTTCCTCCGCTGCTCACTGTTCTGAGACTGCTTTCGAAGCAGACATTCAGATTCATGCTCAAATGTTCTCTTTGCTGGTGTCTCCCTAGGAAAAAATAAGCTATTTTCATTGTGACAACCAGTTTTTAAGCATAGCTCTTTGTTGGCAGGAGATGAATAAACTTTTCGGTATGGAAAGTGTGGACTAGAACCATGATAGATTGTTCTGAGGAATGAAGGCCTTCTACATTTGGAAGCCCCGGATTCAATCCCTGGGTTAGGAAGATCCCTTAGAGAAGGAAATGGCAACCCACTGCAGTGGGATTCTTGCCTGGAGAATCCCATGGACAGAGGAGCCTGATGGGCTACGATCCATGGGGTTGCAAAGAGTTGGACATGACTGACATACAGCATACAGCTTCTCAAAGTAACAAGGAAAAGTCAAGGAAAGAGGTAAATTTGTTTTGCTGGATAACTGATTAAGACAGAATGGAGGTGACTTGATGTGGGCCAGTTTAAGAAAGTAGCAGAAACTACATCTCAACAGCCCACCTAGGGTGATTCATTATAGAAGCAGGCACAGGATTTCCTTAAGAAAAAGTAAGATGTAACTTCCTTTTTGGCTCATGCTGAGATGAAGAAGAGTCTAAATAAATGTTGTTAGAACTTAAAAACTTGGAAAGCACTGGTAAGTAAGTGAAGTGGAAGGTATAATTTGCAATTATTCTAATCAGGAGTAAGGTACTATATTTTAATCTTATTTTTATTATATTCTTGATTGTATCTTTTATATAATATTTTATTATATTGTTTACATATTATAGGATAAAAGATATTAAGCTGTTTAAGATTCTTCTATTGCTATAGGTAACATTTTAATTATCTTGACTTATTTCACCAATTTGATTAGATCTTATTTTCTCATTTTTCCCCAGATAAAATCTCTACATTAATTCAAGAAGCTGTGTGTTAGTTGCTCAGTAGAGTCCAACTATTTATGGCCCTGTAGACTGTATNTTTAATCTTATTTTTATTATATTCTTGATTGTATCTTTTATATAATATTTTATTATATTGTTTACATATTATAGGATAAAAGATATTAAGCTGTTTAAGATTCTTCTATTGCTATAGGTAACATTTTAATTATCTTGACTTATTTCACCAATTTGATTAGATCTTATTTTCTCATTTTTCCCCAGATAAAATCTCTACATTAATTCAAGAAGCTGTGTGTTAGTTGCTCAGTAGAGTCCAACTATTTATGGCCCTGTAGACTGTATGTAGCCTGCCAGGCTCCTCTGTCCATGGGACTCTCCAGGCAAGAATACTGGAGTGGGTTGCCATTCCCTTCTCCAGGGGATCTTCCCAACTCAGGGACTGAACCCAGGTCTCCTGCATTTGCAAATATCTTGATGTAGCGCATTCATTCATTCTTAATTCTCTTCTGCTGCTGAATTTGTCCCGAGTCCTAAGATTATTGTGCTTTCTCTACTTAACAAATCTTAGGTACCATTTGAGAACCCAATTCAAAGTTTTTTCTTTTCTGTGGAGCCGTCTTTACTGAACTCCATCTTGAGTTCTTTCTTTTCTTAGTTCCCACTGATGGTGAGATAAGAAATGGAAACATTAATTTCTATTTTTTAATGGAACTATAAAACTTTCATAATAATAAGCAATTAAGAAAGACCAAGTCTTGCCCTCATTTCTGGGTTCCCTTGGTAGTTGTGGCTTCTGAGCCCAAACTTCCCCTCAAATGAGGAAGGTACATGACTCCAGTTGCGTTGACTGCTTGGTGCACTTTTGGAGGCTGGAAATAAAAAGGCACTCACTTGGGAGGGACAATGATGATTTTGGGCTGGGTCCATACTCAGTAGTAAAGGCCACCACTACAGCAGTGCTGGGCAGTCAGATGGACCAGTCAAATTGGCAACTTCGTTAGGTAGACAAGGAATATTGATGATGAAGAATATTATAGACTAAGAATCTGACCACTCCCTAGATTTCATGAGTCTTGTACAAGTCTAGAGAGGGGAAGGAAGGCCTGAAACTTGACTAGATTTTTTGCTAACCTTATTGATAGGGACCTTGGTTTAATTTTCTATAGAAAAGTAAGGAAACACTTCTTGTACCTCAACATTGTAGGATGGATCAGAACTTTCTCACAGTCCTTAAGAGTATGCCATTGATTATTCTGTCTTCATTTTTCTTCATTTGTGCCTGACTTCTCTCTATGAGAGGGCTTCCTGGATAGCTGAGCTGGTAAAGAATCCGCCAGCAATGCAGGAGACCCGGGTTTGATTTCTGGGTCAGAAAGTTCCCCTGGAGAAGGGAACGGCTACCCACTCCAGTTTTCTTGGGCTCCCCTGGTGGCTCAGATGGTAAAAAATCCACCTGCAATGTGGGAGACCTGGGTTCGATCCCTGGCTTGGGAAAATCCCCCAGAGGGGGCTATGGCAACCCACTCCAGTATTCTTGCCTGGAGAATCCCCATGGACAGAGGAGCCTGGTGGGCTACAGTCCATGTGGTCATAAAGAGTCGGATACCACTGAGTGACTAAACACATATTATATCTATAAGAAGGCTCTCAGCTTCCTGGAGGCTGGTACCTTGCCTTGTTATAACTACAGCTTCATCATAGATCATCGAATCCTCACATTGCCCACCACACTTCTTTCCACTGAGTAGGTCTCATCTAAGCGTTTGTTTGCTCATTTCTCCCCTGCATATCCCAGACATGCTGATGACAATGTATGGGTCCTGAGGATGCCCCTTTTCTCTGAGCTGTGTCTACAGGCTCTAGGCCCAGGGCTATTTTCACCCCTGCAGTTGTGGGCAATGCTCTTACCCCTGTCCTTTATCGCAGCACCACTTCTCATTGGGGAAGTTCAGTGTTCAGTATGAATTCAAGCTCTAAGGCAATTAGAGCTGCATTCCCACAATCTGTGCTCCTTCATTTGTGATTTTTGACACATGTCATACCATCCGCATCTCTCTGGTTCCATTCCCCCCAAGAGGCAGCTCATTGGGGCCTCAAGTCATGTGAAGATGCAGCGGAACTCAAAGCTGAGCCACACTTTGCAACTCAAAATGAGAAGAGATGGCCAATCTGTGAAGTGGTACTAAAGTGATCAGATCAAACTCCCACCACTCTTGCTTAACTTAGGGAAGCTCAACTGCTTGGTAACAGATGTCACAGAGATGATCTATCAATCAGCTTTGACAATGGGTATTCATATTTGCATAAACAGTGTCAGGGATTGTTTAGAATATTTTCACTTGGTGGCCACTGGGTGTCCTCATTTACAAAGTAAATAGGCAACATTTGCTGTGGGTCACCAGAGAGAATAAAAGACACTAGTTTTCTCTGTGGCCTCTCGCATACCAGGTAGAAATTTATTGCTGAACTCATAACCAGGTCACATATTAGTACTGTTTAAAAACCTTCAGGTCATACTGTTAAAGTTTATAATCAAAAGTAACTTCTGCAGATTCCAGACATGAATTTACAAGGCTGGGCTTCCTTAGTAGAGGGACTGTGATCCAGCTAATAGAATGAACCCTTATTCATTTGAAAATTGGCATGGGATTTTGACTATCTGCCGAGAGAGTCAGGAGAGAGGAGTGGAGAAGGTCTTAATTTATTCTTGAAAGGAAACAGAACACCAAATATCTCCATGGGATATTTGTTAAGTTCTGTTTTTATCTCAAGTTTTCTGAAAACCAATTAAAAATAATAATGAGAAAGATAAAATATGCCCTTTGCTTGGGAAACCTGAAATAATGTGAAAAATAGTAAAATGAGCTGTGCCATATAATGGTTATCAATCATTTCATATTTAGAGACAAAGAATTAAGTTATTCCTTGGTGAACTAGTTATCCCACGTGTAAAAGAAAGATACTTGTGCTTCACAAGGATGTTGTAGGACAAACAGAATAGGGTTCCTAAGAAGAGAAACAGTATACAAGATAGATTAAGGGCATTACTAATATTCCAATTGTGGTTGAGTCACAATTGTGTGACTTGTTCCTGATGGCAGACAGGAGTCAAGGCCAGAGCTCACGCAGCAACAAATAAACTGTTTTGGCCACACCAAGCCACTGGGTGTGACATACTGCTGGGCTATCACTTCGTGCTCCCTAAAGTGATTTTTGCATGCTTAGGATTGTCAGTGCTTATATTACACACATCGTTGATGAGATTATTTCCTTGTATGGCCAAAAGGATTTCTATCTCCCCACCTTGCAAATTCTCAAGCTGGAGATTCAAAACTACTACTGACTATAAGAATACTTGCTTTCAACTAGCTGAACTTTCTCAAAAGCAAAATTAACGGTAATATTTTTTTCACTAGTGTATACCCCAGATTAATAATTATTCTCTGGCATGTCATTTCAGGATATAAATTAGCAATATGATTCTGTGCCATAACCAATTATTTATACAGATAATATCAGGGAAACTACGAAGATCCACGAGCTAGTCACTGCCTTGCAGAGATGTTCTCTGGTCTTACTTGGCTTTGCTTAACAGCCTTTTCTGTTTTTAAAGGACCACACAGCCATGCCTCTAGTACACCATCTGTAACTCTTAATCAACTGTTTAAATCCACAACAGGACACAACAGCCAGGTCACTTTCACCCTAAGTTTCTACTAAAGGATCACCATGTATTCAAAGTATAAGAAGAAGTGTCTCATTTCTTCTCCTTTGATTTCTGCTCTCTGTAGCATTTTCTGGCCCTTTAATTAGTGGATTCGCTTCTGGACTGCTGTAACCCTAACACATATCTGCAGAGCCCTCCTGACTGTGTTCTACCCTAAGCCTTTCTCCTTTCCCTCTTCTCAGTCTGCTCCTTTAAATTCACTTTGAGCACTTCTCAAGGCTCGGTGACTGAGCACCACACAGCCCAGGTCTTATCTGATGTGCTGGCGCCTGGTGTGGTCTAAGACACACTGACGTTTTGTTCTTGAAGGACAGGACTGATGTTCTGAAACCTGGACTCGAACACAAAGGAGATCATTAGCCCCCTTTGAGTGTCTCTCTTCTTTCCTCCTGCCTGGCCCCCTCCTACCCTCCCTAATACTTCCTTAGTCTTGTGTGCTGGCAGCAGATGGCAACCATATTCTGAAGCTGAGTCTGTACGAAATCGTGCCATGGAGAACAGAGTGGCTTCAAAGTTAGCTTTCTATTCAAGTGGGATGGCGGAGGCTTCTGGAGGCATGAACTCATCTCTCATTCATATAATCCTCTCTGCATTCAGCCAGGAATTTGTTTTTTGACACATCTTTCTACTGTCCAGCCAGTGGAGGGAGGGTGGGCATAGAGTTGGAGGGCCCTTTCAGCAGGAGGGCACCAGGAGTCTATTCCATGCCAACCGCTTGTTTCCCTGGGCCAGCTCCGTCTGCTGCAGATCACATTACGTCCCTCCCCTGAGAGAGGCTTGGGAGCATGGGTGCGGAGTGGATTTCTCAAGAACTGTATCTTTGCTAGACTGACACACGCTGTACTCCCAGGCCAAGCTGAGACCTGGGAAAAGGGTGAGACCAGGAGGAGGGTGTGGGGTTGCTGAAAGCTGTGCAGGATGGTACAGTAATGGGAAGTGGGAGTGGGAAAACCTTTCCTTTTTGTTGTTTCAAGGTTTGCTGGAGCTTTTGCCTAATCATCTGTTTGAGCATCTTGAAAATAAGTGTATATTTTCATGATATCTATCAAAAACAGGCACCAGATTATCCTACAAAGTCGACCTTAACCCTCCCATATTGCTACTCGAATCAAAACATGTAGCAGCCTACATCCAACAGAAAGTGGTTCTGTTTTCCCAGCATAAAAACCAGTGGGTATCTGTGATACACTTTGTTTTGTTGGTCTGCTGAAAGAAAACAATTAGGTGAAAAATCAGTAACTCTTAATTTTACAAACGGGAGAAATTCTCACAAACACACTCTCACTTTTGCTCATTCCTCCTACCACATTCATTCATTCATTTATTTGTTCAATAAAGATTTGCTGAGCTCCTACTACGACTAAGCACTTCTCTGCTAGGTACTAAGAAATCAGCAGTGAACAGGATAGAATTTCTGCCCTAACAAATTCTTCCACCCAGACAAAATAAAGATTTAATAATTTAACTTCTAGAATATTATTTGAGGACTAGGAATAATTAATTTGTCTTACCTAGTATTTCTTCTGATTCTTTCTCAAACATGTCTCTTGAAGGTCCACACTCCTTTATCCACGAAGTTCTGTCCTGAAACTCTCTCTATTGTTATATTCATTCCTTTCTTGGATACAATGTTGAGAGTTCAGATTGCAACGGGTATCTTTTTTTTTTTTTTGGTAGAATTGCAACCCTGAGGATCCAGGAGCATTACTTTGCAAGCTACATTATGTATTTTCTCTGTAAATATTGTATCATCTAATTTGCATCTTTGGGTTCTGCTGATCAGCCATCAACATGTGATTTAAGGAATACAGCATATGAGATGTACAAATCATGACTCAGTAAGTTATTATTTTAAAACTCTGACTTGGGACTTATACTGACTTGCATACAATCTAGTTAAGCATTTGATCTGTGACTATTACTCAAAGCCTTATAGCTCAAGTTCCATACCCATGTGTCTCTGGAATTCTATACTCAGCAGCAAAAGGGCTCCACAGTTAAGAGAAGCAAATGCCTGAAGTTATCTCCACCCATTACCTCAAACCACTTAGGCACCACGGGACAGGAAAGGCTCCCTGGGTACAATGAACCAACAGGTCTTACTAAATTTCTTAAGACTATGTTTTTTTTCCCCAACTGCTGAAAACTGCATCAGAATGGAGGAAGGTAAGTGAGCTGAGTGATTAAGGGCAATCCTCCTTGGCACTAAAACACATTTACACTTCTAACTTTACCTCTATTTTGATTTATTTCAAAATACTCTGAAGCCAGCAGGCAGACCGTCTTTCAAAAAGATAATAGATGCATTTCTTTAGTTGTAAATGTGTCATTTCAGAAGGGGCCCTCTCCTCTCTCTGACGCGGCAGCACAGCAGTGTGCCCATTCTCAGTGTGCCCATTCTGATGCTTTGGCCTCTTCGGGTAAACAGTCTGGGAGACGGTGAACCGTGAAAAGATGACCAGTGAAAAGCGCAGGAGGGACAGCCATGGGTTCCACAACGCACTCTGAGGGCAGATTATACACGCATCCACTCTCCATAATTTGAAAATATCTCACCGATTAGAATATACTCGAGGACAAGAAAGAACATAGTAGCTTAATACTACACTATAATGTAAATAATAGGTGAAACCTTTCCAAGTCCATAAAAAAAGATTCGGGAACTTTTTTTTTTAAACTTCTCTGAGCCAGTTTCCTTATATATAAAATGGAGTGTTTTGTAAGAATGATATGTATTTGACACAAAGTATATGCTTAGTCGTATTAGTTCTCTTCCGATATTTAGAAAAACACAAGAAAAACAGGGGGATAAAAGCAGGAAAAAAGATGATGGAGAGGCTTCCCTGTCTGCCCAGGCCTGAATCTCAGAAAGGACAAGGAGAAGGACATGGCCCTTTCCTGAAGTGGAGAGTACTACAGACCCAGGGCTTCTGTCTCAGTCGCTCTCAGCAGGAGGGAGGGATGGAAAACTTGCTACAAGCTTCACTCATGTTGCATCACTTTTAGCCCATATTTATCTAATAATTTAAAACCCTTACACCATAAGCAAATGCTCAGATTCACTGAGCACTGTCTGGTCTGTTCTAGGGGCTTCCATATAGCACTCCCTAACCCTTTACTAACGCTGCAAGAGAGACATTGCACCATTCTCATCATGCACTCGAGGACGCGGAAACATAGGGAGGTTAAGCAAAGGCACGCAAACTTCATGCACAGGCTGAAGCCCACAGGTAAAAGGGGAAACCAGCCAGGCCAGGGGTTGAGAGCAACACAGGGTCACACCCTTAGTTCATTATCAGCATGTTCAGGAAACAGCTTTTGAAGTCTGTCAGCATTCCTGCCTGTCCCCTGCGGGCACCCTGAGAACCCACATCGGACTTTCTCCTTTGAATCTTGGTTTCCTTTTAGGGGGCGGGTTTGAGGACACAGGTTCTGACTGGGGCTCATCCTGGGGAAGTGCCTCTTGCCTTCTTTCAGTTCCTGACACCAGTCTATGGAAAGTTACACACTGGTGTCCACATTGGCCTGCATCTGTGTGCCTGTCTTCTTAGGGAGTTTATAGACTCTGAGAGGCAGGCGCAGTCATGGTGCTGGTGGAGTACCCGAGGCCTCCAGGTCAGGAACTCCTCCTCTGCAGGGAAATGCTGCGGGCGTGCCAAGTCACTTCAGTTGCATCCGACGCTGTGTGACCTCCTGGACCTTAACCTGCCAGGTTCCTCTGTCCATGGGATTCTCCAGGCAAGAATACTGGAGTAGGTTGCCCTTGCCCTCCTCCAGGGGATCTTCCTGATCCAGGGATTCAACCTATGTCTCCTGCATTGCAGGCAGATTCTTTACCATCTGAGCCACCAGGGTGGCCTGGAGAGAGAGGTTACCCTCTGCTTAAAGTGAGAGTCGCTCAGCCATGTCCAACTCTTTGTGACCCCATGGACTATACAGTCCATGGAATTCTCCAGGCCAGAATACTGGGGTGGATAGCCTTTCCCTTCTCCAGGGGATCTTCCCAGCCCAGGGATCAAACCCATGTTTCCCACATTGCAGGCAGATTCTTTACCAGCTGAGCCACAAGAGAAGCCCAAGAACAAATGGAGTGGGTAGCCTATCTCTTCTCCAGCAGAGCTTCCCGACTGAGGAATTGAACCTGGGGTCTCCTGCATTGCAGGCGGATTCTTTACCAACAGAGCTATCAGGGAAGCCCTACCCTCTGCTTAAAGCCTCAGCCCATTGTCACTACTGGAGGACATCCAGGCTGCAGAGGAATGCTGCTCGGCCTGTCAGCCCAGGTGTATCAGGCTGCTTCAATTACCCCTCTGGAACCTGAAGTTAGGAATAAAATGGAATAGGCTAGATTTAGGGATTTTTTTTTTTCTTCAAATTAGGGGAAAAAAAACCCAAAAAAACAAAAACCCAGGCCCAGTGGAAAAACCTATGCTATTTCCCAGAAAAAAAAAAAAAAGATAGACTTCCTCTTCCATGGGGTTAAATTCTCAGAGTTGAAGTTCAGAATTTGCAAGTGCATTTTCCATAAGATGTGAGATTACACCCTGTAGCTCAAATTTATATACACTTTCCTTTCATTATCACCTTTATATCCAAGTACCAGTTGAGATATGAGGCAAAGAGACAATAAGTGATTATACAGGAAAGGAAATGATTATGGCAGAAAACGAATGGCAAAGTTAATTTAGTCACCACTTCTTGAAATTCTTTATGTGGTATTCTACGTGCCACACCAAGCTTTCTTAAAAATTATGTCTGCCCTCATCTAAGACTGTGTGAGATTTTGGTGTAAAATTGATAACACGAACCTAGCTAAAACCACTGAGGATAAATGAGTCAGGGAGAATTCTTTTCTGGAGTTGGAGAGGAAAGGAAAACCTCCTCAAGGTCCATTTTGACGTCAACTATGAATTCATTGTTCCCTGTGAAATTATAAAAGCTCATACTCAAAATTCCTCCATGTGGCTGTTTGTATAATTTCTAGTAGTGATAAAATAATTTTCTTACTTAGTTTTACAGTAATTTAATAGCAGAACAAAATAACATTTCATTTAGTTGTTTCCAGAGCACCACCCTGAAGTAGGAGGAATTGCAGATACTTTGTTTCCAGGGGACTGTGGCCTTAGGGAAGTCTTTAACCATCAAAGAGAACAATACAGACTCTAAGTAAACAAGTTAAACACGGCTCACAAATAATGAACTTGACGATGTCTGTGACAATGAGAGAGTACATGAGAACAACACACAGGCTTGTTGTTAGTAACTACTTGAACTGGATCTATCATGAAAGACAGTCACAGAATGTGGCATTTAAAAAATGGATTATGATTTGAAATAACTTGTTTTAAAAGTTTTTAGAAAATTGAAAAGCTCAAAGTATATAATACCTGTCCTCTACCTAATGCTCAGAGATTACTGAGGGTTAGTGAATATTTGTGAAGTCATCCAAAGAGGATGTAACAATTCTTGCAAAACATTAGTTCTTATTAGCTACAGGGAGGAGAAAGAATTAGGGAAAGAATTAATGTAATAAAATTACTGATTCTTTGGGCTTGGGTAGTGATTTCAAATTTCCTTTACATATATTTATCATCCCAATTGCCCTGTAAAATGAGAGATCTAATTCTCTCACCTTGCCTATTTAATTGCAGAGTCTCCCTTAACACTGGTTTTTATTTTTCAGTCTATAAATGGGCTTGGGGCTGCTGTATCATAAAAATATTCATACCCTGCTTTTGCATTAGCTGTTCATTATTTCTTTTTAAAGTATTAAGCTTTTAAAAAAAAAAAAACCTGGTTCATAATTGTTGCTTTCCTATTCAATTCTGTTTGATCCTGAACCCTTTCGTATGAGTGTTTTCGTGACACATCTGACACTTCTCTTGGCAGCCTCCAGGAAGCTACCCATCCTCCTTGTCTGAGCACCCAACACCACTGACCCTTCTTCTACCTGGTGGTCTCTCTCAATTGTCCTGCTTTTCAAATTTCCCTTACATATATTTTTGTATATATGCTATGTCTTAGACCATCTTTTCCTTCCCTCCTTTGAGGGTTCACCATTTTCTTTCTCTTTCTTATCATGCAATATATAAATATTTCTCAAGGGTCTATTTTCTTTTTTTTTTCCTCTCAACTAAATCTTTTTCAAATTTACTTCACATTCATGACTTAAAGTATGGCCCTTTTGGTCAAGGCATTTGCTATTCTTAATTTCGAATCCCTGCTGCTCTACTCCAGAACCTTATTTAGAGCTCAATGTTAGTTGTCTCCACACGGTCTATCCCTGTTATCGCATACTCAGTGAAAGTGAAAATCTTAGTTGCTTACTGTTGTCTGACTCTGTGGGACCCAATAGACCCTAGCTTGCCAGATTCCTCTGTGCATGGGATTCTCCAAGCAAGAATACAGGAGTGGGTAGCTATTCCCTTCTACAGGGAATCTTCCTGACTGAGGGATTGAATCCGGGTCTCCTGCATTGCAGGCAGATTCTTCACCATCTGAGCCACCAGGGACATCTCATACTCAGCACTGTATAAAACTGACTTGCATTCTGTCCTCTAGTTACTTCTTTTTCATCTTCTCTCTTTGATTTCTTGGAACTACCTTTGATGATTTCTTCTCTCTTATCTTGGAGAAGGCGATGGCACCCCACTCCAGTACTCTTGCCTGGAAAATCCCGTGGATGGAGGAGCCTGGCAGGCTGCAGTCCATGGAGTCGCAGAGTCGGATATGACTGAGCGACTTCACTTTCACTTTTCACTTTCATGCATTGGAGAGAGCTGCCCACCCTCATCCATAAAGTCTGTTGAGTCTAGATCCTCCTCATGCCCCTTTCACCAGCCCCCTCGGGTAACCAATAATCTGAACTACTGACAAAGCCTCCNAGTCGCAGAGTCGGATATGACTGAGCGACTTCACTTTCACTTTTCACTTTCATGCATTGGAGAGAGCTGCCCACCCTCATCCATAAAGTCTGTTGAGTCTAGATCCTCCTCATGCCCCTTTCACCAGCCCCCTCGGGTAACCAATAATCTGAACTACTGACAAAGCCTCCTGGACTCTGTGTTCTCTCTAGTCACCTTCTTCCATGTACAAGCATGTTCCACATCCCTGCTGCTAGATTAGATCTTCCCAAAGCAAAGTCCAGATCATGGCGACCCCTTACCTAAAGCCCCGCCACAGCTTTGCCCCAGAATGCAGACACCTTATACCTTTTCCCAATGCCTCACCACCAATAAAATTCTGTTCATCCTTCAAGGGAGCTCAAATGGAAACTTTCCTGATAAATTAAACTGGATGTTAATGTTAACTGGATTATAATATATTTTGTGAACTTTCTAACTTCTAAGATAACGGTGATTTGAGGGTATGGACTGAGAATTCTTGGTGGCAGGGTCTGTTTGTCTCCACCTTTCTGCCTCTGCAGAACTCATTGTAGTGCCAGACACCTAAGATGTATTCTACACACAGTTGCCAAGCCAGTGAATTGAGTGAATAGATGCTCTGGTGCATCCAGGTACATAGGGACATAGCTTTAACCACACTGCAGGGCAGTTGGTGTGAATATGTCTAAACTTTTCCATGAGACTCTAAGGCTCTGAGTAAAGGGCTCCAGTTTATATTGAAAAACTGTCTGCTGTCTGATGCCTAGGCTTGGTCCTCTACATTGAAAGCATTCAGTAAACTGATGGATGAATAGTGCTGACTCCTTCTGATTCAGAAAATGTAAGTTCTCTTATTCGCAGACTCAGTAACAGGCAACACAGTGTGGTGAGGATGGAAAGAGTAAGATTATATGTTTGGCTCTTCTACTCACTATATTGAGAACCTTTTGGTATGACCCTTGTTCTCTTTGGACCTCAGTTTCCCCATGTGTATAATAATAGGTTTAGACCAGCTTAACTTTACTCTCTTTCAATGCTGATAAAAAGTTCTAACTGCAATACGTTCCTTAGAGAGAACAAAAGATGTAGGAGCCAAAGAAAAGCAAAAAAGAAAGCAGCTGTGCTTATTCAGCCCATGTGGTAATGAGAGGTTTTACTATGATTTCTGGTATGAAGTGATTGGTGGAAGGATCTGACTTGAAATTACCTTCAAGCAAGGAATTCCTCGACTCCTCATGCATGCTCTCAGTTGATCACATATCTGTCTCTGAAGACAGTACTACATTTTTTTAAGTCAGAATGTGAGAAGCCCTGACAGATATGAAGGAACACTAATTTTATATAATGAAATTTGCCACGAGTAGAGGAAGCACATATGAAACTGTCACCAGCGGCTGCAGATAAAAATTAAAGATGTGCTCCAGCAAGATAAGAGATGGCAAAATGAAGAATGGAACCCTGAAGATCAGCAGTCAGCCTTGACAATTACACATGGACAATCACAAGCACACTCACGTAGTATCTGGCAGAGTGAAAGGCATGGTGTGACTCAGAGCAATGGGCCAGAGGACCAGATTTGCCAAGGGACTGATTGCTACAGTCTGGAGGGACCACGAGTCAGTGACTGAGTTCCAGCATGGCACTTCTAGATGACTCTGTGACTCCTGGAATGAACCTCTTAAGATGAAAAGTTATTTTGAACCATTTCATCAATAAATTATCTCTAGATGCTGCCTAATATTTGCCCACATCTACTGATCTCATGCAAAGAAAGGCACTTTTACCCTTTAGAAAATAAGTGGTGTCTTGCTTTCTTATTTATCTGGAAAGCAAATGTCTCCAAAGGATCATGCAGTTCAGCCCAGCTGACTTTTAATGACAGGCAATGTGACTCAAATACAGACTGTCCTGTGAGTTTATATTAAAATGAGGCAAACTGTAAGAAAGTCTGAGTCTGGTAACTGAACTGCTCTGTTTGCTGAGAACACCATGCTCTTTCTGGGCCTCTGTGGTTTTGCTTCTGTCCCTTCTGGCTATAAGGCCGTTCACTCCCTCCGCTGCTTTACAGACACCTACTTCCTGATCCAGGTCTAATGTCACCTTCTTGAGAAGCCCTTCCCACTGCTTCAGGAGCCTGGGAGCTTTTTGTGCATCGTCAGACACTTCCATTTTGTAATCGTCTGTCCCTTTCACAGGTTTAAAAGTTGGTGAAAGTGTGTGGGAACACCACGAGTTCCTAAAATGTGGGGACAGTATTTTGTTTGTATCTTCAGCCCTGGTCCCTAGCTGAGGTCTTGGCACAGACGCAGGGGTTTGACAGCATTTAATGTGTGACTGAACGGAAGAAAGCAGGAGTGAATGAGGTGAGAGTGACTTCCAGAAGTTACTGCATCAAGTGGCCACGGAAGATATCCAGTTACATTAGCATTGTAGGGGAAGGATAATTTTTATTAAAAAGAGGGATAATTTTACAAAAAGTAGATTATGACATGAAACTCCAAGATACATGANGTGAATGAGGTGAGAGTGACTTCCAGAAGTTACTGCATCAAGTGGCCACGGAAGATATCCAGTTACATTAGCATTGTAGGGGAAGGATAATTTTTATTAAAAAGAGGGATAATTTTACAAAAAGTAGATTATGACATGAAACTCCAAGATACATGATTTAAAAAAATAAATGTATCCCCAGATATACTATGCGGAAACTCTAGGAAATAAGAGCAAATAAAAAATTCACTGGCCTTCTAATGCATAAGTGTGGGATTGAGAACTGAAACCTCTAAATAAGAGGGTATCATAGGTAATAAAAATAATTCCAAAGAAATTACATGTCAATTAACTCAGAGAAAGAAAGAAGGCAAAGGCTATCTTTGAATAAATGAACCCACACATAATAAGTAAAAGGTTTACTTTGTTAATGAAATAGCAGGGAAAACAAGTTTAAACTGTTGGTGATGGAAAGGTAAATATATAATTCTTTATAGGAAGTAGAATAAAGAGAAATGTGAGACACTTGGGATAATGAGAGCATTTAGTTACATCAAAGATGCTCTATTTACTGTTTAACTGATACGGAATCTTATTAGAAAATTAATAGAAAGCCATAAGGTAATAACAATCTGTAGTGACTTATTTCATCCCATTTTGGCTCTATTTCTTCTGCAAATTAGTGTGACCCCAAAATGTTTTCAGGATTGTCCAACTTGTCCTAAATTCCATAAATAAACTCTTTCAGAGGATGCTGTTTTTTGCCATGTCTCTATTACAGTTCTTCACAGATGGACCATTTTTGTCCTTCCAAAGTCTAAGAATAACTCTTTCAGTTATCAAGACATACCAAAATCCAGTTCAGCTGCTCCTGTGGGATTCCAGTTAGTTTAGACACATCTGCTGAGATACACGCATTTGAATCCAAATGAAGCTTTTGTTTGATGATACATTTTGAACATTTACGAAGGTTTTTTGGGGGCCAAAACGTTTTTCATTTTTTTGGCACTCCAAACAGAGATCTTCAGTTATAAACACTGCCTTCTGAGCACCTCCAGCAGAAATCCAATCTTTTCATGAGAACAGGTGCCTCAGGAAGTTTTTGGAATGCTTTACACTGAATCAGCTTTCTGATTGGAAACTTTCTGAACACGCAGTCAAATTTGCCAAAGAGACCTTCAAACTTGCCTGAGTAGTTTTCACTCATCCAGACATACATTCACACGTACAGACAGCCCTAGTGAAAGCAAGTCAGAGCTCTGTAAAACTGAAGTCTTTCTCTTAAAGGTTAAATACGACACACAACCAAACTAAACAAAAGAAATACATACATGACAGGAGAGAGAATGAATAAACAGCAAGAACCTCTGTTCAGCTTCTCCACAAGGCTGTTCCCCTTAAATTTACTTTACCTGAGAGTTTAGATGACCCATCCCTTCAGTAAAAATCCACTCTAGTTTCAAATAATGTTCCAAGCATTTGTGTTCTTAAACACTGTGGCTGGGGGGGATGGCTACTAATTCTTTTCACTAACAAACGTGTTCAAACAGTGTTTTTTGAAACACTTCCTTCTCTAACACAAATAGGTCAGCCAGATTCAAATCTGAAGGAATGAAAAACTACTCTCTAAATCAAGGGTTCTTTGGAAAAACTTCTATTTTACCTGAGTCCCCACAACTTTTCTTTTCCAGTTTGAATATAAACTGAAAAGCCGTTAACAGAGTAAGACAACTTTNTTCCTTCTCTAACACAAATAGGTCAGCCAGATTCAAATCTGAAGGAATGAAAAACTACTCTCTAAATCAAGGGTTCTTTGGAAAAACTTCTATTTTACCTGAGTCCCCACAACTTTTCTTTTCCAGTTTGAATATAAACTGAAAAGCCGTTAACAGAGTAAGACAACTTTTGAAGCCTTACGCCTGAACAGTTATTACAGAATAAAATCATTTCCCCATTGGGCATGCCCGGAATTCAGGGGAAATCTGCTTTCAAGTTTGTCTGATGGCCCTGGACCAGATGCTCCAAGGTGGCCAGAAACCTTTGTCTACACCCACTTAGCAGATTTCTGGCTCTTTATCAGGAACTAAGAGGTTTATTTGCAGAAATGAATCATTTCCTTCAAAATATCCTTTACCCTATTTACATGCTTGCATATTCCTTCCATTTTGTTTTCCCCCTACAGCTTTACTAAGGGAATTAATTATCTAGAAGAGCAGGAACATACAGTAAGTACATCTGAGATACAGGATGAGACACAGTATGTCATCTATTAGGCCTGGCTAAGACCAGCAGCTGATGCTAAATGGGAAGGAACATGCACCAAATGTTTTTTAATCACAAAGTTAGTAATTAATTGCTCTTTAAAATACATTTTATGCTTCTTTCTGTCTGTGTACATGAAATACACATTTATTACATGCCAAAAATTACAACATTATGGTTTAAATGTGACTGGCACGGAAGTCCGGAAATCAGAGTTAATGTTCCCACAGCAACTTTAATTCTGTCCGTGCGCACAAGTAGAGCTCTAATCGTCTTCCGTTCCAGGATAATACCTATAGATGGTTTGGGAAGGGAAGCTCGAGACCCATATCCTCAACTGTAGTTACCGGAAAAAAACAAAGGATAAAAGCTGTGCTCCTGTCCACGTATGTGGATAAAAAACAATGTCCCCGCGCCGGGTGTTGTGTAATCCGGGAACGAAAGAATCCGCTGTGATGTTGGCACTCAAGGGGACAGTTTCTGTTGCTGTGGGAACCTGAACTTTGCATTTCCTGACTTTGGGGTAATTAAAATGTCAGCCTTAATGTAGCATTAATGGAGTTTGTCATAAAGAAATCCACTTTGTTTTGTTCTCATAAAAAATTGCTTAAAAGTTCATAATGAACCAAGTGTACTAAAATCTTCAGTCTGGGGGGCTGACGCGAAGGTTTGGGAGGGGGAAGGCCAAGTGAGGCAGACGGCCTGAGGGAGCAAAGGAAGAGACCACCCGCCTCCTCCCTCAACAGTGCTCAGCCCCTCAAGATTCATGCTACCCACAGAGCTAAAGTTAAACCTGCCCACACAACAGTTTGGTAATGTGTAAAGGTTAAATTAAAAATAAATAAAAACTGTTAATGCATAAGTGCATCTTGGCAAGGACACAAAAAATGAGACAATCTGATGAGGCCAGTGCAAGACACGAGAAGGTAAGTAACCACAGACGTCAGCTTCCAACAAAACAAAGACATCAAACTACGGCCTTCCAAAGTAGGGAGGCGGCTAAAGGGGGTGGGGGAAATCGCTCCTCCATCTGGAGGAAGACAAAATGGAAGTGTCTGTCACATGTACATGACTGAGATGTGCTAGGCTTGACAGTTGTCAAGGAAGGTTTTCCTGGGAAGAGCTCCTACTGCTTTCCTGCCTTGGTTTAGTCCTACTTCTAGGTTTAAATGGAGTGTTTAAATGGAGAGCCTGGCTCCGCCCTTCCTCAGCCTATGCAGTGAGAGCTGCCAGACACCTAGGGGTTCATGCCCTTTGCTTTCCGAAGCGCATTTTAATGGCTCCCATTACCATCATCTGCATTTGTTTACCAGAAGATTGTTAGAAGTGGAGAGGAGGTGACACTCTAAGGGGTGGTGGGGGAATATTTCTAGGTGGTCATAGTGGGCGCACTGGAAAGCGCCCTGTTTCAGGAGTGGTATTAACCTCATCATTTCACCAAGGAAAGCATTTCTCAGCCATATTCCCTCTTGCTTTGACTTTTACTGGAATCTTTTGCTGGATTTGAAGTGGCTCAGCAGGTTGAATAGCCATCTGAGAATTTCAGAGGTCACACTTGGCTTTTTTGCTCCAAAACATGGGCTGTGTCTTTTAGAGGTAACAGCACCATGGGTTGCCCACTCTGACCAGTTCATAGGCAGAACTGACTTTGCATGCATGGGGATGCTTATCCATCATGTTTCCGTCACCGATATGAGTGGTTGCACATTTTCAAGAAACCCTGTTTCGAGCCAGGAACACGATCTCCAGGCTCAGAACAGAGAATTCAGGCTGCTCACAGTGACAGCAAATCCACAGACATCCCCCTTTCTCCTCCCCCTAATTATCAAGCATTCATCTATATGGGTGTCAATTTTCTCAGTTTTCTCATCTGTAAATTGGGAAGAATTATAATGACTGGCAGAAAATGGTCATTAAGCCATGCCTAAGAATAATTTTGCTAAACACATGACAAATAAAAAGGTGCTATAAAAATTCAGGCACTTGCAAACACTTAGAACACCACATACTGGTGGAATGTTTCTGAAGTTAAAGATACTAACAAGTCAAGGGCACTATTTTTAAATGCCCCAAATCTGTTAGTTCTAAATAGAAACTGAATATTTTACCTTAAAGAAATTAGGCTTTTAAATTAATCTATGGTAAGAATGACATTTGAAAGTAAAAAAAAAAAAAAAAATTCTCTTGAATGCAAGAAGAGCATCCAAAAATTTTAACAGCTTAAAATAAATCTCTTTCCTGTCTTCTCTCAAGCAATCTCCAAATGGACAGATTTCTGTGAATCTTTCCTCAAAACAATTTTCTTCTAAGTGTAGGCTCAAATCAGGACAAACTACAATCCAAATATATTTGGAGAAAAGTATAATCAATTTAAACAACAGGTTTGAGCAGAAAAGACCTACACATCTTAATGACAAAATCAGAATGACTTTCTGAACAGCTGGAGATTAGGTTTCTCCTCCCTATTTGTTTCCCTTCCAATGGCATTCAGACCTAACTGAGCTCAGATCCACTAGCTTCCTCAGGGTCACCAAGGGGCTGCTCCTTGTACATATTTCATGTTAATGCCACGGGCTGGCCAAAGAATGCTTATGGTAAAGTATAATCAACAGCCCAGTGCTGTTTCTTTCTATTCGGCAAAACATTCATTTGGCTGTAACGGGATTTCTGGGCTAAGGCCGTTCTATGTAATCTTCCCCATACGCTGTGGCAGATAGCCAGACGTTGGAGGCCTGCATGCAGGAGCTCCAGGCCCTTCTCCACAGGAACAGGCTACCTTCCTGGTAGGTAGGGACGGTGCGCACATGTCTATGGGCACCGTGCCAGGCTATTTTCCAATTCTTCCTGTAATTACTATTAGGCTGGAGACTGCCAGGCAAGAAGGCCAACAATGTTACTATTTTGACGGTCCACAGAACACAGTCCCCACTTCTGACCCCCAAGTTTCTCTATGGAATCAGCAGCTTGGTACAACACACACAGGTTGCAGAGACTTGGCTCTTGTTATTTCTCGTTTCATTTTCTTGCGACAGCTGAAGTGTGGTCTCAGCTCGGTCATGAGTAGAACAAGGTGGGGTCCCTTTATCTAGAGGCTATTATGATGAAGAAAGTACAGAATGGAATGTCCCAGCTTCATTCACCTCTCGCCCTTTCTGCGAAGTTTTATGTTTGCTTTGTCAGAAAAATAACAATAGGAGATTTAGAATCGCATTTCCTAATTAATAAATTTTGCTTTGTGGACAGGATAAATGGAGTTCTTTTTTGAAAAGAAAACTTTCTTGGTCTTAGCTTAATCCAAAGAAGAAGACTCCAGCTTTCTGCCTGATATCACTGTGGAGGTCAGTTCTCAATAGCTATTGGAATAAAAGGAATATTCTTTCCCAATGGACTCCAAGTTATTCTACCCCATTCCATCATCAACACACTTGTTGCTCTCTCTCTCTGAAGAACTGAGCTATGTTTCAGAAAGAGAAAATATCTTCTAAACGTGATTTATCAACTTTCTTAAAATAGAATTTGAAGAAGTGACTCTCAGATTAGTGGGAAGACAGGGAAAATAAACAGCAATGGAGCGATTTCAATAGCGACAATCTCATTAAGCTGCCCATTTCCAAATTTAGCCCGTAGGCAGTTTTTTTAATTAAAAAATATTTTTAACCTGAGTTCTTATTGGCTACGTGAAGTCTGGGTGGCTTCTGAATTCTGGGAAGCCATTCTCTTTTCTTCTGTAAATTTATGCTGTACTTTAACCACTTCAAAATAAATTAAAAGCTGGAAAGAGAAATTCAGCCAAGCTTACAATAACTAATGCAAAGCTGACTTGTGTTATGTAATTTCAAAATGGAAGTTTCCTTTTGAGGTCCATATTTGGTCGTTGAATTTCGTCATGGTGGAAGTACCAGTGTTCAGATCACGGGGACAAAGGAATAATTAGAAAATAGCAACAGGGCTTCTGCTTTTGAGTTAATGTTATGAAAGAGAATGCGGTTCATGTAATTAATCTGCTTTTTGAGGCCAAGTGGCTGGTCACCTGGCTTTAAAACACACTCTAGCTTTGAAAATATAGATGTTGGCTGGCTCAAAATGGTGGCAAGTTACTTTTGGCTACTTTGGAAGACCAAATGGAAACAGCTTGCTCTGAATGCAGAAAAGCCCAAACCTGGGGGGAGAAGCCTGCTCCAAGAACCGTGAAGACACCATCACCTCAGTGGTGTAAGTGGTGTACTCACAGTCAGATGACCCGGGATGAGCGTGCAAGTTTGTCAGTGAATGTGTTGAGTGGATGAGGGCTGGGCCTGGAGACAAAACAGCTTCAAAGTTCAGGCAGGGAAGGCCCGGCTTGGCGCTGGATCCACCCGGCTGAGTAATCTCATTCTCCTCAGATGCCTTCTGGTTTTCAGCTGTCTTGGGTTTCTTCCTGAAAATAAACAAAGGGCCCTTTGAAGGAACTGACTGCATATTTGGGAAAAGGCATTTTTAGAATCTGTTAAAGATAACTTGATTTTTTTTTTTTCTGAGGGGGGATGGGAAGGAGTCCAGTATGTCCCTTGTTTTAAAACAAGCTGATTCTTGTTGTTTTTTTTTTTTTCCCTCCAGTAATGGCCTAACTGGGAACACATGAAAGCATATGGGCCAAGCAAACAGCACCACATTTGGACTCTGTTGGCTGCATAAAAAGACCCTGTCCCAGAACTTTAGACAGCTTGAGCTACGTATGGCTGACATTATCCAAGAAAGCATCCTTTCTTCCCCCCGTAAGAGTTTTAACATGGTCTGGAAAAATACTAGTGGAGGCTTTACCGTTCTAGCATTTGTCAGGAAGCTTAGAGACAGGACCCGTGGAGTAATGGGAGGAGCACTGGACTGGGAGTCAGGAGACTTGAGCTATGGTACTAGCTGTGCCTCTAACTTGCTGTGTGGCACTTGGGCACCTCACTTCACCTCTCTGGGCTTCAGTTTCCTCATCTGTAAAACAAAGGGCTTGGATTAGAAGGCCTTAAAGGTTCCTTCTGGCTTTCAGTTTCTATTCATGGGACACATTACAGAACAGTCAACTTTCTTGCTGTAATTAGATTTTGTTTTAGATCAACACATAATTTCAAATCACAATCTAAACTTGCAGGCTGTACCAATGAGAGGGATAGTGATGAAAAACTGTTAGAGCAGCAAATGAAAAGTGAGAAGAAGAGCTTAGACTCCAGCGGGTAAAGAAGGAAGATGTCATATAGAGATCCTCTATTCCAACTCTTTACTCATCTGAAGCTTAAGAGTCCCTTTTAAAAAAGTAATTTAGTGCATGATCCTGGAGTGCAGGAGTGTGGCTGTGTGTTTGGGAAGAGAAGGGTGAAGGGAAGTAGAAGGTAATTGTGATTTGGGACCAGGAATAGGAAGTAGCAGAGCTCAAGCATCAGTCAGCTCCTCTCCCTAGGACCGTGCAACTGATAGAAATGAATACATACTTAGCTTACGNCAGGAGTGTGGCTGTGTGTTTGGGAAGAGAAGGGTGAAGGGAAGTAGAAGGTAATTGTGATTTGGGACCAGGAATAGGAAGTAGCAGAGCTCAAGCATCAGTCAGCTCCTCTCCCTAGGACCGTGCAACTGATAGAAATGAATACATACTTAGCTTACGCTGCATGCACCCTTGGCCCTAGTCAAACCTTGTCATACTCTGAACACCATCCCACCCACCCCCACCGGTTTCCTTGGCTCTAAGCTTTTTCTATCATCATTTATAGTGAACAGAAAAAGTATTTTTAAAAAATATTTTCTGGTAGAAGATTATGTGTGGTGCAGAATTTGTTGTAAGTGGGTCTGTTCCCATGTTTCCCTTGTTTCTCTAAGCATGGCAATGGACTTGTTATACAGAATATTTTGTATTGAAATTTGTTGTACTGGGTAGTTAAATCTGCCCTCGCAGAATATGGTGTTATGAATTAGCATGCTGTGTTTCTGGTCCAACAGGTTGTGAAATCAAATCTGCTTTTCCAGAGGGCAGGAGGCAGAGATGGCACGGTGAAGATGAAAATAGAGGGAGAGCGTTTAGGCATATTTTCAGGGTGGAGGAAGCCGATACCAAAGCAGCAAGCTGCAACCCTTTACTATTGGATGGCGACTGAGGGACAAGCCTCCAAGTCTTGCATGTCTATGTGGGCCTCTAGGAACCGGTTTCTGGTTTTCAGTGTAAGGAAGTCCCCAGCTGCTTTTTCTTCATGAAAACCAGCGCTTCCCCTACAGTCCCTATTTCTCTCGGCGCTGTCTGGCGCCAGGCTTGTTGCCGTGTTGGACACCTCAGGGTCACACGTCTTCCTCTGCCTTAAAGCCGTTTTGTCAAGTCCTGACAATGGTGCATCCTTCATACTTTGCACACCTGTGTTTCCCTTCTGTTTGCATTGCCATCACCTTAACACTTTTCATTTAGACTGCTGTTTGCTTTCTGACTCCCATCCTCCTTCACTTCTCTACTGCCACAGCTTTGCCTTCACTGATCTGAATGACCATGTCAGGCTGACAGCTCTAGGTGAATTCCATGTAACGTGACTGCAAACTCTCTGAGGGTAAAAAACATCATAGTTATTTTTGAATTCCCTGCGTTCACCCATTCGTTCCTTCTTCCTTCCCTCCACCTATTCATTTATTCATGTATTCATTCCACAAATACTTACTATGTGCCTGCAATGTGCCAGCATGGGCTTGGAAATAAAACAAGCCTGGTTTCTGCCCCCCTCCCAGATCTGCTGTCTAGTGTATACCGTTAAGCAGAGTAGCTTAGACAAAGCTGTCATTCAATATAGGTTTGTTGATGGAATGAAATTGAGTTGAAATTAAAGTATATTTTGAGAATAGTTATAGTCTGAATCCAAATTAAGTTTCCTACTCTTTATGCAGCAGGGAAATCTACCTTGACAGGCTGTTTTCCTTGGAATCCATGAAGTACATTTGATAAGAGTAGGACCGTTATGCCCACTAAAGCTAGGCTGGTCCTCATGGGTCATTTAAATATCGAGATGAAACACTAATGACAGACATCACTTAACATAAAAAATTTATTCCTGATGTTCATAAATAAGGTCTAGGCTAGTTTCAGATGTACTAATTTCCTTGGTTTCTTTCAGGAAATTGAAGACGCCATCTTTCAAACGTGAGTGTATGGCCAGCCCACCAACATTACTCTTTCATTTTAACTTTGCAGAAGTTGCATTGTTCTTTCTATCAATGGCATCGCTTCCTTCCCTAGATGTGATCCTGCCTCCTACCTTCCATCTTCCATCATACCCTCCTGTCTGTCATCTCAAGGATCACCTCCGGGGACCATTCATAGCACAGAGACACTGAAACCATCTCTACGATTAGAGAATACTGAAAACTCAACCTTTTGGCTCACTCCTTCATTTGCCTAAAATCCCTTTACTTGTTCTTAGGCCACTGGGCCATTTCCCAACTGCACATACCAGAGAGACATTCAGTGACCTTAGAAACAATGCGTTTCCCATCTCACTCTCTCTAATAGTGGACTCCTTTTTCCAGAGCCGAGAAACTCTAAAACAGCAACCATCTACATTTAGCCATGCACAGGTGCTGTTATTTTGACCCTAGTTTTTCAGCTCATATTTTATTGAGGAGGATAAAGGAAGTCCTGTAGTAATTAATTGAAAATACCTTCTTTGGTCGTGTAAAAGAATTACATGAACATGGCATATTTGAGGGCAAGGCTCACCAAGCCTCAGAAGCTATGTACTAGTCCCTGGAGCCTTTAGAGGGCAGCAGCGCACCAGCTGACACCAGGCAGCGTGTCAGGCAAACTCCCCACCAGACCAGAACCTTCCTCCTGGTCACCATGCCAAAGGTTGGTTTGCCAAGCTCTCTGGCCGCTTAGCTTCCTTCTTTCTTTTCTGTTTCTCTCTCTCTCCCTCTCTCTCTCGCCTCCCACTTCCCACACTCCCTCTCCCTCTCTCCCTCCCTCCTCAATGTTAAAATTATACACTCTGATGAAGTCGCCCCTCAACCGGAAAATGAAAGCTCCAATGAAAAAGTTAGACGAGCCAACGACAACAAAGAGAGAAATTGGGAGAAAGGGGAAAGGGGGCTGGTGAGGGGGAAGGATTTAAGAACAAGAGAAGGGCAGATGTTTCGTAAATATATGCAAAGCAAAACTGGGTGTACCCTGAACATTTCCACAGAGAAACAGACCAATCATTGTGCACTTCCTCCCGCCACACTGGTGGAGCTCTGCTTTCAAAAAAAAAAGAGAGAGAAAAAAAAAGTGTGGCCACAGGCACCTGCCTTTCAACGGTCAGTTCTGACATGCTGACTATCTCCCAGTTATCCAAAGAGAACAAAAACATTTTCATCTCCACACAGCAAACATTTCTCTTATGAGAAAAAAGGCTGCTTCGAGGAGTGGGAAGGCGATTTAAGGTGACGGGCGGCTGAGCTGGCCAGCAGGACCTACTGGTATTTAACTCTCATTGTGCTGGCCATGGCAACAAGTTTGGGGCTGAAACATAGCAGTGAGTAAGGTTGTGGGTGATGTTGGCTCTTTCCTTACTAGACCATATTGTATGTGGCAAGAAATATACATGAAAACATATTGAGGAGACGGTAGGTAATAAGCCTGTTAAATGCATGGAAATTAACTAGATTGGTGGCATTTGATGTATAGATTTCACACTTCTTTGCACATATTGCACACACACAGCGATGGCAATGCTCTCTGCGACATATGGAAAATAAATATTTTATCTCTGTGAGCTCTCATCAGTCTCCGGGGGCTGCTGAGGGAGAGTGTTCTCTCCACCAATTTTCTCTCTTCACTGGGTTCCCGCCCTTTCCTGCACATTAACGTGCCTTCCACTCATCAGCCTGGTTGGGTGGAAAAGAATTAGAACCCCTTTTTCATAAACTCCGAGTCACTGGATCATGATGATTTTGACCCCTGCCCCGCTTGTGCCCCATCTTTTTGGTGTGGTGATTGTTTCCTTATTCTGCTTCCCAAGAATACATGGAAGAGGCTTAGTACAGTATTTGGGGAGGAGGGCACAGGGGAGGTGGTGCCTCAGTCGGGGCTGGTGGTAGAACTGAGCTCTACCATCCAGTAGCCGTGTACCTGAGGCAGATTCCTCTGCCTCTCTGAGCCTCCGTTTCCTCATCTGTAAAATGGAAATAACAAACATTCTAGGGCTGCTGTGCTGTGCAATGCTAAGTTGTTTCAGTCGTATTTGACTCTTTGGGAGCCTGCGGACTGTAGCCTGCCAGGCTCCTCTGTCCATGCAGTTCTCCAGGCTAGAATACCATTTCCTTCCCCAGGGGATCTTCCCAACCCAGGGATTGAACCTGGGTGTCTTGTGTTTCCTGCATTGGCAGGTGGGTTCTTCACCACTAGCACCATCTGGGAAGTTGATGCAAAGATTAAATAATTCCTGTTGAGTGATGGGCACAGTGCTGGCACACAGTCAGTGCCCTGGGAGGGTAGCTCTTTCACAGAGTGTTGGTTCTGCAGTTTTCATTTCAGCTGGAAGGAGGCAGTTCTTTTATTTTACTCATCTTTTAAAATATCTAGATTTGGGCAGGGGCAAATGGACTATAATTGTAGCAAAGGCGGAAAGAATGTTAGGATAAGCAGTCTCCTCTTCAACACTTTTTTTTTTTTTTTTACGGTATCACCCTCCTGACACCTTCTTTCTGTTCATGTGTTTGTCATTGCTGCTACTACACCATTAGCTCCTCTTGAAGTTGGAGGTCAAGCAAGCTACACTTGGCCTAGAGAAGCCCATCAAACCTGAGCACTATGGTCTATTCATAGAGACCAACCTTTGGCACTCGAGCTTATCACGTTTTCTTACAGTTTATCCTTTCACCGCTTGGTCTAATGTTCTC
Source organism: Neotragus moschatus (assembly GCA_006410615.1). Classification (NCBI taxonomy): domain Eukaryota; kingdom Metazoa; phylum Chordata; class Mammalia; order Artiodactyla; family Bovidae; genus Neotragus; species Neotragus moschatus. The sequence continues at coordinate 910,084 of SJYA01000103.1, forward strand.
AGATCCATTTAAGATGTTTTCATGATTAAAATATTTTATTCTTTCAATTCTTTTAACCTTCTTGGCAAGGTTGATTTACAATGTTTTTCAGTATATTTCTCCCTCACTGTATCAGTCAGGATCTTGGCAAGAAACAGATGGCACACTGAAAGGTTTTAACTGAAGAGAGTTTAATGAAAGGACGCTCTGCTGAGGGACAGAGGAGGTTAAGGGACCCTCAAGGGAAGCGACGCATCAAGGACGAGCAACAGCGCGAGGCTGCTGATCTCAGCCTTAAACTGCTAAACCGCGGGGGCGAGGAAAGGCATGGAGCACCCCACGTCCAGTCAGAACTGGAGCTGGGAAGGGGCCTAACTGAGAAGCACCCTGGCCCTACTCTCCTGTCTCTTGCTAATGCCTCCTTTTGTTGTTGTTGTGCCGTTGTATCCGACTCTTTGTGACCCCATGGACTGCAGCACGCCAGGCTTCCCTGTCCTTCACCATCTCCTGGAGTTTGCTCAAGCTCATGTCCATTGAGTCAGTGATGCCGTCCAGTCATCTCATCCTCTGTCCCCCCCTTCTCCTCCTGCCCCCAGTCCCTCCCAGCATCAGGGTCTTTTCCAATGAGTCAGCTCTTTGCATCAGGTGCCAAATTACTGGAGCTTCAGCTTCAGCATTAGTCCTTCCAACTAATATTCAGAATTGATTTTCTTTAGGATTGACTGGTTTGAACTCCTTGCTGTTCAAGGAACTCTCAACAGTCTTCTCCAGCACCACAGTTCGAAAGTATCAATTCTTTGGTGCTCAGCCTTCTTCATGGTCCAACTCTCACATCTGTGCTTGACTATTGGAAAAGCCATAGCTTTGACTATAGAGACCTTTGTTGGCAAAGTGATGTCTCTGCTTTTTAATACACTGTCTAGGTTTGTCATAGCTTTTCTTCCAAGGAGCAGGCATCTTTTAACTCCTTTTGGCCAAATTCAAAGGTAGCCAGAGAAAAAGGAAGCCTGGGTGTCGTAATCTGGAAACATCGGTCTCCCCGGGCCATGTATCAGGGCAGGGAATGTGCTATGGTTTCGCATGTGTGTCAGGGGTGAGGGAGGGATGAATTAGCACACTGTTTCTCCCCTCTCCATATCCTTTACCTCTTCTCCCATTATACTTTCCAAAAGGAAAGACACAGCAAATAAAATGAAAGCAATTCTCTCTTAGTGTCCAAGTGCCTATTTTGTCTATTTGCAATTTATGGGGGAAGAAAACTGAACATAAGCTCTGTGAGAGCAGGGATTTAGGCTTGTTTTATTTGCTGCCATACGTCTGGTCCCTAGAACAGTGCCTGGCACTTGGCAAATACCCAGTAAATTTTAGTTGACTGAATAAATATACTCACATCTGCCACGTCAGACACTATACATACATTATCTCATTTAGTCATCGCAACAATCCAGGTAAATAGGCAGGTTGCTGAGCCTGGTTGTGCAGGTGTTATGGGAGTAGGTAGGTTTTAAAGTCTAACACTTACCTCCTCCCTACTCACCCTTCAAGCCTTGAGACTTCACCCGGGTATTGTAAACACATAGAAAGGGGTTCATCTGTAATTAGAACACATTTTTATACCATATTGGGTTTCCCAGGTAGTGCTAGTTTGTAAAGAATGTGCCTGTCAATGGAGGAGACTTAAGAGCTGTGGGTTCGATCCCTGGGTTGGGAAGATACCCTGGAGGAGGAAATGGCAGCTGCGGGTTGCCTGTATTCTTGCCGGGAGAATTCCATGGCCAGAGGAGCCTGGAGGACTGCAGTCCACGGGGTCACAAAGAGTTGGACACGACTGAGCATCTGAGCGATGTTTATACCATATTCATCTTATTGAATGAAGGTTTTGCACCAAGCACGCCTCTGTAAGTTTTATTATTTCTCTTTTACATATGAGGAAGCTGAGCTTCTGAAAAGCAAAGGCTGCAAGAATTAGAACACAATGTCTCCATCCTCAAGGTCCTGCAAATCATGAATACAGGTGCTGGTGTTCAGTACAGAGGCTCCCTTGTGGGCTTCCTAGAAATTTTTAGGAAATCTTAGGTCCCAATTTCTGTCCTGATTCTGGATTCTCCAGAATCTTTTCCCTCCCAAAGTACAAACCAGGCTGAGACTCTGAAACCAGCTGTGCCCTTGTGTTTGTGGTACCATGCTCTGTGTTGGAAACAAACTCGGAAAGCTGTCCGGATGTGGGGATTTCTAAGGCACTCTTCAGCTTGAACTTAAGGGTGACAGTGTTTACACAAGCAAGTTGCTCACATGGGTACAGAATGAGGACACTCTATTTTTGACCTTTTGTCATGTCTTTAGTCCTCAGTCTCTCCAGTCCATTAGTCCTGTGGATCAGTCTGATAGTTCCGGTCTCCATTCTGGCCAGGCAGGCCTGATTCTCATCTATACATCCATCACTACCAATTACAATCCAGGTGACTGACAGTGTTAAAGGTAGAAAGCAATGCAAAACAAAACAATTCAAACCCTGACTTTCTCCTCTTTGGGTTTGATTTGTGCCCAGAGTAGCTAAAGACATAGAGAATATGATTGTAAAAATCCTACCTGAAGCCTGGGAGAAATGTTAGTTTCCTAGGTTTAGCATTTTCCAGTAACAGAGATGTCTGTAAAACACCATCCCATTACCTGCCTCACACCATACAGGAAAATGAGCAAGTATAACAACCAGCATGAGTGTTTGTTTTAAAATGTACAATTATTTTGCATGCATAGCCTCTAAATAATTTAAAGTTCTGGCTTTTCTAGTGAAAGAAGGCATATATTTATCTGTTACTTCTAGCAATGATTAATCAAAACTTGATGTCACTCTTTCATCAGTATTTCCTGTTGGTGTCCAGCTCCTACCCCAACTTACTTCTTCAACTTGACTTGCAAGGGTTGTACTTCTCCTATGTAAATGTCTTGACTTGAACGGAACTCAATCGAGTACTCTGAGCCTTGCATCCAGAGGGCAGAGCTGACCTGGGCATAGTGGTTTAGAGATGTGGCTGAAGGAGCCCACAGACACAAGGGTGGGTCTTGGCCCCTTGGGTAGCAAGGAGACCACAGCATGGGGGCACAGAGAGGCAGCTACATGACAGGTGGACATGAGCACAGGAAGCTGGCTTACAAATGTGACCAGGGCAGCGTGAAATGACAAGCTGCAGCAAGATGCAACAGAGCCGCACAGAAGGGCGATGAGAGGCAGAGAGGGCTGGAGCTGCCACGGCCTCAGGCCGAGGCACAGCCGACCCAGCAGAACAGCACCGGTCCCTGCACAGTGCGTGCAGCTCAGCCCAGCCACCTGGGAAGCAGGCACGATGCTGCCCAGGGCTCGCACTGCAGGCTGGAAGCCGAGAACCAGTGTGGGCACCTCAGGACTGAGTCTGGTTACCTCACTGCATCCAGGAGACGAAGCCATCTAAAGTTTCATCTGCTCTTACAATTGTGAGTGCTTTTTTTTTTTTTTTAATTAAACAAAGTGAACTGAGAAGCCTTTCATTGGAGGCATAATGTACTCACAGTAGTTTTCAAATAAATGGTGTCACTCTTCAGGTAAATCACTCCAAGGCTTGGGCCTAGTGCAGCTGTTCATTGGGGCAGGGAACACAGAGCGGCTGCATCTGGATCAGACAAGAGACAAACAAAAATAAGGCCGTCAAAGGAGGAGGCGATGGAGATCACTAGTTCTGAGAGAGCCAGAACCCTCGGACTTTGGTTGAGAGTCTGGTTCCGCATTTTGCACCAGAGACCTGGCAAGTCAGGGGAGGGAGATGGAGACGGTGTTGTCCAGACTCCATTTTCTGCACTTCTACCCGACGGCCTGCCTGGTGTGAGAACGTCAATAGCACCCGCCAGTACAGATGGAGCTGATGGACCTGACGTTGGTCCTAAGTTGGAGCTGAGGGTGAGGGTACAGCAGTGGTCTCCAACCTTTTGGTACCAGGGACCAGTTTCGTGAAAGACAATTTTCCCATGGACCGAGGGGAGGGGGATGGTTTCAGGATGATTCAAATGCATTACATTTATTGCTCACTTTATTTCTATTTATTTCTGAGCTTCCCTGGTGGCTCAGATGGGAAAGAGTCTGACAGCAATGCAAGAGACCGGTGTTCAATCCCTGCGTCCAGAAGATCCCCTGGAGAGGGAAATGGCAACCCATACCAGTGTTCTTGCCTGGAGAATCCCATGAATGGAGGAGCCTGGCGGGCTACAGTCCATGGGGTCGCAAAGAGTTGGACACGACTGAGCGACTGACACTTTCTAACACTCCTTTATTTCTATTATTATTACATCAGCTCCACCTCAGATCATCAAGCATCAGATTCTGGAGGTCAGGGACCCCTGGGGAAGGGAAGCAGGGGCGGTGTCCCTCCACCTGGCTACAGCTGACTCCTCCAATGCTCATTTCCCCTCAGTCTCTCCCTCTTTGTCGCTCCAAGATTCTTGCTTGTCTTACAGATGCCCACAGACCCGAACGTGTTTCTGACCTCTTGCCTTCTTGCCACCCTTCACTGCAGGCCGTTTCCTGCCACATCCTCTAACCCTGAGGAGTGTGGCCTCAGGGGTTACAGAATGGACTCCCATCTGTCTCAGAGACGCATACCCAGAGGTACTTTTCCCAGGCCTTGGCCCTTTGGTCACCTGGGCCTGATGGCCACTTTGTTCTGGAAGCTCTCCTCCCTTCCCATCAGGATACGGCACCATCCCGACTTGGCTCCTGCTCTTAGTTCTCTCTTCTGCTTCCTTCCTTGGCCTCTTCTCTTTCCCCCGGTGCAGACATACTCTTCACAAGCTTTGCCTACACACCCACCCTCCGTGGCCTCAACAATCACCTCTCCATAGAGAACACCCACATGGCTATCTTTAGTTCTCACTTGTCTACAGAGCTCCAGACACATATTCTAAATAACTCCTGTTTATTGGTTCATTGATTCATTTGCTTGTTTGTTCATTCACTCCTTGTTTACATAGACTCTATTAGGCACCTGGAAAAGACAAATAAGATGGGGCCTCTAACTTTGAGAAGCTCATATCTCCATCATACACTTCACAGGCACTTCTAACTCAGAAAGTTTCAAGCAGAATTCATTGCTTTTCCCTCAAAATAAGTGCCTTCTCTAGTCTTCCTATTTCCTGCTATTGGTACCATTTCCCTCCAGTTACTTGTACCTACAATTGAGGAGTCTTGTTTAATTCTCCCTTTTCTTTCATTTCCCAGAACCAATAAGCTGCCAAGTCCTGCGGTTTTTTTCTCAGGCTGTGAATCAATATTCACTTTTTATCCCTTTATCACCTGTTGCCTGGACTTCTGTGAGTGCCTCCTACTTGGCTTCCCTTCCTCCAGATCCTCTTTACCTCTTGTTCTTCCTTTATACCAGCAATGCATTTACTGTTCTGAACTACCGTTCTAAATACATCATTCTTTTGCTCTTTGTTGGATTAAATGCAGACTTCCTGGCTTGGCATTTAAGGTTTCTACAATATGCCCCATTCTAATTTCCTTCTCTCTCTCTCTCTCTCTTTTTTTTCTATAGTCCATTCTACATTGCAGAAGTTTCATTTCTTTCCATTAGGGTCATGGTCTCTCCTCCCTTTTCCTAACATCTGCAGAGCTTCCTTAAGGGCAATCCAAATACCATCTCACTTATAAGACATTTCCCAAAGGAAAGTGCCCTTTCTTGAATCCTAAAGAAATTTTTGCACCGTTCCTTTTTCATGCTCTATGAAAAAGGAAAAGAAAGCGTTAGTTGCTTAGTTGTGTCTGACTCTTTGTGTCCCCATGGACCGTAGCCCGCCAGGCTTCTCAGTCCATGGAATTCTCCAGGCAAAAATACTGAAGTGGGTTGCCCTTTCCTCCTCCAGGGGATCTTCCTGACCCAGGGGTCAAACACAGGTCTCTGGCATTGCAGTTGGATTCTTTAGTCTGAGCCATCAGGAAAGCTCTTACATATCCTATGGACTCTAATATTTATTTGTGTAATATTTCTTCCTGCTTAAGCTTCTTGAAGGCAGAGACCATTTTTACTCTCTTTTACCCCATTGTATGCAATGCCTTGCACACAGCTTAGCACTCAGCCGCTATCTGCGGATCCAAATTTAAAAGGAATGAAGATGCTTTCTTGGAGTCATGGAAGCTGAGACTGAACTGGAAAGACCTTGAAGCTCATCTACTCCAAACCCTCATTTTTCAGATGAGGAGATCAAGGGAACTGAGTTGCTCAACGCCACATCCTTGCTAGTGGCTGAGTAAAGACAACTGATAGAAAAAGTCACAAATCTCTAAATACCTACCAGTGCTTGCTCAGAACAAGTAGGCCCAGCAGATCGTCAGCAGTGACCTGACAGGGAGAGTGAGGGGTTGGGGTGCCTAATCTGCAAGGATACACTGGGTTCCACAGAATGAAGAACTTTGTTTCCCTTACTTTAATAAACCAAACTAATAAATGCCTTTTTGTAGTTACGTGTTTTAAAACTGAGGGTGGATTTAAAGACCAAGGGAGCAAATCTTTCTAATAATACAAGCAGAAACATTTGTGACAATATTGCAAACACCACTGGAGTGATCAACTCAGGGTAAAAAAGCAGAATGAAGAAATTTCTCATGCTTTGGAAAAGCAGTGCATTCAGCTGAAGTTCTAGGTGAGAACAGGCTGTGGTAATTCTATGGTTACATTCATCTTTTTATAGACACACAGGCTATTGGCAATCCTGCTATTATGCCACACCAATAAATCTTTTCCCACCTAGCTCTGCCCAGTTTTTATCCTATAGGTTTGTTTAAACATTTACTTATTTTCCTTTCATTATATCTCCAATCTCCTTGTAGGAAAGCATAGTGACTGCTCCCAAGACTGTTCTAATTTTCGTCCCTTATTCTTCTCTTGTGGTAGAAGAAACACTAACTGTTTAATCTCCTCTCTATCCTCATCCTCAAACAGAATCGTTTTCTTTCACCTGATGATGTAAAGCCCAAGAAAACATGTTGTGGGGATAGCAGTGTTTCCCTAAGTGAGGAAAACAGAGTTTTCCAGGGGATCTCAGTTCTTTTTATGTGTCCAGAAGAGCTCAGCTCTTAAGTGCTAGCCACCAGTCCTATAAAACTTCACCTGCCTCCCCCAAGTAAGCATGTTACTCATGTTATTCACTGATAATCCCAGAGGAAAACTTGGTACTGGTTATCATATTCTCTTGGCCAATATGGTGGAGCCATGTGATGTACTGAGAGATCCATTATATAGTAACACCCCAGGAGCCACATGAACAGCAAATTGGGTTCAAGAGCTCCTCACAGTTCTTACTAAATCGTCAGATGGCTGGATAGATTATCAACAGGTCACCAGACAGAGCTTCCTTCTCGTTTCTTCCTTGGCAACTATATTAAAATGATAGAGGAAATCACTTGTCAATATGTCTAGTACATTGCAATGAAAAATTACCTGGAAGCATACACATCCATTGTGTAATTACATACGTGTATGTTTTAAATATGTCTAACATTTGATTTAAACTAAATGGAGACATAATCTTTCTGTCCTTTAATCAAACTCCTCTTATCAGCTCCACAGCCTCTTGCCATGATTTTCCTTTCCTTTTTGGGCAAATTGTCACCTCTCTCCTTCTTATTTCCCCTCTTGCCACAGCACACACCCGAAGGTTTTTAATTAGAACTACTGCATGGTGTGTTATGTTCCATCGCTTAAGGAGTAGTGATGCTCTAAAAAAGACTCAGGGAAATTGACTACATGAGGTTTCATATTTATCCTTTTTCAATGGCATCCATATCCAATGTACTCAGTTTTTAAGTCAAAAGGTAAGAGGCTGCTGGGGTCTTACATATCCCCCAGAATCTGGAAATCCAGCTGTTCTCTCTGCCTCTTATATCATCGCTGTAAAAATGAATCTTCTCTGGGAGCCCAGCTGGCAAGGTTCTGGATGCTGTCAGAGGCAGAGGAGACAGTGGGTCATTTCCATTCCAGACTGCTATATTGTTGATGGCTCTGCAGATCTGTCTCGAAGTCCTTAGAGAGCAGGGCTGTTATATAACATGCCGCCACAGACTACTGTGAGGAACTTTCTGTGGAGGTCTCCTTTCAGTATAACCATTTCCATATCAAATCATTCTAAAATGACAGATGGGACTTCTATGACAAAAGCTTACAAAAAAAAAGTAACAATAATTTTTCAGATGTTTAAATGTTGTTAGGGACTGTATGAGGAATTTTTATGTGTAAATCTATTCTTATTCAATCCTCAAAGCAATGCTGTGATGCAGGTGTTAATATACCCATTTTATAAATGTGGAAAAGTGAGACCCAGACTCCTCAATCAACTACTCAAGATTAGAAAGCTGTGGGTAGTGTGAGACTCACATCTTGCTGACTCTCAATCTGTGCTCTTCTCACTATACAACAACTGCTCCAACATAGCACAAGCATGTTTCTAGTTCCCACTGTGAGTTCAGCACAAGAAAGAGGTTTATGTTGGTTCCATGATGGTTCAGAGTCACTGAAAGCACTGGGGGCAGAGATCTCAGGCGAAGGACCTCTTTCAGAAACAATGACTCCTTCCTAGCTCTTTTCCATTTGAAGATGAGGATGCTTTATGCTGGTTTTCTCCAATACTGATGAGCAAATGAATCACCCAGGATTTCTGATTCAGCGTGTCTGGGGATGGAGTCTGTGACTCTACATTTCTCCAGGCTCCCAGGGGATGCTGACGACATCAATCTGGGTACGACAGGTCCTATGTCTGACACTCACCTTCCTACTGAGGGTCATTTTCAAAGGAGCAACTCAGGCTGAAAAACTTGGCTACCAGTTCACACAACACGACTAGCTTCTGATGCAGGGCCAGTTTGTCAAGTCATCGGACACGAGGCAGAATTCATGGAGTTTCTGGCAGAGAGCACATTATGGGAAAAAAAAAAATTTTTTTTCTGGATCCCTCAGGGCTTTCTTCCCCTCAACTGGAAATTAAAATGATAATGTCTCTAACATGTAAAGTTCCTATTTTTTACGTTATTGTTATTTTTAACAATAATTATCTGGTAATAATTCAAATAACACCTTTCCTCTGAGAAATTCAATGAGCTTTACTAACCTTAATTGTCTAACAGCAATTCCCAGGTGTAGATAGAGCTGTCTCAAAGATCACAGTAAATTTAAAATTGTCCCACTTCCCTCCTTTCTTCGCCCCAAATGTAGTGGTGAATTAGTGGCGAGGGGTTACTAATTGGCAAAGACCCACTAGCTCCTCATTTGAGGCACAGGAAATTTCATAAAGCAAGGGTAAATCCAAGAAACAATCAGCAGAAAGGTGGTTGTGGGGGCCGAGAATATTGGTGAGAGGGAAAAGGAGAGAGATAAGAGCAAGAAAAAGAAAAGAGAAAGTAAAATCACAGACTTGGACACACGATCTCGGATCAGTCATTTAACCTCTAATTGACTCAGCTTTTTCCTCTGCAAGAAAAAGATTTTATGATTTTTAAAGTCCTTTAAAACTCTGAAAGTGAAAGTTGTTCAGTTGTGTCCAACTCTTTGCTACCCCATGGACTATACAGACCACGGAATTCTCCAAGTCAGAATCCTGGAGTGGGTAGCCTTTCCCTTCTCCAGGGGATCTTCCCAACCCAGGGATTGAACCCAGGTCTTCCGCATTTCAGGTGGATTCTTTACCAGCTGAGCCACAAGGGAAACCCCTTAAAACTGTAATAGTCCCCTCAGAAGGAAGATGGGGGAATTAAGTGGCTTATCCACCTGTTAAACCATTAAATTTGTTAAAGAAATCCGTTTGACTTTTAACTTTTTAACTAATTACCTGAAAGGAATTCCCAAGTCTATGTCATCAATCTCACCTTTTTGGAAACTGATGAGAAAACCATTTAATGAATAAGGCGCCAGAGGTATCATAGCCAGAAAAACTAGTCAGGAACCCTATCTTCAGCTTTGTGATGCTATAGGAAATGTTTTACTTAAAAAAAATTTATCTCCTTAATTAACCACTAGTTAATACCCATGTCCAGAAGAAGTGACACTGATGGCCTGAAGACCCCTAGGATAGCCCTGCCAATAGAAGGTCCCACTATCTGTCCCTTTAAATTTGTGTTAATTTTCTCTACAGAGATGTTGACTCCTCTTTGACAACTCACAGACTCTGTTAATAAGAGCTGCTCATCCAGGAACATTAGTGCTCTTAGGTAAAGTTGATTTTTGTGTTCAAAATAAGAGAACTTTGGGATATATACATATGCATATAAACATGTTTATAAATGTTTATACATGTGATAATACTTTTTCTGGTTTTGATGAATACTTGTGATGGAAACTCCTTTTCAAAGTCATTAGATACTGGAATCTTTTGGTCCAGAAAGCCTGCCACAGGACCTAGTGATAAGGTCACTTTAAACTCCATAATGAGGATTCCAACATGAGAACAATATATGGTGCAGCACATGGCTCAGTGTTATATCAGAGTTATCTATATTTTTCCCCTTGCACTGAGTATATTTTCTGGAATAATCATTGCATTGTGTCTAAATGGAGAAACATCAAAATGGCATTATCTGAAAGAAGATACTGTCACTGTCTCCAAAGCGAAAACCCCTTTCTTCTCCCTGCTCCTACAGCCTCCACAGTAGTGTGGCTACCGTTATAAAATGCTTACTGTGCATCAGGCCTTGTGCTTGGCATTTTTTATATATTATTTAACTTATCCCTTGGACCATAAAGAAGGCTGAGGGCTGAAGAACTGATGCTTTTGAACTGTGGTGTAGGAGAAGACTCTTGAGAGTCCTTTGGACTGCAAGGAGATCAAACCAGTCCATCCTAAAGGAAATCAATCCTGAATATNCGATTCATGGGGTCGCAAAGAGTCGGACACGACTGAGCGACTGAACTGAACTGAACTGAACTGAAGAATCAAGCATTCTTCTTTAATGTATATGAAACAGCAAGGAATCCAAACATACCTCCTCTAGCATTCTATGACTGTATAAAACCCCCAGACTCCAAAGACAGGAGGGAGTGCAGGGGCTAGGAAGGAGAAGTTTTACTGAATTTGAAACTAGCTTACAACAGGTAGGTTTAATCTTCCAGGACTTTTTCTCCTCTCCTTTTTGTGTGACCAGAGAAAGATATCTCAAAGGCTCCTGGCTATAGTTATTATGCAAAATTCCGGACAGTGAAGAGCAACTGGAAACACGGCTGCAGTGTCCCACTCTGCAGGCAATGCCTTGTCGGGTGCTATTCCCTGAGCCTCTGTCTTTGGGATGGAGAACCTCGCATCTGAAGACTTGTGTTTTTCCCATGAACATAATCTTTGCCTTGTAGGTCAAGATGAGGTCATACATGGGGGGGGGTCATACGAGTAGGGGTCTTAATACATGACCCCCACTCCACCGCCCATTAAGGTGATGACCAAAAAGCAAAATAAGAGGACAGGCTGAAAAGAATGACTCAAAAATTACGAATGTAAGTTTTCCTTTAAAACATTTATTTGATTGAGGAAAAAAAAAAAGGCTCTAGATAGCAAGCTAAAAAGTGTATGAGAAAAAAAATAATCTAAATTTGTATCATGCATGTCTCCATTTCCTTATCATGACCATCTTAAGAACAGTCAATTCAGGCTATGTTTTTGGAGTATGCATTCCCAGGAGCCCGAAAGCTCTAGATATCAGAGAAATTGGACCAAGGGAGGACTTCTTGGAAAATCAGCGACAGGCTACATCCAGTCACTCATCTGGGCTAGGACCATAGAAGGAAACGTTCATCTCTGTTTTGATTGTTCAATAACATGAAACAGGGAGCTTGGCTATTTCAAACCGAAGAATGCCCTAGGACACACCCACTTTGAGGACCAGCACCTGGGTTATTCTGTAGTCTCTTCAGCTGTTTAGAAATGCAAAAGGCATATGGATACAGTTATGCGTCAGGATGGCTGTGTGTGCCCTCAAAATAGGATTTATTCTGCCTATTTCCTTTTGGAATATGTCCCACATCCATAAGCAAAAGATTTTTGCATAAGAGGAGGAAAGAGGAGAAAGAAAAACAACAAACAAGAAGAGAGGAGTAGGAAAGAAGATGACTAATGTCCCATTATCACTGCCTGCAAACCTGGCAGGAGTGGATACAAACCCTCTAACGACTGCTGTCTAGTAGTCTTTGCTACGTGCCATGTGGATATGATTTCTGAAGGAAATGAGTTCTAGATTTTTCTCATGAATATCCAAATGCAGAAAGCAGGGGCTCTTGACCATTAAATCACCCCCACATAACAGCAGTGGAAGGTAACTGATGGGGCTAGACTCTTCATTCACTTTGCGAAGTAAATTGCTCTCAGAGCTGGTACGTTGGTGGACTAGATGTTTTAATAAAAACAGCCACGAGACACCACACTTTCTTTCAGGTGAGGCTTTTCCCTCTACCTACTGTGAATGTGTTGTTGAATGATTCCTGTTTCTGGAAGAGCAGGTGGCTTGCCTCTTCTCCTTTTCTTGGCCTCAAAAGCCAGGCTCTTCTACAAAACTGTGAAGCGATTACACCCATCTGAAATTTCAGGGCACTGTTCATCATGATATGTTTGGCACTCGAATTAGAACTTGTTGGGCCAGACACATTTAAAATGTCAGAGTGGATTGTTATTATATTTTGCATTGCAATAATAAGGGTATTCTGGATTGTGGCTGACAAGCAGATCATAACCATATGCAGTGCAACAAGCCACATGACACTGTATCAGAAGTTCAGAGGCAATATTTTCAAGTGACCCAGAGATTTTTTTTTTAATAGAGGAAAGATGGATGCTTTTCCCCCCTTTCAATAACTATTTATTGAATGCCTATTGTCAGTGATGGACTTTTTATTCATAGGAGGGAGCTGGGCTATGCCAGACTCTCACAGTGTTCTTTCTCTTTTAATACTGAACAAAATATCAATAAAATATCAAGTGCAGCATTTTTTTTTAAACCTGATAGGCAATCAGTATGTAGTAACTGGCCATGCAGATGAGAGAAGGAACTGGTGATCGTGATGGCAGTGGGAAGCTTCCTTACAAAAGCACGTCAGTTAAGAACATTTAGGGGACGATTCAGGGAATCCTTGCTGACTCAGTGGTAAAGAATCCACCTGCAATGCAGGAGATGTGGGTTCAATCCCTGGGTGGGGAAGACCCCCTGGAATGAGCCAGAGGGGGTATACAGTTTATGGGGTTGCAAGAGTCGGATGTGATTTAAGAACTAAACCACCACTATCAGGGACAATTCAGAGGGAATATCTAAGCAGATCTGGTTTGACCTATTTATGCATTCCAACAAATATCTAGAATTCTATTAACCTTCAAACACCTAATAATATGGCCATGCCATTTTTACAGGAATAATTTTTTTTTTTTAAGAAGAGGCATCTATATTTATGTAGTAAGCTTCTCTGTGTTTGTAGAATACTCAGAATACTTCTGAACATGCTAAGTCACTTNTAGGAGGGAGCTGGGCTATGCCAGACTCTCACAGTGTTCTTTCTCTTTTAATACTGAACAAAATATCAATAAAATATCAAGTGCAGCATTTTTTTTTAAACCTGATAGGCAATCAGTATGTAGTAACTGGCCATGCAGATGAGAGAAGGAACTGGTGATCGTGATGGCAGTGGGAAGCTTCCTTACAAAAGCACGTCAGTTAAGAACATTTAGGGGACGATTCAGGGAATCCTTGCTGACTCAGTGGTAAAGAATCCACCTGCAATGCAGGAGATGTGGGTTCAATCCCTGGGTGGGGAAGACCCCCTGGAATGAGCCAGAGGGGGTATACAGTTTATGGGGTTGCAAGAGTCGGATGTGATTTAAGAACTAAACCACCACTATCAGGGACAATTCAGAGGGAATATCTAAGCAGATCTGGTTTGACCTATTTATGCATTCCAACAAATATCTAGAATTCTATTAACCTTCAAACACCTAATAATATGGCCATGCCATTTTTACAGGAATAATTTTTTTTTTTTAAGAAGAGGCATCTATATTTATGTAGTAAGCTTCTCTGTGTTTGTAGAATACTCAGAATACTTCTGAACATGCTAAGTCACTTCAGTCGTGTCCAACTCTTTGCGACCCTATGGACTGTAACCTGCCAGGCTCCTCTGTCCATGGGATTCTCCAGCCTGGAATACTGAAGTGGGTTGCCATTTTCTCCTCCAGGGGATCTTTCCAACCCAGGGCTCAAACCCAAGGCTCCTATATCTCCTGCATTGGCAAGGGGGTTCTTTACCACAAGTGTCACCTGGGAATCCCAGAATACTTCTGAGAACCCATCTTACATTTTAGGACCATTTCTAAGAATCCAGTAATTTATTATTTTAAAATCAACTTCAGGGCTTCCCTGGTGGTCCAGTGGTTAAGAATGCCTGCCAATGCAGAGGACGTGAGTTGGATCCCTGCTCTGGGAAGATCCCACCTGCTGCAGAGCAACTAAGCCTGTGCTCTAGAGCTGTGCCAGCGCCCTAGAGCTGGTGAGCCACAACTGCTGAGCCCCCATGCCCCGGTTGCTGAAGCCCGCGTGCCCTAGAGCCCATGCTCCAAGAGAAACCACAGAATAAGAAGCCCACACATCGCAATGAAGAGAAGCTTCTGCAACTAGAGAAAGCCCTGAGCAGCAACGAAGACCCAGCACAGCCAAGTGTAAAGAAATAAACAGAATAAACTTCAAAGCAATTAATTAAGGAGCTCATTGATAACCATGATACACAAAGTTTGGATGGTGAGATAAGGCAGAGTTGGAATTCTCCAACATGACTGCATAGAAACTGAAGAAATGACGGCCCATTTGGTTGGAAGGCCTCTGACTATAGATCAGATATGTGGGTCCCCAGTCATGTTTGTCAAGTGCCTTAGATAAGACACTGGAGAAGGAAATGGCAACCCACTCCAGTATTCTTGCCTGGAGAATTCCATGGACAGAGAAGCCTGGCAGGCTACAGTCCATGGGGTTGCAAACAGTCAGGCACGATTGAGTGACTATGACTCACTCACTCACTCACTCACTTAGATAAGACAAGTCATCAAACTTCTCTTGAATCTCACTTTCAATTGCATAAAACAGGAGTCCNCCAGTATTCTTGCCTGGAGAATTCCATGGACAGAGAAGCCTGGCAGGCTACAGTCCATGGGGTTGCAAACAGTCAGGCACGATTGAGTGACTATGACTCACTCACTCACTCACTCACTTAGATAAGACAAGTCATCAAACTTCTCTTGAATCTCACTTTCAATTGCATAAAACAGGAGTCCTGGATCTGATGGTCCCTGATTCCTTTCAGTTGTAACATCTGATGATTTTAAAGTAAGGAAAGATGACAAAGTAATTCCCCCTTCCTCTCATTTTCCTTAACAGTTTAGGGTTGCTTTCCCCTGATCTGTGACTATGCGGTTGGCATTCAGTTTTAGGTTTCTGGGTTCTACAAGTCACACAGTATATTTTCAAGTCATTTTGCCTTATGTACATGAGAAAATGATAGTGAAACAACTCTTCCTTTCTTTCCATATCACTGTTTCTTCTCATATCAGACTCACATGTCTACCATAAAAACAATCACTCTCGTCACAGGCCCTCACTCATGCCCATGCAAGCTTATCAGACCGGGTTATTTCTATATTTATGTCCTGGCTATTTTTTCTCTTCCAACTTGTTTATGAAATCCCTGGTAAGCATAAAACTGCAAAAACAAAAACAAACAAATAAAACAAAACAGCTCTGTTTGAATAATTTACTTCAGTGAAGGGAATATAAGAAAACATTCTAATGGGGAAAAAGCTTTAAAAATAACACTCCCATATTCTAGAAAAGACTAAATAAAATGTTTTATCAGTGATAATTTCATATGTTGTTATTCTTTTCCATCGCAGGGAATGCTACATATTGGGTTTATGGTCTGTTGTACAGACGTGGATATTTTCCCCAGTATTTCTCAGCCCACTGCATCCTTGAAGCCAAGAAGGCCCAGAGGCCGCCGAGCTGGCTTTACATAGACAAAGGAGCCACACAGAAAACCCAATACCCGGAGCTTATATCATATCCTGCCTAGGCACTCCAGTACTCATGACTCGCTCTTTTCCATCTGCGTCCTGTTTCTTTGCTGTTTGATTCCCTTCACCTAGAATGCCCTTTCTTTGCCTCCCTTTACTGCTCAAAATTCTCCCTATCTTTCAAGAGCCACCTACCTCAAGCCCCATTTTAAAGAAGCAACTTGGGTTGATCCAACTTGGAAGCCAGGAATAATTTTCAGGGCTAGCAATCAATAATTAGCCCTTGTAATAACTGGAGTCACTGAAAACACATATCTAAGGAGTTTTCAGAGAACGCCAGCGAAAAAAGTTTTAGAGTTGCAGCGTCCTCATAAAAGGAGAAAGAAAGCTAGCTTAAAAAGAGGTCCGATATAGAAGCTGTGGTACATAGAGTAACAGTTATAGCCTTGTAAAGAAAGGTTGTATCTTGTACAGCAGGGACTTTTTTTTAGAATTGTCTGACCTTTTATTTTTTTAAAGAAAGTGGAAGATATTCTTTATCAAGAGTTAAGACACTGGATATAGCAATGCACAGTATCACGAAGTTTGATTGCATTCATTATGAAGCTAAAATATCAAGATCTTAATTAGAAAGAAAATGGGGCACAGAGTAAAAAGGCAAAGACAGAGGTGTGTGTATAAAATCTGAATTTCGTCTCCCCCTACCCCCACCTCAGTTCAATGGCCACACCACGCACTATGATAAACTCTGCCAGCGCCTAGCTGAGCTTAAGTGATGGGCCATGATATATTCTGATAGTAAAAGATTGAATGAAGCTAAGGAATGCTGGATGCTGTTATACATGTATATGATTTTATTTATGTGTGTATTTTTATATCTATATATACAAACATATATATTTGTATGATGTTTGGCAACCTCACCCATGGTATTCCTGTGAAGTAGGCATGTGGTAAACATAATTAGCCCATTAAACAGATGGTAGGGCTCTGGCATATCTCACCATATTCTAAAATGGTGGAGCGGAGCTGTGAGCAGGCACTGGAGAGGGAGTGCAGTTTGATATACGGGTAACTGCAAATCTCTGTGAATTGCTACTTTCCTGAAGACAATCTGGGTAGGTTGCATTTGGCTGAGAACTGGGG
This sequence comes from Neotragus moschatus, assembly GCA_006410615.1. Classification (NCBI taxonomy): domain Eukaryota; kingdom Metazoa; phylum Chordata; class Mammalia; order Artiodactyla; family Bovidae; genus Neotragus; species Neotragus moschatus. Next base: position 927,247 of record SJYA01000103.1, read on the forward strand.
ATGGTTTGGGAAGCTTTAAAAATATACAAGGGGACAACTTTTCACATTCATTCAGATATAGTATCTTCATTTTTACTCACTAGAGACATTTTTTGAAAAACAGCTTTTTCTCTTAACTCATCTGTGTTCCAAGCAAACTCTCAAATTGCTGAGCAGATTAAAAAAAAAAAGAAAGAAAAAAAAATCTACATGCCAAGTAGAAACAGCGGGTAAAAGACTTTTTTTAATTGTCTTTTACAAAGTGCACTCTTGGAAAGGATCAAGTTGAAAAGAGGTTTGGTACCATAAACATAAACACATAGCTGTCACTGTAGTTCAGTGACCAGATAGGTGCAAAAGTACGTGTGAGGAACTTTTACCCGGCTGAATTATGTGGCCATGGTACTGCCACTCCAAGGTACAGCTGGCTGCAGGGAGCCTGTAATCAATAGTCTAGTTCAATTCTTGGTCAGCTGAAATAGGGGCTAGCAGAAGTGAAAGAGTTACTAAAAGTTAAGACTTGCATTTACAAATGTATTTGAACTGGCTTCAAGAAGACATGAAACATCAATACATCTGGAGAATAGAACTTGCAATTGACTGCTCTTTACCATCTGGTCTCAAGAACATTTTCTGCTTGGAAGTTGCATAAGCAATGAAAAAACACACAAACAACTTCCTGTACCATGCCTTTGGTCACTCATGATGACGCATTACAAAGTAAACCAGCTAAATATGAGAAACTCTGCCTTACTCCAGATGACAACATACATTATGTAACTAAGATCAGTGACAGAGAACATCTTTACTTTAAGACATTTAGACTAAAAAAATTTCAAGAATAAATATCCTTCCTTGTAAAGTGTTTGTTGAGTAGTTTTGGCTAGATTGGTTTTTAATGTCACTACAAAATGATATCTATTTTTTATAAATTGAAAAAAGAAAAACAAAAAAAGCTATACTGGGGAATAAAATGATCATATATATATATTTTAATGACCCAAACTTGCCTCTTTAAGCAATAAAATGTTACACTTTTTTAAAAAATAGAAAAATTTTATGTATCCCTGTTTTCTTAAACATAGTAGGCTGTTATCATTTATGTTTCTTCTTATAATACAGTGTCATCCTTGCAAAGGCCCATTACTCCTGTTTTTCAGAAATACATTTCTCTTCTCTCACTGTTCAGTCTAACGGCCACAGAAGCTGCAGCCCACGATCCATAGCCAAACCTCATCGGTGTCACTATCCCAGTTTTTAAGAGTCAGCTCCTTCTTACCTTTTACGGTAGGTATATTTTCTACACTGCTTTGGATTGGAAAATCAGATAAATGAGCGCTATAGAGACAATATTACCTGTAAGGGTTTGGTCGGAAACTTTGGGACACTCATTTTGACGTTTGAAGATCTTATTTATTTCTTTGTTCAGGATTGTAATTCAGAAGTCTGAACTGCAAGAAATCAGACTTCCAAATATTATTGTACAACACAGTGTGACATTTATGCTTTTTTATTGCAAGGGTTTTTATTTTTGAAGAGGTTACCCAGAAATCCATTTTTGATCATTTTATTTGTTATTTGTCTCTGATCCATTCCATTTCACTCCCTTGATTTCTGCAAGCAATGGAACTAACATGATAACGTTGAAGAGTAAATAAATAACACATTTTTAAGGATAAGATGGCAGAGTCTTGGTAATTAACTGCATCATAGGGATGGAAGCAAAAGTATAGTTGTTAGAAAATTTCTCTGGACTTCTAATTTTTTCCTAGATTTTGACCAGGACTCTGGCCTTACTGAATATTAGAAAACATTAAAAAACTATAAAGCTGGTGGGCTGCCATCCATGGGGTCACACAGAGTCGGACACGACTGAAGCGACTTAGCAGCAGCAGCAGCAGCAGCAGCAGCAGCAAGCATTCAGAAATGTATTGAAAACATGTGATTAACCTTTTTCCCTTTCCCTTAAAGAAGAAATCACTGTAATTCACAATCTGTGATAGTTGGGATAGGTATTTTGTTGAAATTTACCTTTTTCCTATCTGAAAATAGGATTTCAAAGTAAACTAATACTGTTAAACTGTTGGGAGGGAAGGCAGAGAACCATGTTTAACTTATAGGAGAGAAAAATGAAAACGTAAAATATTGAAAAATACTCATACCTTATATGCTACTGAAAATTCTTATTTATTGATATCAGTGTTTAAGAAACTACCTGTGAACACTTTGAAATGTCAGTTCAAATCACATTAAAATATTCCATGATTCATACTTTCAGCCAGTTCAGATTGGTCTCTCTTTCCCAGTTTATCTGAACTGGTGNATTCAGAAATGTATTGAAAACATGTGATTAACCTTTTTCCCTTTCCCTTAAAGAAGAAATCACTGTAATTCACAATCTGTGATAGTTGGGATAGGTATTTTGTTGAAATTTACCTTTTTCCTATCTGAAAATAGGATTTCAAAGTAAACTAATACTGTTAAACTGTTGGGAGGGAAGGCAGAGAACCATGTTTAACTTATAGGAGAGAAAAATGAAAACGTAAAATATTGAAAAATACTCATACCTTATATGCTACTGAAAATTCTTATTTATTGATATCAGTGTTTAAGAAACTACCTGTGAACACTTTGAAATGTCAGTTCAAATCACATTAAAATATTCCATGATTCATACTTTCAGCCAGTTCAGATTGGTCTCTCTTTCCCAGTTTATCTGAACTGGTGAAGTTCTATAAAATAAACATCTGTAGCCTTAGAGAGTTACATTTTTACTTGTTTGACATATTGTAGGTTTTTGTAATAGTGCTTACATGATAAAAAGAAACACTAAGTGTGAGAACTATTTGTTAGAGATTATGTTTGGATCAAGAGAGTTTGCAAGAAACTATCAATTTTACATCAGCCAAGGTTACGTAGACTAAAGCAGAAGTTCCACCCATTCTCCACAACAGCATCTGAAGACATGGTTAATGAGCTCTGAAATTCATTCACAACGTCGCTAATCTTTTAGGAACCTTATAACCTTGCCCGGCATTTCCATCATCATGGGAGAAAAGCCTTGACAGAATTAGAACCTGTCATCATGATCTCCCTTCCTTCTAGAGATTCACTTATTTTTTTTGGTATTGGAATAGTCAAATGACTCCATGTTTTGAAATTCCATAGAAGACTTAACGATTGAATAATTTTCTCACATCTCTGTTTGCACTTTCATAGTCTGGTTGCATTGATTTGTGTCTCATAAGTAGACATTTCCTTTGTAGGTTACAAATCAATGCTATAGAACAAACCTGCCAGTGCATTCTCACTTCCCCATCCCCTCTTGTACTTTGAAAACCAAAGGACAGTTTTCTCTGAAAAATTAATTTCATTGGTTGGTAATCTATTTTAAAGAGAGAGAGAGAGAGAAAGGCCCAGAGGTTAAAGAAATGTCTGTGGGAAAAAGAGCTCCTCACCATCTAAAACAGACTGCCTAGTGGGAGGGCAGCACTCTGTCCTCCTGGTTTCCCTTAATGCAATCATGGTCCTCACTTTCATACATCGCAAGGCTGCCCAGCACAGCACATGGTGAAGCCACAGTCAGATATGATTTCCTGGCAGGAAAGAAACCAAAAGGCTGGACAAGTTGAAAGTATTCTGCTTTTATTCAAATCTTCTAAGATGGGGCAAAAGGGAAGGTAATTTGTTTATTTATTTTGCTAGGAGAAAAAAGCACAAGCTTTCTCTATGTGAATGTGAAAACTGAGTTCTGAAGATACCCTGGCACTTTTACCCCAAGTGGATAAGCACAAATAAAGAAGGACAAAGAAGTACTATCATCATTCTGAATGCTCTTGCCTGCACTTAGCTACAGGTGGAAAGCAAGCAGGCGCGATCTGAATTACCTAGATTAAAAGAGCAATTTTCTATCCTCTTTTTTATTTTCCTTTTAAAAATAGCCAATCGATTTTGGCCTAGCTACTGCTGACTGTACTGGGTCCATTTTCATACACCACTGATTAAATGGTGTGCTCATGGCTCAAGGCACCCGAGCAGGAGCAGGCAGAAGCTGCTGAAGGAATGAGGCTGGAGACCAGAGGCCACAGCGCAGAAAAGCCACAGGTTCACACTCACCGGGGCCTCACAAAGGCCGTAATTACTAGCGCGGGACTGCTGATAGCACATTTTAGACTTGGACTAGCTGAATATAATTCTGGGAGTTTAACGCCTGGAATTCATTTANGGCAGAAGCTGCTGAAGGAATGAGGCTGGAGACCAGAGGCCACAGCGCAGAAAAGCCACAGGTTCACACTCACCGGGGCCTCACAAAGGCCGTAATTACTAGCGCGGGACTGCTGATAGCACATTTTAGACTTGGACTAGCTGAATATAATTCTGGGAGTTTAACGCCTGGAATTCATTTAGCTTTTTAAATTCTGACCTTAAGTATCAAAGGAAGAAAATCAAAGTTCTTCTTTTTTTACAGAAATATGGATAGGGAAAATGCTCTGTCCTAAATTGCGATGACATCTGACATGAAGCTGGGAATCTGCTTCTCAGGAGCTAGCTTATTTAACTGCTTTATGAAAAAGTTACATTTTCATCTGTTACGGAATTAGTCATCTACCCAAAGAGGATCCAGTTGCTTGGAGCCGTTGGTGGGTGAAACTGGATGAAAATGAAACATAGAATATAGGACTTTTGTGCAGGGTGACTATACTGAGATTCATCTAGCAGTCAGTCCTCTGAAAAGAGAGACCTCTACTATCTCTGGAAAATAACCATCTTAGTTATGATGAGAAATCTTCAGAAATTAACCAGAATCTGTGTGGCTGGAAAAATAAACTCACTAGGAATTTTCTCAGATCATTCTTAAAAGACTCAACATCTACAGAAGTATCTTCAGCAAAAGACAAGTCCACCTGACAGCTGAGGCTGTAGCTCAACAGTGGGCCTGAGGACATGGGGACTGGGTCTGGGAATTAGCAAAATCCATTTCTAAGAAGTCAACCTACTTTTTTCCCCCCACACCTATTGCTTCCTCTCTCCCTTCCCTCCTTTTTTTTCCCCCTCTCCCATTATTGTTTACTTAATTTGAAATCTGGCCTTATTGTGGACGGAACAGTATCCAGAGGTACTATTAAGATAAGAAATTTCAGGCAGAAAGATTTAATGAGGGGCTTAGGAGTTTTTGGAGAGGAATAGGAAATTATTTAGAGAGAAACGAGGGAAAAACTAAGAAGTTAAGTATCAGAATTAGCATGACCGCTGGAGACTAGCTTTTGCGAGACACAGAAGGTCTGCGCTCTCCAGAACAAAAACAAACAGGAAATAACAGGGCCAGAGCTGTCTCTCTCTCCCCCATACCTCCCTCCCAAGTTAAGTTTAGGGAAAACAAAACAAAACAGAAATGTGTTCAGATCAAAAAGTTTTCTTTCAAATGCTACACAGTGACCGAAGTAAAAGAAAAGAGAGTTGGTTCTAGAAGGTAAAATGTCAAAGGGACACCATATTTTGGGGAGAGGAGAAACTAGGGATCAAAGGTGCACACACAGTCTGGGGAAAAGTCAGGGTCTCTAGCTGATAAGGAAGGATGGAGCCGACAGGTGGCAGATTAGAAGGCTGGAGGAGAGAAAGGGCTTTGTTTCAGGCAGTCCACTTTCTGGAGGAGGGGTGGGGAATGTTGAGGAACATGACTCCTCCTGGGGTGCGGGGGAGGCCAGAGGCTGAGAGGAGGGAAGGGAAAGAGCCAAACTAGGGAGTGGTTTGGGGGCACAGAGTCAGGTCAGGGCTCATTCTGGATGATAAGAGACTGAGAACCTGGTTTTGAGGCTTAGAAAAAATGGTCACTGGAACGGATGGCTACCTACAGGGTTAACAACACACTAAGTTCTTTCATTTCCAAACCTGATGCTGACGTCCTGCCTAGAGCAGCAAGCATATACACGCAAAACTTGAAAACTCCACCAAATGGGGGTTTGGGGCTAGAACGGGGGTGTGTGAAACATGCCACTTTCCTCATGCACACCCCAGGGCAGCCCAGGGCTCCAGCAGGGAAATTGCCAGCGAAACCAGAGACTTCCAAGCCATTCCACAAAGATAAACCACCCCAGGTCCCCAGTGACTTCAGGCAGCGATGGGGACAGTTTCCATGTTCCAAAACTAATTTGACAGTAAGGAGTGTCTGTAAGAATAAAAGCGGGTGGGAGTGGAGGATGGAAATGAAAGGGGAAAAAAGTGTCCTTGTTGAAAGTTTTAAATTACAGGCTCAGTAAAAAACTGGCATTCCACCACATCCGGTCTAGTTACCAAATGGAAAAATAGGGTCATTAACATGTTTATTTGAATTACATTAGTCCTTCTCTTTCATATTTAATTTATTCTGCTAGAAAACACACACACACACACACACACACACACACAAGGCTCTGCAGGCTGGTGAAAGGCAGGGGTGTAATGGATCAGGGAGCTAAAATGCAATGATCTTCACCCATTATCTACCCTACTAAGGCTTTTCAGAGCTTAGTAGGATCATTCGGGGATTCTGCCTCAAGAGCAGGGAACGGGTACGGAAAGAAGTAAGGCCCAGATGCCACTGAGTTATTAAAATACCGAAGTACATTTGAACCAAGGAGTGGGCATGGGATTTTAATAGAAAGGAAGTTCAGAAAAAAGAAAAAGCTGGGATAGGTGACCTCTTCTCTGGACTGAATGTCCAGATGCAAGGTTGAGGCTAGGGCTCTTGAACAGTCTCCACCTGATAGGGACGGTGTAGAACGCAGAGAAATCTCTGTGTTATTGGCATCCTGGGTACTAAAAGGTTAAGTCTTCATGATAAACTCATGAGTCTTGCTGTGGTCCAGAAGAGTTTGGATCAACCTAAGTATAAGCAAGTCTAATGCAAGACCTTAAGGGGAAAATGAAATAAAGTATAATTTTAGGATGGTATCTAGAGATTACCTGGTTGTCACTGTAGTCTTGGCAAGACCAACCCTTGCTCGACAAACTCATTACACTTGCACACATGATTTAATCAGTTTTCCTCGTCCATAAAATGGGACCATGAACAGTTACCACAGAGTTGAGAGGAACGAGTAGGATAATCTATGTAAAAGTGTTCTCCAAAGCACTGTATGCATGGAAGACATTCTTATTTCCTGAAAGACTGTGGTGCCAAGTACAGGCCAAACCATGTGGCAAATATCCTTAGAAACCGAACTAGAGACAAAGCAGGAAATGCTCTGACTAAACTGAGGGGGACACGGATCTTCCATCTCAGTGCTGACTGGCTGTATCGCTCGCTACCTGCAGGGATTTCTCACCGGGACGCTGACCTGGAGTTCACAGATTGCCTTCACAGTAGGCTGCCACCCACTCAGAATGAGTCATATAAAGTTCAAATCTTTGTGCTAGGATGCTAATGTAAAGGTAAGCAGGTTTAGGCTCCTCAGTTGCAGATTTCTGCTAGAACTGTCAAAATGGTAGCCCCCTCCTTTCACTGTCAGTCAGCCCAGCCTAGACTGTTCTGGGCCCACGAGTGCTCCAAGCTCGAAGTTCCAGTTTCAGTGGAACAAAGTGGATAGATCTGAGGATCGCCAAAATGTGTAAAAATTTCAGTCTCTACCTTCCCATTTAGACAAGTTTCTCCCTTTGCCACAGACAGAATCACATTTTCGGTTATGATTCTTCCTTTTGGTCCTGTTTGTTGGATATTTTGCCAGCTGCCTCTAAGCTGAACCTTGGCTCAAATACAACTGTGTTCACATGCAGGTCATTCTGGTTTGAGTCCAGAATGACTATACTTAGGATGTATTTTGACAGAGGATGGGGAGAGTTAAATAACAACAACTCTAGTAAAGATAATGGTGGCCCAGGTGTGGGACATTGTTTCTGGATGAAGCACTTCAATAAACAAACAAGCAAGCAAATAAATAGATAAGAATAGAAGGAAACTCAGAATCAACAGAGAAAAAGTCATCACATAAGATGAAGATTTCCATTTATAATGACCAAATCCAGGAAGGGATATGATATATGTCTATAAAAACATGATAGGCCTGGGTAGTGTTTAGTATCTGTGATACAGACATTATCTTATTACTCTTTGAAAGAAACAATTTAAAGAAAAGTAAGAAATGCTTTATACAGCAGGCAGTGAGCTTATAAAATTCATTAAAGGTTGATGACAGAAATAGTATCATGAAGGCTTAGCTAAATTCATGGCTAATAAGTCTACAGTGGTTTGTTCAGGCAAACTAGGATGTCTGGAGGAAAGCAACTCTAATCCTTGAAGTTTGCAAAAGACAACTGTGTCTTATCTAACAATTCCCTGCGCCTGTGATCAGAAGGTGTGTGCTGCGCTGAAACCTCCATGGGCCCACCCAGTGGGGCTTTTCTCACAACCATATGCTCTTAAGAAACTGGGGGTTAACTGTAGCACTGGCAGTAGACAGGCTGAGGCCAGATGTGCCACAAATTTTGCAACCTACAGCCACATGTGTGAGACTGCCTAAGACGCGCCTTTGTCTGTAGTAACTGCTATCATCTCCACGTTACAGATGACAGAACTAAGGATCAGAGAAGTTCAGAGAGGAACAGTAATTTAATAATGGTTACTCAGACCTGGGATTTGAATTCAGGATTATCTGCTTCCGAAGCTGTGCTGCTCCACTGTTGCTGCTTTCTTCCCAGTAACCTGACGCATTAACAGCTTACACATGACCAGTGTCACTTGTTCAAGCTATATGAAGTCTTGTTCTTCATGTCCCTCCATACCTAAATTGTATGTGCAGTAGTTCCTTGCTAAGAAACATTCACAGCTTTACGTTAAGATGACTCTGGGTCTCATTAGGAGGGAACAAAAAGAAGCAAGCAGATCATGGGAAGGTAAAGGCGTGTGGCTAGTAACGCAGCCAGCCACGCATTACTATACGGTACCCCTGAATATGATGTGAAGACCTGGGTTGGCGGGGAGAAGCGCGGTGAAGAGAAGCAGAGGAATTAGAGAGAAAGCCACGGTTCACTTTCTCAGACTCTAGGTGATTTAGTCCTCATGAGCTTGGTTTCCTCCATATTTTGAAGAGTTTAAATTCAGTTGCAGAAGACTCTGTGATGTAAGCCTGCTGCTAACCTAAAGGCTACGATAATGTATTTTAGGAGGTTTCTGTCCCTTGTAACAAAAATAAGAAGCCTTTCAAAACTGTCTATGCCTTTGGGTAAGTTGTACCTTAATTTCTGTCCTTGTAAAGTGGGGCTAGCTATTTTTTATTTTTTACATAATCAGGATTTTTGTATACATTTATGAGTGAATAGGAGCTACATAGGTGTATTATTAAAAATTCAGGTGAAAGTAGAGTCACCTACAATCCTTTACCAAGAGCTCCCTTCCATTTTCTTTTTACATTCCTGTTCAATTTTTTCTGTTTTTTTTTTTCTTTTTCAGGATTTTAGACACACATATAATACATTTCTATAACTGAGAATTCATTGGTTTCACAAATATTCTCTAGGAGATAGACTACCCAACTAGTGACTATCACTTGCCAGTGAAAACTCAGTATGGTTTAATGTTATTTAGAAAGGATTAAAATAATTGTCTGAGTAGAAATTCTTTTATTATTTAAGAATATATTTTACCTAAAGACTTACTTTGCCTTAACACCAATTTGACAATCTCACCCCAAATATAGCCTGGGAATGTGGCTATATTTGCAAAGTTATGTCATGATGCCAATACTTAATTGAATTAAAGAAAACCAAACCTTGCAAAGTTATGTCATGATGCCAATGCTTAACTGAATTAAAGAAACTGGTAAGTACCCTAGAAAAACAGAATATGAGAAAAACATCAGGAGTTATTGTCTAGACTCAGGAAAATGTCAGGGGATTATTGTCTAGGCTTCTCATTGTGTTAAAATATATACAATGGAATATTACTCAGCCATGAAAGGGAACAAAACTGTGTGATCTGCAGACATGGATGGGCCCAGAGACTGTGATACAGAGTGAAATAAGTCAGAAAGAGAAAAACAAATATTCTATACTAATGAAAGTATGTGGAATCTAGAAAAATGGTACTAATGAACCTATGTGCAAAGCAGAAAAAGAGACAAAGACATAGAAACAACTGTATGGACACCAAGGGAGGACATGCGAGTGGGGTGACTTGGGAGGCTGGGTGGACATACAGTGTAAGAGCTATGTGAATAGTTCCCAAGCACTCAACAACAACAACCAAAGACTCACAACTTATCTTTTCATTGCTGATAAAATACCACTGAAGACTGGTTAGCTCAACCTCCTTGAATTGAATCCTGACAATGTTAAGGTGTGGGACTGATCTCTGCTTGGCTCATGCCCTTTGACTTGGGGGAGGAGGGACACACAGTGGAGAGAACGGGAGAGTGAGGGCCAGCAGTCTTGAGCTCTGGTTCTGGCTCTTGATACTAATGAGTCGTGCTGAGTTGGGCAAAATGACTGAACTGTTTAGGCCCAAATGCTTTCATCTGTAAAGTGAAGGACTCCTTTCAAATCTAAACCTCTGATTTTGTCTGACTGGTTTTCTTGGTTAGAACCTGGTTTCAGTGAGGTTAACAGCATAAATTCAGTTCTCATGCAAGTAAGACGGCCCAGTACAGTACTTCACACATACCACTTGCTCAATGAACATTTGTTTAAGGACTAAATTTTTTGGTATAGAGAAAAACTGTTTCATGGTTGAAGATTCTAATTTAGGTTAAAACAGAGAGCTGCCAAGAGAGACCATAGGGTTTAATACCAATGTATTTGAGCCCCTGTGCAAAATAATTCAAAACACAGGTCTCACTAATATTGAGTCAGTGGTATTGCTATAGCTGGCTGTGGTCTAAGAACAAAGTCACCATTTGCTACTCCTCAAATCAATAAAGAATCCTCTTCTCAATATGATCTTCCAAAAAGATATTGGTTCTCAAAGAATTCTCTGAACTTGAGATTATGGAATAGCTCATCAAATCCTCATGACAATCATGACGTATGAAAATCACAGATAAAGTTCTCTTCATTTTTCACATGGGAAAAGAGAAGCCTGCTTCCACTGTGGGTCACCTTAGTTGCAACAGGGGTGGGAAATAAGTTCACCTGTAATACTTTAAAGTTTGAACCACTACCTCTTTGTAAAATATTTTAGTTTAGGCTTTGCCCTTATATTGGATATCCAGTGATTCAGGTGGCAATATATGGGCCAATTTTGCTTCAGACAATGAGAATCATGTCATAAAATAATATGTAAAATATAAGTTAAATGAGACTATATCAACCACCTGGCCAGCATGATCAGATAAACCATAATTTGAATTCTCTGGCAGTACTTTAAAAACTAACTAAAAAGAGGGACTAGAACCTTGGAAGATGAAGAACTGAACATTAGAACAAGCTGCCTCAAATCATGAACGTTCTCGGATATGTTCGATCTGCTCCCAACATCTAGGGTTTTATTTTGGTTTTGGTTCCATGCTTGTGCAGTGCTTCTCTTTTCTTTTAGAGTCTAGCTGTAGATGTGGAGGGGAAAACCCCATCACAGAGGACTGATGGAGCTCCTCTACTGGCTTACAGAGCAGACCTCTCAAGTCTCAGGTCTCTGGGGCTGGCCAGCAGTGACAAGTAAACACTGGTTTTATTTTAGCAGCTCCGTTGTAGTTCTGTAGGCAGCTGTCCTTACTGCACACAAGCAGTCCCTCTTTTCAGGGGATTATAACTCAACCATCAAAATACCAAAATATGCTCTGGTTTGAAACTTGGTGTACAGAGTCCCAAGCCCCAGAACGACTGTGGTTTACTTCCAAATTTAAGAAAATATTGAATTTTGTAGGTTATTTGTTTGCTGTTTTCAAATATGTTTGAAGAGTCAACTTTCCATAGGAAAATGTACTAAAAAAGACACACCATTTTAATACCTTTGGTAAGTCATTCTGAATTTCAGCACACCACTGAAAGGACCAAGTGGTAGGAAAGAAAAGAATTTATTTATTTTCTTACCAAATACAGATGTTTTGACCACTTGGGTTCTCATCTCATCAGTGTTCAAAATATTGGTGTGTTGTAACACAATAAAATAAAATAAAGGCATTAAACTCCTTTGTTTCATTCCTTTCAGTGATGTGCAGAATGGATTAATGAGTTCTTGTTTTGGCCCTTGTATAACTCAAAAACTCATTTCAACTTAAATAAATTAAGTAAGTAATTAGTTCATAATATGGCCTAATCACCTCTGGTATTTTGAAACAAACAAAAACACAAAAATGGCTGTTGCACATTTGCACTTAATTGCTTCCATATAAAATACCCATGTAGATTTTATTATAGGTGACAAACACTACAAACCTAAGCTTTGTCTGCAATAGAAAACCTGGGCTAAGGTATTGTGTAGATTCTGCACCCTTCCCTGCTATTTTCCTAAAGAAAGACAGTCTGGGAACCCACATTCCTGCTCTCTTAATTGGCAGAGGAAAGCACTTTATTTCAAGAACTCTGGAGAATAGGTTACTTCCTACAGAGGCTCAAAGGATGTTAATAAAAAAAAAAAAGTATCATTTCTAGAATTTATGCAATGTTCAGTTTTTGCTCTTGGAGTCTGAGCAGTTCTTGTTTGCATACATGTCTATCTAGGGATTGCTCTTGGTGATCTGGACAGCCTTATGGAAATCTTTCCAGATGAATACACCCAATAGAGCAAAAAATCTTGCAACGTCTCTAATGTAAAGGAAGAAAGGACTTTTAACAACTGTGTAATTGTGAGTTTTAGCCTTAAAGGAACTCTCTTGGCTCAGCTTTCTTCCACCCTCCCCCTCAGATACTTAATAATCAAAGTATATGCCAAGAAACTAATGATGCAAACCAGAGTATCGCAATGAACCTGGACCTCGGACCCAGAAAGTCAAGGAAAGAAAATAGGCAAGCCAACGTGATCTATCTGAAGGTGCTGTTACCCTGGGTAGATTCACAGATCTATTTCTAATCCTCTATAAATGGATATAGAGAGGCTGAAGCTTTTAAGCTAATCTAACAACCAGCTACAAAAGGAAGAAAGAGCAAACCTTCTCTAGTAAACACCCAGGTCATTTTCTTAGCATGAATACACTGCAGTGTCAGACGCACACCTCACTGTTCTTTGGATGATACATTTATAACACCTTTTGAGTTCTTAAACAGAAATCAAAGCACAAACAAATTTTTCCCCAAGCTGTGACAGCTTTATGTATTTCACTCACTTTAGAATTTAGACCCACTTTTTTTTTTTTGAGATGGGGGTGGGGGGGCGGTTAGGATGTTTGGCCTGGGAGAGCTACTCCTTTAAAAGCCTTCTGACTCATGCAAATTCATTTAATGCAGAGATGAAACTCTTGTCAGCTGTGACCATCTCTTCACTTAGTGATGCCTGACACATAGTAGGAACTCCATAAACACTTGCTTTCCAGGATTGAACTAGGCTTCATGCAAAGGAAAAGAGAGTACATAATAGAGTTCTAAATGAGCTTGAAGGAGGACTGCTAGATCTCGAGGACGTTAAAAAAAATTCAAGCCCTGAAAACAGTTGGGGTTTGATACAGTTTCTCAAGGGAAGTAGTGGAAGTTTCATTACTCAGGGCATTTAAAATGAGAGTAGACAAAACACTAGTGGGGTATGTTGAAATAAAATATGCGAAGTCCGTCTGTGAATTAGTGTTTACTTTCAATATAATTATAAGTGAAGCAACACTGTAATGGGAATTTTTCATACACAGGAAAGCTATGGCTACTATGTTTCCACATCGACCATATGTTGCACATATTGGTTGGTGTGGATGTGTATCCCTACTGCCCTCTAGTGGATGAAATGTAAGACCTACCTGATATTAGCAAGCTACTATGGCCCGGGGATAGATCAATCCTTAATCATTTAGGGTAGAAAGAAAATAGCTGTGTTGATGCATTTTCCATCAAATTATAAAATTGAAGGGCATTAAAAACAACAGAGTCAAACTCTGTAATTAAGACTGCCATTTAATGTTTGTTCGCACACGGTATTCATTTCTGTGTATCCCTGCCAAAGATCCATTGTGTAATGTTGTCCTCACATGACATTAAAAACACCAGTTCCCTGGAAAATGTAAAAAAGAAATCGTGCTGCCTTGAAATACATGGAGTTTACTTTTGGAAACAGAAAATTAATACAGACACAGTACAATAATTTGAAACACAAATAACGGCTAGAAGAAAACTTGAAAATCAGGACTACTCTTTAAATCTGAGCAAGCATATTAGCAAGCAATGGGTGTGCTGGCTGATATTCAGAAGAGGCCAGGGAAAACAGGCTTCAGAACAGGGAAGCTGGTTTTAAAAGTACTGACTAAACACACTCTTACCCAGAGTAATGGGACAGGAAAATAAGTCAAAATATGCAGTTGGTGCTGTGAATACATTTTAAATGCTATCATATTTAAGTGGCTTTTCAGATGTAGAATCCAGATACTCTACGCACTGAAGAAAGATATGGCTCTGTATAGTTCCTTAGTGTTTTGGCATTAAGACAAGGGGCAAATCTGAAGGCAGTTCTCTTTATATAATATTAACTGCTTTAAAGAATTTATTCTTTAATCAATAAACTTTAGTTTCAAACATAGCATGTAAAATCATCCTTTTAACATACTGAGAGGGAACAACTGTAAAATCTGAGTTGCAAAAACAACTGAAATACCAGGTAGAATAAATGAAATCAGAATGAAGAGAAACATATGCCATGCATGCTGAGTGTAGAGGGCCAATGGCCATTACTACAAATGGCAGGTGGGTGTGAAATGGACCAATTCTGTAAATATCATAAATTATTAGAAGCCAGTGGTGATGTGGATGGTGTAGATAAGTGGACATATGAGAGGAGGGGGATCTGGATGGGCATGAAGCCAGATTAGTCCCTTTGAAGGAGTGACAGTTTTCACAGCACCTGATTTGGTAGAGGAGTGAAGGCTTAGCAATCAAGGGTAGATTCCAGAGGACTGCTTGTCAGTTTCAAAAAAAGCAACAGACTTACCTAGATCAGGACTTTCCTAGTGGTTCAGTGGTAAAGAATCCATCTGCAGTGTGGGAGACCAGGGTTCAGTCCCTGGGTCAGGAAGATACCCTGGAGAAGGAAATGGCAACCCATTGCAATATTCTTGCTTGGAAAATTCCATAGACACAGGAGCCTGGTGGGCTGCAGTCTATGGGGTCTCAAGGAGTCAGACATGACTGAGCACGCAGGCATGTATCTACCTAAATCAAGGTGGAAAACAACCTGAAATCTCTCATCCCCTGACTGACCCAGAAGAAAATCTGGGCCAATAAATATCCTAGAAACTTGGTTTTCACCTCAACTAGATTTTTGGGTGCTGTTGCTTAGTTGCTAAGTAATGTCTGACTCTTTTGCGGTTTTATGGGCTGTATCCCACCAGGCTCCTCTGTCCATGGGATTTCCCAGGCAAGAACACTGGAATGGGTTGCAATTTCCTTCTCCAGGGGATCTTCCCAACCCAGGGAACCCATGTCTCTTGCTTTGGCAGGCAGATTCTTTACCACTGAGCCATCAGGGAAGCTCAACTAGATTTACTGTACAGCAATTAGCATCCCTATAGACAGATGACTGGAAGCCCCAGGAGAGTTTGGGGTAAGCAGTATGGGGCCACATGGAAGTAATCCAGTCAATTTCCTATTTAGCACCACGGACAGAGCTGTCAGCAGAAAGGAGCATCCTTGAAGTTCTCCTTGGAGTTAAAGAAATAATGAAATCAGTGCTGCATTCAAAGATGCTTCTTATCCCCAGTATAACTGGCTTGTGGGATTGTATTGGAATGCATTCTGAGGCTTCCCCACAGTGCAGCCATTGGAGATGGAAAGGACCAGCTCTGAGTAAAAAGGTGTCTTGCCCACCTGTGGGCATGGAGGAAGGAAAGGTTGATTTCAGGGAATGATGCCTCCTTGACCTTTCTGTCGCTTTTGGGTTTTGAAAAATCATAGAACCCTGAGGAATACTGTACCCAGGCCTTCCCAGGATGAGATGAGTCCACATGTATTTCAGCCTTAGGATCTCTGGGGCACAGAAGTTACTATGGGGCGGAACTAAGGGAAGAGACTAAGTAGAAACAACCTTTAAAGAAAGTCAAGTACCTCTACTCCATCTCCTGTTACAGCAGATCACAAATCAGATGACCCTCTTTTTTCTCTTAGTTCTGGTCTTTCCAGAGTGAAAAGCACTGTTTAGTTCTATAGCTGAATAACAGAATCTGGGAAATTAATGTCATCTCTGTTACACCTGAGCAGTGAGTGGGTCTCCTTTTCTGCCCTGCTGAAGCTTGACACAGAGACCTAGTTTAATGAAAGAAAACATCCTGGCATGACTTATTGGACATTAAATCTTACTGTCACTTGCTGAAAATTTGGTCTAAGCTTTTCCCACTTGATTAACAAAAAACTTATCATTTCTAAAAGAACCCGACTACAGGGAACTTCTGGGTTGCAGTTTTAGTCATTTTTTAAAGGATTTTAAGGGTTTTCTTTGATTACTATTATTTCTTAGGCCCTTATGACCACAAAGAAGTTTAGGGGGCTGTAAAGGTAGCCGGAACCAGGAATTTCTGTCAGCTCACTACACATGTTCACCAAATGGTAAAGTCCTCACATGAAATTCCAGCAAGACAAGATAAACTCTGTCTGCCCAGCAGCCTTTCACAGGCATTAAGGGTAAGAGAGAAGGTAAGTAATTCACTATGCGTCCCCATTTCTATAATGGGGAAGGATGTCTTGATACATTTACAATACTCCTCTGGGGATATTTCATCAGTTATACCTAAACTCTAATGGACAATAATTGATTTGAACTTTCCACTTAGCACAGAGCTGTAAACAGCTTCACTGCAGACGGCAGCAATGAGCCGACGTTTTGTAAAGTGGAGAGAGATTCAGAAAACTTTTGTACTGGGTCAGGCTGTAGCCTAACAGCTTTTGCATCCAGGGAAGAAACAGTTTGTCCTCCTGGTTTTAATAGCTGGGCTAATCGAGCTTCAAGCCTTCAGTAGGTATAGGTTATCTGTTGAAGGCATTTCATTTTAACCCCTCACTATTATGATGGGTTTATAACTCAGCCATGAAAATGCATTCCTGATTTAGGCATACCTCAGGACACACTCCAAAACATAACTTTCAGNGGAAGAAACAGTTTGTCCTCCTGGTTTTAATAGCTGGGCTAATCGAGCTTCAAGCCTTCAGTAGGTATAGGTTATCTGTTGAAGGCATTTCATTTTAACCCCTCACTATTATGATGGGTTTATAACTCAGCCATGAAAATGCATTCCTGATTTAGGCATACCTCAGGACACACTCCAAAACATAACTTTCAGAATACTAATTTACTGATGAAGGAAAAAAGACATTAAAATCATTTTAAGGCTAGAGTTTTTTTTTTTTTTTCCCCAGCTCTCTTTGCTTGTTAAACCTCTGAGGGAACACATTCCCTTTCCTCAGTGTCCCTCATCTGGTTGGCATCACTCTGCCTCTTCCTCTCCCTCCCTCGACACCTCATTTTGCTTCCGGCTGTACCCTAGTGCAGTCTCCCACAGAATGAGCCCGAGGCCTCGTCTGCTGCTGGCACTGGGCAAGTACAAGGGTACCTCAGTGTCCCAGCTGTTTCTGCAGCCCCTCCCTAGCTCTGCTGAACACAGAAGGAAACCAAATTTGAGGGATTCTTTATTCTATTTAAATCCATTTTTCTCTCTCCCTCAGGCATGACAGCAGGATAAAAAAAATAAAGAAATGAAAGACAAACTCCATTTTGCTTAGACCACTGCCTCTGTTGCTCGAATTGCAGCTTTCTTGCCTTGTCTTGCAAGTTCTCTGGATGGGGCACCTGGCTGCCGCCCTGAGACAGCAGAGGGCAGAGACCCCATTGGAACTGCTGCTGCTGCTTCTCTGGGGTCATCATGGCAGGACCTTCTATAAGCACCAGTTATAGTTTTCGAAAGCAACCTTGGTCTGCTGTGTGAGGAATACACAGCAAGAAGGTACAGTTCACGAATGTAACGCTACCTGTCATTACTTGCCTTATGTGAGTTTGACACAGAATATGAATTTCCTGGTAATTCAACTGATGAGATTATCAGAGCAAAAACACCTCATTGTTAGAAAACAGATTTACCCTCCACCCTCAAGTGTAGCTCCCTTTCTAGAAATCTACAGGAAAAATAAGATACAATCAGACATTTTGTAAGATGTCTAGGTTCTGAAATGGGATTAAAATCAAACTAAACATAACTTGCTCCACTTGGCCTTGAAAAAAACAGTCTGTGAATTCTGAACATCAAACCTAGATCTGGTTTTGATTCTCATTGAATATATAGGTAACATTAAGTGGAGAGAAGCATACCCGTATATTTATATTCATTCACATTCATGTATATTCATTTGCCGATGAGATGAATGAAATTATATTAAAAAAATATAATAATATAACGCCAGACAAAAAGCTGTTATATATTTAAGGTTAGTCCCATTTAGAGTGTCATGACCGACGACTGATAATAGTCAAAGTTCAATGCATTGTTTTCACTTCTTGGGTAGAATACAACATGGAAATGACACCTCCTACTTACTAGCTTTTGCTCTAACCAAGCTCTACTCTAAGCAAGCCCTTTTCTTCCACAGTCAAAGGGAAACATTTCAGTATTTGACCTTTGAATCAAATTTGGCATCCTCAAATTTGATTTTACCAATGTTTAAAATTCACCTAGGATTCAGTTGAGTCACCAAGACCCTTTTTTCAGCAATAAGCTTCCATGGAACACTCTTTAATCAGAAAATTTCATACAATGGTACCCTGTGGTTCAATTTATTTTCTCAACAATCAACACTTTAACAATTATAAGTCTGTGGGTATTTATATTGCAGACCATCACTGTATCAGGTTCTGCTCTCATAAATTTTGCTAAGCATAAAATGTGCTTTAAAAATAACATGACAAAAGTTAACAAAGAGGTGGATAACTTAAATTCACTCCGTCTTTTATATCAACCTTGGGATTCAGAGTTCCATAATTAATGGAGATGGAAAAAGCTTAAAGAGAGTTCAGGGCAAAGGTCAAAAAACTCTCCCTCCTTCCTTGCCTCAAATATTTTAAGAGGTGATTTGAAGAGCACCCAAACTGCAACTAGATGTTGAACAACCATCAGCAGGAAGATAGTGGAACCCATCAAAAACAGATACCCCACATTCAAGGACAAAGGAGAGGCCACAGTGAAATGGTAGGAGGAGAACAATTACAGTAAAATCAAGCCCTGCTGGGTGGGAAAACTGGAGAAAAATAATACCAAAGACGTTCTCACACTGTTGTGAAGGTTCTAGGCCCCACATCAGGCTCCCAGCCTGGAATTTGGCCAAGACACTGGGAATCCCCAGGGAATCTGACTTTGAAGGTCAGCAGGATTTGAATACAGAGCTTCCATAGGACTAGGGGTAACAGACTTTTGGAGGGCACAAACAAAATCTTGTGCACACCAGGACCCAGGGTAAAGGAGCAGTGGCCCCACAGGAGCTGAGCCAGACCTACCTATGAGTGTTTGAGGATCTCCTGCAGAAGTATGGGTTAGCAGTGACCTGCCACAAGGATAGGGAGCACTGACAGTATCAGTCCTGGGAGTTACATTATGGCATGAACCCTCTTGGAGGTCAGCAATAGCCCTACTATAGGAACCTATCGACTCCAGGACTGGGTGCCTCTGGCCAAACAACTAACAGGGAGAGAGCACAGTCCCATCCATCAGCAGACATTTGGATTAAAGTTTTACTGAGAACAGCCCTGCCCATCAGAGCAAGACCCAGTTGCCCCCACAGACAGTCCCTCCCATCAGGAAGCTTGCACATGCCTCTTATCCTCATCCACAAGAGGGCAGAAAGAAGAAATAAGAACTGAAATCCCATCAGTCTCTAGAACTAATATCACAATCACAGAAAGCTACCCAAAATGAAAAGAAATAAGATTATGTCCCAGATGAAGGAATAAGATAAATCTCCAGAAAAACAACAAAATGAAATGGAGAGAGGCAACCTCCCAGAAAAAAAAAAAAAAAAATTAGAATAATGATAGTGAAGATAATTCAGGATCTCAGAATAAGAATGGAGGCAAAGATTGAGAAGATGCAAGAAATATTTACCAAGGACCTAGAAGAACTAAAGAACAAACAGACAGAGATGAGCAATACACTAAAAGGAATCAGTATCAGAATAACTGAGGCAGAAGAACAGATAAGTGACCCGGAAGATAGAATGATGGATATCAGTGCTGCAAAACAGAATATAGAAAAAAGAATGAAAAAAATTAAGACAGCCTAACAGACCTCTGGAACAACATTAAGTGCACCAATGTTCACATTATAGGGGTCCCAGAAGAAGAAGCAGAGAGAGAGAATGGACCCTAGAAAATATTTGAAGAGATAATAGTTGAAAACTTCCCTAACATGGGAAAGGAAATAGTCAACCATGTTCAGGAAGCACAGAGAGTCCCAGGCAGGATAAATCCAATGAGGAACACACCATAGCACACTGCAATCAAACTGACAAAGATTAAAGACAAAGATGAATTATTAAAAGCAACAAGGGAAAAAAGACAAGTACCATACAATGGAAAATCCATAAGGTTACCAGCCAATTTTTCAACAGGAATGCTAAAAGCCAGAAGGCAATGGCACAATATATTCCAAGTGATGAAAGGAAAGAACCTAGAACCAAGAATACTCTACCCAGCAAGACTCTCATTCAGATTTGATGGAGAAATCAAAAGTTTTCCAGACAAGCAAAAGTTAAGAGAATTCAGCACCACTAAACCAGTTTTACAACAAACGCTAAAGGAGAGAAGGAAAAAAACCTACAAAAAGTAAACCCCAAACAATTAACAAAATGGTAATAGGATCATATATATTGATAATTAGCTTAAATGTAAATAGATTAAATGTACCAATCAAAAGACATAGACTGGCTGAGTGGATACAAAAACAAGATCCATATATATGTTGTCTTCAAGAGACTACTTCATACCTAGGAACACTGACAGACTGAAATTAAGGGGATGAAGGTAATACTGAAGGAAATACTGAAGAAGGTATGTCACACAAATGGAAATCATACAAAAGCTGGAGTAGCAATACTCATATCAGACAAAATAGACTTTAAAATAAAGACTGTTATAAGAGACAAAGAAGGACATTACATAATTATCAAAGGTTCAATCCAAGAAGAAGATATAACAATTATAAACATATATGCACCCAATATAGGATCACCTCAATATGTAAGGCAAATAAAAAACGTAAAGGGAGGAATTGACAGAAATGCAATAATAGTGGGGGGCTTTAATATCTCACTTTCATCAATGGACAGATCATCCAGATAGAAAATCAGTAAGGAAATGCAGGCCTTAAATGATGCTTTAGATGAGCTGGGCCTAACTGATACCTATATTCTATTCAAAAGCAACCAATCCTAGCAATTCTCTAGGATTGACCACATGCTGGGCACAAAGTAAGGCTTGGTAAATTTAAGAAAATCAAAATAATATCAAGCATCTTTTCTGATCACACTATGAGATTAGAAATAAAATACAAGAAGAAAACTGTAAGAAACACAAACATGTGGCAGCTAAACAATGCGCTACTAAACAACCATTGGATCACTGATGAAATGAGAGAAGAAATAAAAAAATACGTAGAGACAAATGGAAATGAAAGCACAATGGTCCAAAACTTATGGCATACAGCAAAAGCATTTCTAAGAGGGAAGTTTATAGCAATACAGTCTTACCTCAAGAAATAAGAAAAATCTCAAATAAACAATCTAGCCTCATATCTAAAACTAGAGAAGGAAGAACAAACAAAACCTAAAGTTAGTAAAAGGAAGGAAATCATAAAAATAAGAGCAGAAATAAGTGAAACAGAGACAAAGAAAACAATTGCAAACATCAATGAAACTAAAAGCTGGTTCTTTGAAAAGATAAACAAGAGTGATAAACCTTTAGCCAGACTCATCAAGAAAAAAAGAGGGAGGACTCAAATCAGTAAAATTAGAACTAAAAAAGGAGAAGTTACAACTGACTTCACAGAAATACCAAGAATCATATGAGATTACTGTGAACAACTGTATACCAATAAAATGGACAACCTGGAAGAAATGGACAATTTCTTAGCGAGGTACAGTCTCCCTAGACTGAAACAGGAAGAAAGAGAAAACATGAACAGACCATAAGCACTGAATCATAAGTACTGAAATTGAATCCATGATTAAAAAGTTCCCAACAAACAAAATTCCAGGACCTGATGGCTATGGCTTCACAGGTGAATTTTATCGAACATTTGAAGAAGAGTTAACATCTATCCTTTTGAAGCAATTCCAAAAAGTCGCAGAGGAAGGAAAACTTCCCAATTCATTTCATGAGGACATCATTACCCTGATACCCAAATCAGACAAAGATACCACAAAAAAAGAAAATTACAGGCCAATACCACTGATGAACATAGATGCAAATATCCTCAACAAAGTACTAGCAATCCATATCCAACAATACATTAAAAACATCATACACCATGATCAACTAAGATTCATCCTGGGAATGCAAGGATTTTTTAATATCTGCAAATCAATCAATGTGATACACCATATCAACAAATTGAAGAATAAAACCCATATAATTATTTATAGATGCAGAAAAGGCTTTTAACAAAATTCAGCACCCATTTATGATGAAAACTCTTTACAAAGTGGGCATAGAGGGTACATACCTCAATATAATAAAGGCCATATATGACAAACCTACAGCTAGCATCATACTTAGTGGCGAAAAGCTGAAAGCATCCCCTTTAACATAGAAACAAGACAGGATGCCTACTTTCACCATTTTTATTAAACATAGTTTTGGAAGTTCTAGCTACAGCAATCAGAGAAGAAAAATAAGTAAACGGAATCCAAACTGGAAAACAAGAAGTTAAACTGTCACTGTTTGCAGATAATATGATATACTGTACATATAGGATCCTGAAGATGCTAACAGAAAACTACTAGAACTCATCAATGAATTTGGTAAAGTTGCAGGTTACAAAATTAATATACAGAAATCTGTTGCATTTCAATACACTAACAATGAAATATCAGAAAGATAAATTCAAGAAGCAATACCATTTACCATTGCATCAAAAAGAATAAAATACCTAGGAATAACCTACCTAAGGAGACAAAAGACCTGTACTCTGAAAACTAAGATGCTGATGAAAGAAATTGAAGAAGATATAAACAGATGGAAAGATATACCATGTTCATGGATTGGAAGACTCAATATTGTCAAAATGACTATGCTACCCAAGGCAATCTACAGATTCAATGCCATCTCTATCAAATTGCCAATGGATTTTTTTACAGAACTAGAACAAAAAGTCTCAAAATTTGTATCAGTTCAGTTCAGTTGCTCAGTCATGTTCGACTCTTCATGACCCCATGAACTGCAGCATGCTAGGCCTCCCTGTCCATCACCAACTCCTGGAGCTCACCCAAGCTCAGGTCCATTGAGTTGGTGATGCCATCCAACCATCTCATCCTCTGTCGTCCCCTCTTCCTCCTGCCCTCAATCTTTCCCAGCATCAGGGTCTTTTCAAATGAGTCAGCTCTTTGCATCAGGTGGCCAAAGTATTGGAGTTTCAGCTTCAACATCAGTCCTTCCAGTGAACTCCCAGGACTGATTTCCTTTAGGATGGACTGATTGGATCTCCTTGCAGTCCAAGGGACTCTCAAGAATCTTCTCCAACACAACAGTTCAAAAGCATCAATTCTTTGGTGTTCAGCTTTCTTTATAGTCCAACTCTCACATCCATCCATGACTACTGGAAAAACCATAGCCTTGACTAGATGGACCCTTGTTGGCAAAGTAATGTCTCTGTTTTTTAATATGCTACCTAGATTGGTCATAACTTTCCTTCCAAGGAGTAAGCCTCTTTTAACTTCATGGCTGCAATCACCATCTGCAGTGATTTTGGAGCCCCCCAAAATAAAGTCAGCCACTGTTTCCACTGTTTCCCCATCTTTTTGCCATGAAGTGATGGGACTGAATGTCATGATCTTCATTTTCTCAATGTTGAGCTTTAAGCCAGCTTTTTCACTCTCCTTTTTCACTTTCATCAAGAGGCTCCTTAGTTCTTCATTTTCTGCCATAAGGATGGTGTCATCTGCATATCTGAGGTTACTGATATTTCTCCCAGCAATCTTAATTCCAGCTTGTGCTTCATCCAGCCCAGCATTTCTCATGGAGACACAAAAAACCCTGAATAGCCAAAGCAATCTTGCAAAAGAAAAATGGAACTGGAGGAATCAGGCTCCCTGCTTTCAGACTATACTACAAAGCTACAGCATTTAAAACAGTATGGTGCTAGCACAAAAATGGAAATATAGATCAATGGGACAGAATAGAAAATCCAGAAATAAACCCATGCACCCATAGTCACTTAAGCTATGACAAAAGAGGTAAGACTACACAATGTTGGAACGACAGTCTCTTCAACAAATAGTCCTGGGGAAACTGGACAGCCACATGTAAAAGAATGAAACTAGACCATTCCTTAATCTCATACACAAAGATGAGCTCAAAATGGATTAGAGACCTAAATGTTAGACTAGTCACTACAAAACTCTTAGAGGAAAACATAGGCAGAACACTCCCTGACATAAATCACAGCAAAATCTTTTAAAATCCATCTCCCAGAATAATGGAAATAAAAGCAAAAGTAAACAAATGGGACCTACTTAAACTCAAAAACTTTTGCACAGAAAAGGAAACAATAAACAGAATAAAAAGAAAACCCACAGATTTGAAGAAAATATTGGCAAATGATGTGACTGATAAGAGATTAGTCTCCAAAATTTATAAACAGCTATGACACTTAATAGCATCAAAACAAACAACCCACTCAAGAAATGGGCAGAAGAGCTGAACAGACATTTCTCTAAAGAGGACACACAGATGGCCAATAAGCACATGAAAAGATGTTCAAAATTGCTAGTGATTAGAGAAATGCAAATCAAAACTACAATGAGATATCACCTCACATTGGTCAGTATGCTGCTGCTGCTAAGTCACTTCAGTCGTGTCTGACTTTGTGTGACCCCATGGACGGCAGCCCAGTAGGCTCCTCTGTCTCTGGGATTCTCCAGGTAAGAATACTAAAGTGGGTTGTCATTTCCTTCTCCAGTGCAGGAAAGTGAAAAGTGAAAGTGAAGTTGCTCAGTCGTGCCCAACTCTTAGCGACTTCATGGACTGCAGCCTACCCCTCCGTCCATGGGATTCTCCAGGCCAGAATATTGAAGTGGGTTGCCATTTCCTTCTCCAATGCAGGAAAGTGAAAAGTGAAAGTGAAGTTGCTCAGTCGTGCCTGACTCTTAGTGACCCCATGGACTGCAGCCTACCCCTCCGTCCATGGGATTTTCCAGGCAAGAGTACTGGAGTGGGTTGCCATTGCCTTCTCCAACTGGTCAGTATGGCTATCATCAAAAAATCCACGAACAACAAATACTGGAGAGGGTGTGGAGAGTAGGACACCTCCTGCACTGTTGGTGGGGATGTAAATTGGTTCATGCACTATNACCCCTCCGTCCATGGGATTTTCCAGGCAAGAGTACTGGAGTGGGTTGCCATTGCCTTCTCCAACTGGTCAGTATGGCTATCATCAAAAAATCCACGAACAACAAATACTGGAGAGGGTGTGGAGAGTAGGACACCTCCTGCACTGTTGGTGGGGATGTAAATTGGTTCATGCACTATGGAGAACAATATGGAGATTTCTTAAAAAACTAAAAATAGAGCTACCATATGACCCTGCAATCCCACTCCTGGGCATATATACAGAGAAAAACATGGCCTGGAAAGATACATGCTCCCCAATGTTCACTGAGCACTCTTTATGATGGCCAAGACATGGAAACAACCTAAATGTCCATTGACAGAGGAAAATATAAAGATGTGGTGTATATATATATATATATATATATAATGGAATATTACTCAGCCATTAAAAAGAATGACATAAGGCCATTTGCAACAATATGGATGGACCTAGAGAGTGTCTTACTGAGTGAAGTAAGCCAGACAGAGAAGGAGAAATATCATATGACAGCCCTTATATGTGGAATCTAAAAAGAAATGATACAAATGAACATACTTACAAAACAGAAAGAGACTTACAGACTTAGAAAATGAACTCATGGCTGCTGGGAGAAGGCATAGCTGAGGTCTTTGGGAAGGTCATGTACACACTGCTACAGTGAAGATGGAAAACCGGCAAAAACCTATTGAATAGCACCTGGAATTCTGCTCAGTGTTATGTGCCAGCCTGGATGGGAGGGGAGTTTGGGGGAGAATGGAAACATATGTATGGCTGAGCCCCTTCTCTGTTCACCTGAAACTATCACAACACTGTTAATTGGCTATACCCCAATACAAAATGTTTTTGGTGTTAAAAAAATTAAATTAAAAAAGTGATTAAATTTTAAAAAGAGGTGATTTGATAATGGTTTTCAGCAAGATGTATTAATAGATGTTCTTCATCCATAATTCAGATCAAACATTTAAAAGGGGGGTTTAAGAAACATGAGGGATTTAGTTTAGTTATAATATTCTGATATATTTCAGGGGATATTAAATCCTCATATGAAGTACTGTGATGTTCTATTATAAGTTTTATAATAGGCTTCCTAGCTAGAAGGCAGGGTAGGTAAACCAAATGAGTCTTGGACTTTAGTTTTTTAAAAAAGTTAAGAGTGAGTTATAGAGCTTATCTTGAAATACTCTTTCACAAAAAGCATATGTGTGACATGAGGGCTGGCACTCCCTCTCCACGCCAAGTTGACTGCTGTCTCAGGGAACCAATCTCATTTGAAATGTCTGATCCAAGTATTGATCAAGTCCTTATAAGTGCTTGGCAGAGGTCATGGAAGCAGATACCATACCTATAAAGCAAATAAGAAATGTATTTCCTTGTTTGCTTTTAAAAATGACATTTACTGATTTTTTTTCATTATAGTATTCAGCTGTGTGCAGTCATATTATAATTGTCATAACCTTACTTCAGGGACACATCTTTTAAAACAATGTATTATTCAGCAACCTTCAGTAAACATGCAATTTAGGAGTGGAAAAGATGCACACAGAGACAAGTAATCATAGATACAAAGCATGGCGAATTTCTGTGCCACGCACTTCACACCCCAACTCATCTCGCAGGGAAACTAGAGAAGGGGCAGAACCATTTCTATTATGATAATTCACAAAGGGAGGCCATATAGATATGCATGCAAGTCTCTCCCCACCTCTCCATTTACATGCCAGGATTTCAACTCTGCGACACTGAGTCCCTTCATTTAGCCAATTAGTCTTTCCAGCTTCATGTAATGCACGCCAAGAAGAAGGAGAAATAGAAGTGCTGACGTTCACTGCTTTGAAAGTTGCTATTCTAATGCCAAAGCTGCCTCTTGAGCAATTTCCAGAATGTATTAACATGGGAGCAAAGCTCTGTTCTGAAAGACATGGATCACATTATGCAGGAGAGCCCCCTTCAACGAGTCACAATCACACAGAATCTCCTCCATCTTTCTCAAGATCTTTGCGGTTGTAGTTAGCATGGACTCAAGTTTATGGTCCTTACTCAGGCAAAACCCAGGAGGTCTTCCTGAAGAAAAGAGGCCAATTTAAAACTATTTAAGAAGCAAAGCACGACATATTTTCTGGACCATAGCATTGGCCAAGTCTTTGCATGGTTGTACTGAAGAAAGCCAGTCAAGGTCCAAAGCAAACTAGCTTCCCAGTTTAGGTTACAGTGTCATATTCTTCAGTTTCAGTCTTTTTTTTTTTTTTAAACCAGCTAAATCTAGGTTCAATTTTAATTATTTTAATCCAGTATGCAACCTCTAGAATTTCCCCTCAATGTTAAGGATCAAGCTGAAAAGAGTTGATATTTTAAACAAAATATAAATATGCTTCTACACTTGCAAGACTTTTGTGCATCTTGTGCCTGCTTACACATTTCAGAAGTTGCTGTGAAATACTAAAAACTATTTATTCCCCTTATTTTGTTGACCATCCTGGCCACAGCTGATAGAGTGATGGAGATTTCAACATCACCCTCTCCTTTTCTCTTATCAATGGATTTACACAAGTCAGTTTGTGTCAGTCTGGTCTCTACAAATTCAGCCTTTCTTTGCTTAATTCATGACATCCACAAGAAGTGACTGGACAGGTCCTTCATGGAGGTAGCACAGCACGTGGAAGGAGCACATCACTGGGATCAAACACCCTTATGACCTAGTTCTGGTTCGTCTACAAGTTAGCTTTGCCTACATGACCATGTCTCTCTCTGAGGCTTCCTTTTTCCCCACATACAGAATTTGAGCATTGGCTAAGATAGCACTGCAACATTCCTTCAATTTCTTTTGTCTCTAGAAAGCTTCTCAAAAATGACTTCTTAGTCCTTTCTTCTGACGTTTAAAATCTTGGCTCAGTTTTATCCCTTCAATTGTTACCTCAACATTCCTTTACTGTCTCCCTACTGAGTTGTCCCTTGAAAGTCATCATCTTAAGGTTCGTAGTTATTTTCTTCTTATATTCATGCATTTGAGGGGTTGATGCACACATTCACCTTTTCCTATAATCTGCCTCTTTTAGTTATGGTTGATTAAGTTAATTAGTCAACACTTCAGAATACCTTTGATTAGAAGTTCTGCTAGCACCTCAAATTCCCTACGGAGCATTCTTTCTTTCCTTTTAAATCATTCTGCTATTCAAATGCTACAAAACCACAGTCCATGACACCATCTAAATCCCCAAACTTCTGCTAAACTTTCTATAATAAAATGTTTTGCTTCCACATCCATCAGCAAAAGAGTGGATAAAGAAGATGTGAAACATATATCCAATGGAAGATTACTCAGCCACAGAAAAGAGCAAAATAATGCCATTTTCAGCAACACGGATGAACC
Organism: Neotragus moschatus; assembly: GCA_006410615.1. NCBI lineage: Eukaryota > Metazoa > Chordata > Mammalia > Artiodactyla > Bovidae > Neotragus > Neotragus moschatus. The sequence goes on from SJYA01000103.1 coordinate 956,248, forward strand.
TAGAGATGGTCATACTGAGTGAAGCAAGTCAGATAAAGAAAGACAGATATCACATGATATCACTTACATATAGAATCTTAAAGGAATGGTACCAATGAACCTATTTACAAAAGAGAAGTTGAGTCACAGACATAGAAACAAACATAGAAAGGGGAGGAGGGATAAATTGGGAGATGGGATTGACTTACACACTATATATATAGGATAGATAACTAATAACCTACAGAATAGCACAGGGAACTCTATTCAATACTCTGTAATTATCTATATGGGAATAGAATCTGAAAAAGAGTGGAAATATGTGTATATATAGCTGACTCACTTTGCTGTACAGCAGGAACTAACACAGCATTGTAAAGCAACTATATGCCAATGAAAAAACTAATTAAAAAACCAAACAAATAAATCTGAAAAACAAACAAAAATCAACTAACCTGCTGGAATTTTTTTTTCTTCTTATATGTATGTAAAAATAGAAAAAATTTCTTAAAATAATCTGAACTCAAACATACATTTTTTTACTATTATCCTTGGCTATCTCTTGATCAGGCTTCCCTGGTAGCTCAGCTGGTAAAGAATTCACCTGCAATGCAGGAGACCCCAGTTCAGTTTCTGGGTCGGGAAGATCCCCTGGAGAAGAGATAGGCTATCTGCTCCAGTATTCTTGCCTGGAGAATCCCCGGGGACAGAGGAGCCTGGCAGGCTATGGTCCATGAAGTTAAGAAGGAGTTGGACACGACTAAGCAACTAAGCAGAGCGTAACACAACTCGTGATCACACTATACGTAGGATATGAAAATTGCCTCCTCACTCCAAACATCTTCTCAATGGTTTGATTGTCACAGTTCCCTTTTTAGTCCTCCAGAAGATTTCTATCCTACTTCAGATCAGTTATGAATTCCAGACTATCAGCACTGAAAGTCTTTCATAGGTTTACTCATTTAATCTCTCAGAAAATGGTGCCATGAAGGTCCCCCTATATCCACTAAGGACCTCTCCTTTGCCTTTTGGCTTTTTCCCATTGAGAGCCGTTCCTTTACGTGGAAAAGTCCATCTCTGAATCTTTCCCCCACAAGCCTGTGTCTGTCGAATAATTCCTCAGCACTGAACAACATCTCTCCTTCCTTCAAATGATTACTTAAAGGCTGCTTCTGCTAGAGAGACTTTCAAGATTGCTGTCAACCAGTGGCCAATCCTCTTAAACAAAGTAAAAACCACTGCATCCGCTTTACTACACTTTAAAAGATTTATTGTACTTTTAATGTATTTTATGGGACTTCCCTGGTGGTTCAGTGGCTAAGACTCTGTGCCGTCAATGCAGGGGGTCCAGGTTCGATCCCTGCTTAGAGAAATAAACCCCACATGCCAAAACTAAGAGTTCACATACCAGTGCTAAAGATCTTGCATGATGTAATTAAGACCTGCTCCAGCCAAATAAATAAATAAATATTAAAAAATAAATGTACATTATAATTGCTTATAAATTCCACTGATGGGAGGAAAAAATATAGTGGGTACTCACCCAGTACAGTTTGATTAATTTGTTGCATTGCAACTATAGGCCTTAATTTTAAATGGTATATGTGTGTGTATACACACACACATACACACACAGTCCTGTTTTGTTACTTTAAGCCATATAAAGCTACTAAGTCTCCTGAGTTCGGGAAACCGTCAACTGTTATGCATGTGGTAGGCATCAATAAACACTTGTTGAATTGGATTGAAGAGGAATCATCTTAAACAGTTTACTCTTGGAGGAGGGAGTAATCAGAAGAAGACTATTAACATAAATATTCTATAACAGCATCTAAGTATAATAAAAATAATACTCAAATGAGAGTTACTCAAATTTCTCTCATCCTCTTGATTATTTAATATTATATTGATAAAAATATATTTTTAAAAAGAGCTTTGATTTTAAAACACTAAATTTACACACCAAGAATTAGACGCTAGAAAAATCTCATAGTCTGATTTATTTCTCTGTAATATATCTGTCTTGAGAACATCAGCAAGAATACACCAAAGAAATATGTCCCTCACGGGATCAGCTATATAAAAAGACAGAACACATCATCAGCTCAAAAATCATTATCCATCTAATTTCTCCCATTCTGGATGGCTCCGGTGAGCCCCTCCATCATTACTGACTAGGGTTAAGATAGACCTTAATGGATTAATTAAACCAAAGTGGGACTGCACTGCAGACCAAAGAGGAGGAGATCCTGATACAGGGCAGGCAACGACCATGTTCTTTTACTCAAATGAATGAGACTTGGCTCTTCCCAAGTGCTGTTCATTTGTACTGCAAAGGAGTTGTCTAAAAATAAGGCTTGGTGCCTATTGTCTGGGTCTTCCCCCTAGCATTCATAAAAATCAAATACTTGGGTGCTAATCAAAAATGATCAGGTAAGAAATTAAATGTTAAGACTCTTTTGCTTCAGGAAGGTGGGAGCCTCTGAAAGAGAGGTCAAGTTACAGAGACAGTGTGCTCACTTTGGTCAGGAAGGCCAGGTGCTGGGGAGGCTATTGTTGGAGCGCTAGTGAGATTCTGAGTGCTGGCCAGGACACAGAAAACTCTCAAAGAGCTGAAAGGAAGAAACGCCCACCACAAAGTCACCATGTGTGTGTGTTAGTCACTCAGTCGTGTTCGACTCTTTGTGACCCCATGGACTGTAGCCCACCAGGCTCTTCTGTTCATGGAATTCTCCAGGCAAGCATACTGGAGTGGGTTCCTGTGGCCTCCTCCAGGGGATTTTCCTGACCTAGGGATTGAACCCAGGACTCCTGCATTGCAGGCTCTTTACCATCTGAGCCACCAGGGAAGCCACAAAGTCACAGGGACACACCTAAAGGCAGCTGTCAGCAATGGAAACCCTGAGAACTGCTCATTTAAAGAGGGTTTTGAAATTCAAATGTGAAAGGAGAAGATGTTAATCCAAAGGCACAATTTAGGGTCTTTTTCTGCTCGTAAAAGGAAGAGGGAAAAAAACAAAAACCAAAAAACAACCCAGTAGTACTGTGCCATACTGGCAGTTTACTCTCTCATGAACAAAATCAGCACATTAATGACATGAACACCTAGTTTCCTGATGGAGACAATCACACAACATTATATATGCCGGTATTAAAAGAGAAAAAAACCCTGCCAGGAACACGTCACTCTGGAAATGGTGAGGCTGACTAGGGCAGACTGTCACTAATATCCAGCATATCCTGAGAGTCTAGAAAAGCATCTATGAAGCCATAATGAGTTGGCAGGCCTCTTTTCCACCAAAGAGCAAGTGTCCTTAAGGATTCCAGAAGTGGCGATCTGGGCAGCTTTCAGTTTCTTTTTTGAAATAACAGGAGCAGGGCAGGCTCCTCTGGGGGTCAGGCTGGCCCCACCATGTTGAATGTCTATGTCTAAATGATAAGTAATTGAAGTGAAAAGACACCAGTTTCAATAGCTGCTCTGAATTTTAAAAGCAAGTACAAATTCCCAGCCCCTTAGTAGATTTAATTTGTGATTCCTGCATTAAGGGAAAAATTGGCACAAAGTTCAAACAATAATAATATAGCTCTCAAAAACACATGCCATTTCTTACTGAAGAGAAAAAAAAAAGAATTGTGGAGTTGAAAAGTTTTCCTACCTGAGTGATTATTTAATCCAGTTATTTTGTAAATGAGGAAACTGAGGACTGGCCAGTGACCACAGAGTTAATTATACAGCTGCCAACTTTATCAGTAATGAATCTATAAATAGATTCAGGGCTATCAGTGGCCCAATGGAACTGGGTCCCTCAAGGTCTTTCATCCAAACAATTATATAAATAAATCAATATATATACATACACATATATAAGTATACACACAGAGGGAGAGATGTATTGATACAGGTATTTATACATAAAATATATTGCCGGACAGTAAAAACAGGATCCTGTGTCAGTATCATGGTCCAGGAGTCACTGGATAAATTTGTTTACTCAACATTTACTGAGCTCCAACCTATGTGTATTAGGAAAGTAAAAAAGGGTATGATAGTTTGTGTTATTGCAAAGAATTTTACATCTGCAATACAATCACATAGAATAATTGAGTAGTCATACTTGTTCCCATTGGATGAATATAAAACCTAATCATTAGGTTTGAATCAAGAGAGGAAGAACCATGTGTTAGAGACTGGAAAGAATCTGGAATTTTTCTAGTATCCCAAATCTAAAGGTCGAGCCATTGATTTCAGCTGTTCTATGCATTTGGACATGCTTTCCCTTCAGAATCTACTCCAAATTCACTGCCCTAAGTAGCTCAGAAACGGGGCTCTTGAGGCCTGGCTGCTCCGTTCCTGCCTGTCTCTGAGAGGGTATTTAGGTCAAGGATGAGGGTGGAGCTGGGGACGAAGCAGCAAAGAACCTGGCTGAGTCCTGAGTCTATTAGCTCCAACACACTACCTAATCTCCCAGTCATTTTGCTTACAGTTATATTTTAGTATACAACACAGCAGAATGATTTCCTATGTGGTGAACAAAAATCAAGGGGCTAAAACCTAATTAACATGATTGGTTCAAGTAATCTGGATATGGAGAAAAATCACTGATAGTAAGCTTAAGACCAAAGAAGTGATCAGATCCCCCAGGCATTTCTCCTAAAAAGAAGGGAGGAGAGAAATAATACATGTAAGTGTCTACCGTGTTTCAGACACTATGTTAGGGGGTTTGCATATATTATCTCACTTAATTCTGACAGAAACCTTCCAAAATAGAAGTTACCATCCACTGTTCTTCAGGTGAAGAAACTGAGGCACAGCAAGACAGTGGTTTAACCAGCCTCAAAAAGTAGAAAGTGCTTTATGACACTCCTATACGGATCTAAGTTTGTCCAGCTACAAAACTTGTATTCTTTGCCAAAGTTTGCCAAGCAGGAAACCCAGAGGTGAGACAACTATGAATGCCATCAGAAAATATTTTTAGTGACTGCTATACACTGCTAAAATTGTGTGCAGACATTTATACAACTACAAACACACATTTACTATCACTTTGACATTTAAATATGCTAGCATGAACAAACTGACATTGGACCCACCAAAAAAGAATATTGCATGTAGACAATTCAAATGACTGATGTACAGAAGGGTATTCTTTTCCAGCTATAGAAGACAGTCTTCCTGACACTGCAAAGCTTTTGTGAAATGAACAACAAAAAAAATCTCCAAACTCTTTCGGTGTTACAAAAACATGCACAATTCCCACAAAAATCTAGCACAATCAGTTCTCCAATAATTGCCAATGATAGGGATTTTTTTTTTTTCCCTTGAAAAAAATTTAAAGGTGAGCACATAGTTTGTGCATAAAGGCTTCCTTTTTAATCCAGGGTTGACATTATCACTGCCTCTGCTTACCTTGTCTTCGTCAAGTGTGGGAAGGGAAAAAGGTTTGAGTTTTTCCTCCACATATGAAGGCTTAGCTGTAGGGAGAGGTTGTTTAAATAAAAACACCGAGTTTCTTTCCTAGTGGTAGGCTGGGGCATCAGGGGATTCTCTTCCCCGCTGCGCTCCACCATTCACACACACACACACACACACACACACACACACACACACACACACACACACACACTCCAGTTCAAGCTTGAGGGGTAGGAAAAGAAAGAGGGGGCAAGAAAAGTAGGGAAGGAAGAGAGGGAGGGATAGGAAGAGTTGCTAAGGAAGTAGTGCCGAGCTCCAGAGTGCTCCAGAAAGTGAAAGTATGCGAAGAGCCCGCTTAGAAGCTCTCAGCTCCTAGCTCTCCAGGGATGGCTCCTGCAGAGCATCAGCTGCAGAACTCAAGCTTTCTGTGGCCAGGATGGCGCTGAAAGAAGGAAGACATCGGGCAGGGGCTGGAGAGGAATCCTGTAGAGCTTTCCAGCCCTCCCACCCCACAGTGTAAACAAATTTATTCTCGAAATACTGTAACTTCCCAGGGTATATCCGAATGCAAGGAAGAGGTGCAACTAAGATGAAATGTGATGTGAGAATCTTTTTATTATTTACTATGTCACGATTACTTATTTAAATTACTATTTATCGACCACAATCTCTCACTGCCACTTGATAATCATGATTGACAGCATGTTGTTTTAATTACTTTGTGGAAGAAATAAAAAAGGAGGCACTGAGGTAGACAGGGATTGTCCATAATAAGGACACATGACCAATAACCCAAATCAACAGCAAAAATGTTGATGGCATGGTCCTGAAGTCATAGGGGTTTGTCTGCTTCTTCCACTGTCAGAACCACAGGTGAAATTTAAGGTATGATAGGCCCTCAATAGGTGGTAATGATGGCTACTGCTCTCAGTCTTTTTTGAATAAAATTCACAGCTGGGATTCCAAAGATTCTCTTATGCTGGAACCTGCGTTCACATTAGCTTTTCTGGGGTGTCGTTACACACAGAGGAGGGGAAGGGTGGAAAATAAAGCATCCTCGTCTACCACCTTGATGGGGGTGAGGCGAAGACCACGGAGAATAACGGAGGTGCAGTCGGCCCTCTCTCGACAGACAGCAGTGTGGGGCGGGATGGGGGGGGCAATCCACACACTTGTATTTTGCTAATGTAAAAGTCCCAGTGGAAACATTAGCACTCAAAGACATTAATGTGGATTTGGGACACTCCCTGAAGGATTTTGATTCCATTAGAAAAAAAAAAAAAAAAGACAGTGACAGATATAATCCTGCTTTGATATGTTTAATGCCATTTAAAGAGAAACTGCACCCATTTACCTCAGGCCGGGACACTGTGAGTTCAAAAAGTGAAATATCAGTTCTCAGTGCAAAGAAAAAGCTTGAAAAATATTATGTGAAAATTAATTTGGCATGCTTCTTTGAAATTTTAGATTTCTGGGATGAGCAAATGGGTACAGTTTTCTTTTAACTGTTTTTGAACACCATGTGTTGAGAAGAAAACAACAGAATGGCAATTGCTCATCCAAAATGCTAACTTGTGGCATGGCACAGTCGAGATGGCCTGCCACAGCCAAAAAGCAGGTGTGTGCTATGCCTCTCACTTCAGTAGCATGCACGCCACATGTCCCTGCATTCGGCAACCTCTTGCATTTGCTTTTGGAACCTTTCTGCGGGGGGACAGTAAACATGACTCAACAGAACGTCTAGCCTGGGACGGCTCCCCTGGCTTTCTGCGAGACAGACTCGCTGGGAAAGAACGGAGGCAAAACTGGAATAATGTATCTAATTTGGCAATCTGCGACCTAGCATGGAAGTGACTGGTTTCAGATCATTTTGTGTGGCTGAGGTGGAGGATCAAATCAGGTTGGAGAGTAGTGGTGACACCTTTGCGTGGCCGGACAGGCTCTAAGCAATCGGCTGTCTCATTTGGGCAGAGGACACAGTGAATGCACCTACTAGGTCACATGAACCTAATGTAAAAGCTTAGCGTAATAAACCCTTCACGCCTCAGGTCCATGCAGAAGCTCAACACACATGATGTTCACAATCATTTGGTGTGCCGGGGTGCCAAAGCTTCCTTAATCTGATGTTATGAATCTGATATTTGTTCCAGAAATTAAAATGCTTTTATAGAGACTAGGTCTCATTCAACTATTTAACATGCCTATGAGGAAGAGGAGGAGACAGAAAAAAAAAAAAAAAAGATTTTTCTTCTGCCCTGTAAGAGGCCTGATAAAGAAACCAAATTAAAACTCATGACCATTTTTTAAGCCTTAGCCAGGTACTGTATGGAACGAAGTCTCAAGACACCTGTGTTGCAAATGTTGACAAGGTCTGAAATAAAGGTGTAGATGGGAATCAAAATAAGTATTTCAATGTAGAGAAATGGGGAATTATTGCTTTATTCTATGATTTTAATTGATAAATCAAGAATCATTTATTAAAAACCTACTATGTGAAAATGCTGTTAGTGAAGAGGAAGGAAGAATGAAACCTATAAATACTAAGTTGGGGAAAATCCTAGAGCTTTATAGATATAACTGAATGATAAGCTCTGTAAGCTGCCTTCTGGGTTGGCATTTATGGAATTTAGAAATGCTAGTTTGTTGCCAAATACTTATATGCTACTGTTAATTTCATTAATTAAAATTATATTATTCACTATGTACCTTTAATTTTGATGGTACATTCTAGGTGTTGAAGGAAATACAAATTGTGTATAAATACAATCTCTGTATTTATGAGCTTACTGTGCAGTGATAGGAGGAATAAGACACACATAAACATACTCTGGTATAGGGAAGTATGTAATCAGTGCCAAATAAGACATATAAATAAGTACTTTAACAGTTCAGAAGAAGCAAGACCTCTTGGCTATGGAACAGTTCTTTCATAGATTTACTAAAGTTGCTCAAAGCACAAAAAGGAAGGGATTGGAACCTAACTTTAAGGCACCAGCCATCAGTACACAGAAGGGTTTAGCTATCTATATGAAGGGAGAGATATGTACCCTCTTTCAAAGCACCTCTCACACTGAGTTGTCCTGTAATCAATGTTGACCAAGAACGTGCATGGCTGAAAGAGGAATCAATATGGATGTTAGGCCAGGTTCTGCATTAGCCCTAGATATTCAGGTGACTATTAATTCACTGTTCAAAGCTGGCATTACAAAGACATCATATTTTTTCCCCATAGAATTATGAGAAATGCTGTCTTTTATCCACATCAGAGTAATGGGAGGTACAATTCAGGGCTCTTCCTTGCAAGTGAGGAAAACACTTTGCCCATGCAGAATGCCATTGGTACAGAAATCACAGTGTTTTTCAGAACAGCAGCAAATGAAACTCTTCACCTCACCTTAGGTGGGTGAGTCAGAATCCATGCTCCCTAGAAACAATGATAATGGAGTTGGGGTGTGGCAGCTATGTTGGGATCACACAAGAAGGCAGATTACCATTCAGCAGGAAACAGAATTTGAGTATCCTGACTTCTAGGTCTGGGTTCTATCTATAGAATCGCCTTCTTTTTCAATTTTATTTTTTTCCTCTTGGACACTCTAGCCCTTTACATCACGAATAGTGGCTTTCTGTAGTTGGTCTCTCTCTCTCTCTCGCTCTGTGTCTTTTTAAGAGGAAGGATGGCTTTACTGATGTGCCTTTTGTAAAGAATTCAAGGTTGTCTGGATCTTCAAAGAATGCAACTGAAAAAAAAATACTGTTTCTTTGATTCAATGGTGCTTACATTTGGGCAGAGTTTTCTTTTTCCATCCTCAAATACAGTATTTGAGACAATCTGCCCACAATGGAAAGCTTTTAGAGCTTCAAAAGTGTAGGCGAACCAAATCAGAATTAATCTCTGTGAAAACGGAGACTCGGGCACATGGAGAAAGTTTAGAAAAAAAAGAAATCTGGGCAGGAGGCAGTCCCACAGAAAGATGCCTCCTGACATCTCTCCTAATTTAAGATAGGAACAGGTGAAGAAGGGCCATGGAAAGTTCTAGCTGCCATGTGATCTGCTGTCTTGATTCTATTCATTTACCTTGAGTCTGTGTTATCAAGGGGTCTAGTTGATTTGCTTACGATGTGTCTTGTGGTCTGACTGTAGGAACCCAGGAAAGGCTGATGAAGGGAAGTCTAGGTTAACTGGGGCTAAGGTGACGTGGCCAATAGCTATTCACTCAGAAAGAATTGACCAGACCAGTCTGCAGGGTAGCTATAGCAGTGGTGCATTCTATTATCATATTAAAAGCCATGCATTTTATTGGGGAAAAAACCCTTGCAAACCACAGAGGCAAAAAGGGTAGATGATTATAGTGATCATCTTTGAACACCTGGTGTATGCTCATCAGATTTTCTTCCTATGTGGATTTCTCTACATATGTAGTCTCATTTGATCCTCGTGCTAACTATAAGAGGTTGATATTTTGCCTATTTTCTTAGTGAGGAGCCTAAGGTTCAGAGAAGTTCAGTGAGCATCCTCTGGTCACACAGCTAGCAGAGGCTAAGCTGGGATTCAAATCTGAGGGGTAGGACACAAAGCCTGAACTCTTTTCTGTGCCTTGTGCTTTTCATGGCATGAAATCAGTGTTGGGGGAACTCTGCCCAGCATCTCTGGTTAGCAGAGTGAATTGCTTTTATCATTTGCCAACATGTCACAGAAAAAACCCAAAACAAAACAAAAAAAAATTAAAACTCCTGGCTCTAGGAAATTTCCTATCAACCACCTGAAGTTTGGCTTGGTTACATATTATTTGAATATTTGACAATCTTATAAAAAGTCTAACAAGAATAAAGAATTTTTCATTTAGGCTAGCTTCTATGTTAGTTAAAAATCTCCTATTCCTACATAACAATGTGCCTGGGGGACTCTCTCACTGCCAAAAACATATCTGAAAATGCTGAAAAGTCAGAATTTGGGGCCTATATACTGACTAATATTACCAGCTGTGAGTCGGCTTGAACATCAGTAATATGATATTTCCCGCTACAATTTGATTTGGTTAAAATGTGTTTGAAGTTCACCCTTCTATTAACTAGAATTACCACCTCCTGAAACTGGAGGGCCCCTGAGAGCAGGCTGCTAGTGCAATCCAACCTCCCACCTGCCATCAGTGCATTTCCTGGCAACAAATACTATTAAATTGATAACTACAGAAATAGGTCAAAATGTCTTTTCAATAGTTGCTAATGTTCCCCTAATGTTCCATCTCCTCCCTTTGATTCTCCTGCTAACATTTTCTCTAACATCACAGGAACAACAACTAGTCAAGAGAAATGCTAGAAGATGGAGAAGCTGGCAGCCATGGATAGAGGAGGTCTTAGGAGTTCCCCCAGTTCTCAGATAGAAAAGCTAAACTTCCCTAGGGGCCAGGGGCCCCAAACTCAGCTCTGCCCCTCAGTTGACCTGGAAAATAAAAAAAGCCATGTCCCATATGAGCCTTCATACCCTCCTATGCAAAAAAGGAAAACTCAAGATGACTGACTATTCAAATTTGCAAAGTGCTCAGAGTTCACGGGAGATAAGAGCCTTGACCGATCTCAAAGCAGTGGGGTTTTAAACTTATGCACGCTACGTTCATAACTATGCCTGTTAGAGTCTTGGCTCTCCAAGGTAGAAACTTACTTTTACATAAAGAAATGACATCACAGCGTGTTTTTGTGACAGAGACCCTCTGCAGTCATCCCAGGTTTGATTATTCACTATGTAAACCTACATTTTTTCACCCCTTTGTCTCTCCCAGGAAGGAAGTTGGCTTACTCTGAGTTCATATCACATATGTGACCAAAGATAAAGAGGCAGAGGGGTGGGCACAGCTGTATCAGGGCACAACTGATTCTAGGCAGATAGTCTGGCTCCAAAGAGAGGCCACCTCCCTGGGGCCAGGAGCACAAGCCCCCTTGTTAATAAGGTACAGTTCAATTTCGAGCACTTCTTCTGTGAGGCTAATGTATCTTAGGGTGACTGAACCCCTCATGCCTGGGTGCTCTGATGGCTTCAATCCCCAGAGAGTTACCTCAGTGTAAAGTAGTTTTGAATTGGAGCTGGGGGTGGGGGGTGTGGGGAGAGGGATAATTCTGGAACAGGGAGGTTGAAGGAAAAAAATCAGATAAACACAAGGACCCTGGGTCCCCAAGGCTGAGAAGAGGAAAAAGTGAGTGGCCATGAGCGAAAAGTACTTAGTCTATTTAGCATTTTTTGCTCAGGGCCCTGTCCAGAGCCAGTGAACCACTGAAAAATCTCTTGAGAGACCCTATGGTCTGTGAGTTGTGGTTTTCAGCTTTCCTCTGTGAGAAAGGGCTCGCTTTCCTGGGTTTCCGCTGTGAGTGAGGTTTTGTGTCAGGTAAGCCTCTCTCTGGGTTGTCTTCGGCAGGCCAGGAGACACTGTTAGTGTTAGGAAGTGTTTTACAGGTTCGGGGAGGCTAACTAGCTTAAGGTGGCCAGTCAGGTTCCTTCTCCCCGCCCCTAGTTCCTCCGGCATATTTTCTCCTCCTCCTGGTAATGGGTCTTCCCAGGTGGCACTAGTTGTAAGGAATCTGCCTGCCAATGCAGGAGGCAGAAGAGACATGCGTTCGATTCTGGGGTCGGCAAGATCCCTTNAAGGTGGCCAGTCAGGTTCCTTCTCCCCGCCCCTAGTTCCTCCGGCATATTTTCTCCTCCTCCTGGTAATGGGTCTTCCCAGGTGGCACTAGTTGTAAGGAATCTGCCTGCCAATGCAGGAGGCAGAAGAGACATGCGTTCGATTCTGGGGTCGGCAAGATCCCTTGGAGGAAAGCATGGCAACCCACTCCAGTCTTCTTGCCTGGAGAATCCCATGGACAGAGGAGCCTGGTGGGCTACAGTTCACGGCTCACAGAGTCGGACCCGACTGAAGGGACTTAGCACGCACAGGCACCTGATGATGAGTGCTCAGAGACTGGTTTACAAACCAGTCGTCTAGAATATATCTTTCAAAAATACTGAGGATGCCCTGAACCAGCAAGGGTATATCTGGCTGGGAGTCAGGAGCTTTGGATTCTTCTGGTTAAGACCTAGTCCTACCAACCTTCACTAAAGGCACATGGAGACACTTGTATGGGATCTGGTCATGACCTTACACCCCTGTCACTCACATTCATCAAGGTGGTGGCAGGGGTGTGAAAGCACCAAATTCAGCAGAATCATTCTCATTAGATGTTGTATGTAGGTTAAAGAGAGGAATTCCCTCCTCCTCATGCCAGTTTGGGTAAGAAGGAAGGAAAGATTGATAGGAGCTGAAAGCAGAAGGGGTCATGAGAAAGGTGTGGAATACATAGCAGCAGCCATGGTAGGAACTTAAGAGAGCCTGAAGGCAAGGCTAGAGCTGGGAGATGAAATTGTTTTCAGCTTCCACGGATGTGTTTGATCACACAATGGATGGAAACTCCTAGTCCATGCTAGATGTCCTGTTTAAAATCTCCACTGAATTGCTGAAGTCTATTTTAACTATTCAATAACAGGCAAATACTTCATTACCACAACTATTTCTCCCAAGTATCAATCTCTAGCAAAAATAATGTTTGGCTGAGACCACTACAACATCTCTGATTACAACAAAAGACCATCTGGATGATAACCAGCTTGAGGTGTTTGCAGGAAAGACGGAGAGATGGGTTCTTCTGAAACATAATGTACAGATAGAAATCTTCAGAGTTGAATGCAGGAATTAGTTTTGAGAAATTGAGAAAGGGGTTCATTTTCAGTAGAAGAGGATTGTGACTGATACCTTCAGTTGGCATACTAGGACAAGATAAATCCCAGGCAGGATCGGCTATATAATCTGTGGGGCACAAGGTAACATGAAAATGCAGGATCCCTTATTAAAAATCATTAAGAATTTCAAGACTATAACAATAGCAGCGCATTAAACCACACCGAGGGCCCCTTTGAGTGCAAGGCTCAGTGTGACTGCACAGGTTGTACAGACAGGAAGGTGGTCTTACTTCTAGCTGTACTGTTTTCACCAAGGCATTCTAGTCCCACTGTCATCAAGGACTAAACTAAGGAAGATACAGCACCATTCTCAAAACTCTCAGTTCACCCTGTCTTCTTAGGGTATGGATGCAACTGAATTCTGCAGGGAGGATCAGAATTGTCTGCCAACATGTTTGATAGATTGCAGTTGTGCTGGCTTCTGCTCCATTTGTTACAGCCACTAATCCCCACTTCTGTTACAATCTAAAGATGCCCAGGATATCAATGACTGGGAATTGAAACATAAAAACACAAGTTTCCCTGGAAAAATGAAAAACAAGCAAAAGTAATGAAAAAGAAGTTGAGTTTCCTGGATATAAGTCCTACCCCTGATTTCTTTCTGGCCTTACCTTGAGCAGGTCTTGAGCATGTGCATACAGGCTCAGAAAACAGGTGAATTACCACAATAAGTCTTTTCAGTTAGGAAAAAACAGAGGAAACAGGAGAACCTGGTCTTAGCCCAGTAGAAACTCACTGGGTTCACTAACTGTGTACTTGCTCTCTCTTTCTGTCTATCTGTCTCATTATGCTAAGTTGGAGCTATGACTTCACTCTCCGTGGAAGCTAAGTTCCTCTTTCCTGGATGCTTGGAATGGGCCAGAGAAAAGCTATTAGAGGGTAATGGTCATGTCTAAAAAATCACATTTATTTATCTTCACCTGCCCTCCTCACGTCATTATCATTCCACTGAGGTCTGTATATAGAAAGCAGAGATTAAATAGCCAAGATGAACATCAAAAGAATAACAGCAGTACCGAATAGATGAACATGGCCTCTTTCCCAGTGGCCTTAGGGGCTTTATATATACTGAGCCTGATTCTCGCAGGGACAGACCAAGAGCCTGGGCAGATGCCTTGGATGTTTGTGTGGGCTGACGCTGACCCTCCCCTAACTATATATCCCTGTTCCATTTTCTAAAAAAATGTGTCTAATATAGAGAACTAGTTCATGTCTACAGCCAGAATTATACTTTGATACTAGACCTTGATTTTGGACTTTTCTTAAAAAAAAAAATCTTTTGTTTTGCTTAACAGGTTTGTACTGCCTTGAGTACGGCCACCAGGGTCCATAAGTAGATGGAAATGCATCTGACTCTGTCTAGTTACACTCAGTTTTCAAAATATCTTCCATTCCACAGAGATGAAATGGGCTTGGTCGTCATTTTCAAGTCATTTAACAATTGGTAGGGCTTCCCTCGTGACTCAGTCGGTAAAGAATCTGCCTGCAATGCAGGAGGCCTGGGTTTGACCTCTGGTTCGGGAAGATTCCGTGGAGAAAGGAATGGTGACCTGCTCCAGTATTCTTGCCTGGAGAATTCCATGGACAGAGGAGCCTGGAGGGCTATAGTCCATGGGTCGCAAGAAGTCGGACAAAATGGAGCCACTAACACTTTTAACAATTGGTAATTAGCAGAAGAGATCTTAAAAAATATAGTGACTGACCTTCACCACAGATGCATATATAAAATCCTGATTCATTTACTTTGAAATCATTCTCCGCTGCTGGAAATAGATAGCTATAATATATACATTTATATATGTGTGCACAATCAGCTTTAGCAATACCGCTGTGAAGGAGATGAGGATAGATGGTTTTCTATTTATTTGACAAATACACTATTACATAGACAGGTTAAGTGATTTATCCTATAAGGAAGGGTGGAGATGAAAAAAAAAAAACCAACAAAACCTGTCACATCTGTCCTCAGGTTATACCACTCTGGAATTGTGCAGCCATTATTGCTTTTGAGCAACGATCTAAATGTTTGGCAAGGCAACTTTCCTGAAAAAAGATCTTACACTTCTTTCTTTTCCATTGGTACTTTCTTTCCCCCTCTTTTTTCCTCCCCTCTGAGATAGTTATAAACTATTGGTAAATGTGGCTGCTCTAAGTTTATGGTTGCTCCTCATGAGTTCAGATGGATTTTAGCTCTTCAGAAAGCATAAGGAAAAAATCATCTCTGAAAGGTAATAATGATAAATAATGCTGAAACAGTGGGTTTGAGTTAATGTCAGTTGATATAGGTACAAGTGAGGTCTTGGACTCACCATTCATAAGAGCTAGTCTACTGGTTCTGAGTGGACTTAAGAAGAAGCAAAGGCTTCTCTGAGGCAGAACACACTTGTCAATTCTCTGCTGTCCTCCTGGGACTTCAGACATGGGCCAAACCTTTCTGCTGCACCTTTCTCTGAAGTGTTGCATCTTGGAGCTGTCCTCTGTTCTATACTAAGGCTACATCCTCTAAGTTCTTGACCTCAGATAGTTCTTCTCTATTTTGGTACATATTTGCATGATGCTCACGGTACTATATTTGATTTAAAATATTGGTCTGACTGTTATTTGACCAAGAGAAGACTGTTTTGCTATCCCTTTAATTCTTTATTATCTATTTTGCTAATTATTTATGTGAATAAAAAATATCCTCAACTTCTTGCCTCTTTTCATGCTTCTGGTTAATGTTTCACAATGTTATCTCACAAAATACTTGGGAAATACAATTTAGTTTTACTAAGTCCTAAACAAAACACAATTGTGAAAGAAAACTGAGAGAAAACGATATAAAATAAACTTTGAAGGTAAGTGTGATGAGTTACTTAGTTCTGAAATATCTATCACTCTTAGTCCTTTATAATAGAATGCAATATTGCCAAGAAAATTGTTACCCATACTAATCGTTTTTTTAATGAAAGGACAAAATGATGTTTCTTTTCTGATGATAAGAACTGCAAGCCCAGCAGTATAACAGCACCCGAGTGGCGTCTGAGATGCGAAACTGGCTTCAGTGATTTCTCTTAATGGAGACTGCTCAGTCAAGACCTTCAAGCAAGCTGCTGCTGTTTAGGACCCAGACTCCACAAGGAACGTCCCCGTTCCCTACAGAACCTGGGCTGGCTGTCATCCCATCCTGTATCCAGTCTGCAGTTGCCACTCGGTCATGTAGAGCGTGCGTCTGGGGACGACACACAGTGGAATAGGAAAGGCTACAGAGCTCTGTCGTACCAGCACGCTCATTGTAAGGAACTAGTTATGCCGTAACTGCTTTGCTCTTTTATATTCGAGGTGACACACCGGTGAATATAAATCATAATGAACATATTCAACATTTTTTTCCATCAGTTCAATACATTATTCACAAATATTAGAGATGGAAAAGACCTTGTTGATTACTGAGTCCAAACTTTCTTTTTGCACTGCCCCTTCCCCCCAACTGTTGTTGCTAGCTCAACAAAACAAGACAGCAACAAATCACATGAAGAGAGGAACAAATTCACAAGTTTAACAAGTAAAAAGGAAAGCTCCAATGAAGTCTGTATTGAGGGTGGGGAAGTCCAAGACCTTCCCTTCCTGCTGGTGGAGCTCTGAAGACTAAGGGTATGGTAGCCCTTTGCTGTAAAGATGAGTCAAGGGAGAAAAATGCTAATTTCGTCTCTTGAGAATGATAATTCAAGGTAAAGCCCAAGAGGCAATCCCACGTCCTTGGCCAAGTGCTTTCTATCTGTCTCTGCAACCTGGTGTGGATTCAGGCATTCTTCTCTCCTGCTGGAATTTGAGATACTGACAATAATGATAAAATGAAAATGTATAAATGAATAGAGAGTTAAAACTACTAGAGAATGCTCCCTGGGATTATCTGTACTATCAAGATAGGAAAACTTTGCAGATGCTACTGTCTCTCTAGAGGAATAAATGCTTGCATTTTAATATTCTCAGCAGCTGGTTCCTGTTGAATGCCATCAGGATGATTCAGCCACCCACCAGGAACACCAGTAACAGCAAGTGCACACAGAGAAATCTGCAAAACTTTCTTCTCTTGAAGCCAACACTATTACTCTGGGAAAGTCAGAACCCTTTATTGAATTACCAGTTCTACTAAATGTGACCTTGTTCCCCTCACAAATAACCAACTTGCTCTCAAATAAATGGAACTCCTGGCTGATAAAGATGCAGCATTCTTCCTGATTTGAACACAGTCTGCCGTCAGGATCTCCTTGACTATGGTCATGTGACCTGCCCCTTTAAATTTTCTCACTATTCACTGTAACCCCGAAGAACCAGTCAGATCCATACACATTCCAAGTCCACCTTGTAGGCCATCCTGCCTACAGGTGACCCTACACATTTAATGCTATATCTCTACCCCAACATGCCCCAAGTTATTTTTCATCTCCCGTTTTTAGAACTCTCTCATTTCCACAGAATGGAGTTATACGCCCCAAAAACAGAAATGTGAAGATGAACCGCACTGACCCTAGATTTCATTGATACAGAATTATCAGACCATATTCAACTTAAAGACAAAAAACTCTATACTTGCCCCCTTCTTTAAACATACCAAATTGGACACTAAAAGAGAAAAATGCCAAAGATGACAGCTAGCTATCAAAAATGTTTCACTGTATCATTTTCTGGTCCCCAAAGTAAAATCTAAAGACATTCAACACAGATTCAGGTGCTCTCAACAGCCATGAAAATATATGGCTGAAGAGGGAATCTATAAATGTAATGAATACACAATTGTCTTATAACAGATGCAACTAAAATTAAATTCGATATCTTGACCTGCTCTCCAAAGTGAAAGTTTCTAGTTCAGGCTGCAGACAGAGGTATAACCAGCTCATTAATCACATGAACCAGAACTACAAGCTGACGCTTCTGGAGATGCTTCAAAGAGCAGTCCTGCATGGTTGGGGGGGGTGGTCTGTGGGGAACCTGAAAGGGAAGGCAGAACTGACAGTTCAGAGTGAGCAATACTGCTGTCTTTTATGGTATCCACAGGTCAGCCAGGGCTGACTATTCTAAACTTCCAGGAAAAAAAATGGAAAGATTTTTGTAAGGAAGTAAAGGGACCTATGGACTTGTATAAAAAGACTTGATACATTTTAATTCAGTTCCTATTATGTAACAGTAATTGTGATTGTTGCTTGAAGGGAAAGGGAATCTTAACAATAGTAGTAGTAACAACGACAATGATATTGAGTGATGACTACTCTCTAGTCATGGGGCTAAGCCTTCTATATACTCCATTTCAGGAATTCTTACAATTTCCCAGCAAGGTAGTCAGTAGTGTTCATTTTTCTCCTTTACAGATGTGGAAACTGAGGCCCAGTGAAATTAAGGGCGTTACCCCAAATTACACAGACCTGTTCCTTACATTCTAAATAAACACACAAATGGCTAATCTATAAGACATGACAAAAGCCATTAAAGGACAAAGTATTGTAGAAATAAAGAAGGCAGAATTGCTTCTGCTTGGGACCACCAGGGGAAAAGGAACAGGGGTGTGGGAATGTAGAGTGTGCTTAGGAGACAAGGAGTAGCCTAGTTAACACAGTACTTTCTGATTAGAAGTCATATTTTGATAAGATGGTAAGATACATTGATCTGTACAGGAAGATTTCTAAAAAGAAGGACTTCTTTCTAAAGTATTTTCTGACTACAATTTCTCAAAAATTTTGTTCTTTTTTTTTTCTTTTTTCCATTGGTGGGAATAGACGAAAGAAGAGAAATGAGATACAAGCTTACCTTGGAGGGAATACGAGGATTGTATAGGGGGAGCAATGTTAGGAGCAGAGGGTGTCCAGGGAGTCCCAGGGTAGGTGCAATTTCTTTCATTTCCCAGAATGCTGTATCCTTATCACACATATTTGACCCTTGCCCAATGTATAGTAGGGTTATTGGTACCAAAATAGGAACCCTAAAGTCTTCGTTACCTGCTTTCTTCTTCAATCACTTCTGGAATTTTTTTTTTTTTAGAAATTTATTTTAGGGGGTCAGGCTTATGATATAGAGTAGTAGCTAGAAAACTTGAATTGTAGTACAATTTGCCTTCCTCATCTAGAGAAAGTTTTGTCATTTCTCTGTTTACATTTTCTTATCAGCATGGTATAAGCTCAACGAGCATTTCTTCTTCTGTTGAACAGCCTGCCCCTCTGGTGAAAATAAAATCTTGTGCTTTTCCAAAAATTTGCCATTCTTCTCTGTAGAACTACTGGTTTACAGAATCCAATGTATAGCACCACTAGTCAAGATGAATTTGTGGAGATTCCGTTTCTCTGCTTTTTAAGCTTTTATTTTAAATAGTGTTTTCCAAATGTAAGTCGTAATATATGAAATACATATTTAAAAAAATTCTGCATGGTCTCGCACCAGATATTCAGTGCTCTTTTCTGTAGAGTTTGATAATTCACTCATCCTTATTGAGATATCTAAGGCTCCTTCAAGCTCTAAGATGCCATGATTATGGTTCTATGATGCTGACACTTGCTTTGTCGACACTTAAAGCGGAGCTTTTCAACTTCAAACAATAGCATAAGTTGCTATAACAATTACACTTACATGAATCTTTAAGCAAATGTACATAACAGCTCTTTACAACTATTATCACACTGGACAGCCACAGCCAGAGCTTAGGAGGTTGTTAAAATTATCTGCAAAAGCAAATTCTGATTCTAGATTGAAAAAGTATTGCCTTTCTATCTACTTTAAAAATTCACTCTTGGTTTTTTTTCTTTTTTCTTTTTTTTTTTTTTTTTGGTATCTGTTAATTCCACAGCCAGATATAAGCTTTAAGCATCTCCAGTAACTTTCATCCTTAGCTTCCACTCTGTCATGGCTTCTGTATCTCACCCTTCTGACCTTGGCCACTGAGGTCACTCTTCCTGATGTAATCAATCATGCTTCTTTGTAGTTACATTCGTCACAGTGCTCATTAGAATTATCATCATTCCTACTGCACCTTAGGTCAACGGAATTAAATATGCTTATGTGATTTGTTGTCATTTTAATTTTTCAGCCAGGATTTCTTCATCCAGAAGGACAATTTCATTTTATCTGATCAATAAATAACTAGCCAGTCAAATGATTCTGGAAAGACTGGTAGAAAATCATTCTTTGGGGCAAAACCTGAAGTCTAGGGAGGTTTTTAGAAACATGGAAAGTGGCATTTCACTGACCTGGAATCCATAGGTTCGAAGTATATTGATGTCAAATTAGTCTTCCAATATAGTAAAGCAATAAGGATAAAATATACATGATTTATATTTAGGTGTGTGTTGAATTTAATAAATTAGTTAGGAGTCAAGGTATTTTTGAAGAGAATTCAGTCTGTCCACAGTGACTAATTCACTGACTCTGAGATATAGCCTAAAATTTTTTTTGCTGTAGCTTTAACCTCATTTTTTTTCAAGATAAAGAATATACATAGACTGAAGTGGCAATGCAGACCACTGTGACCTATATATTCCTCAGCTTTTGCTCTTTCTATGGTCAGGGTATGTACAAATAAATAAATCTACAAGAGTTTAAGTCTAGAAAAAATTTTTTGGCTAAACTCTGAAAACATAGCTTAAGTAGAGTTGAAAGCATGGCATCTCATCATTTCTCTATATTATAAGGCTTACAAATGCCATCTTATAAAAGATATATTTGTTTATTTTCATGTTCAATCAAAAGTGTAGAGTTTCAGGTCTAGGAATGGATTACAGATCGTTTTCTCCTGGTTATTTTTGGCTTTAAGTATATTGATCATTTTATCATTTTCTTGTTTTAAACTGCTTTAAACACAGCACAAATGTTATTCTCATCATGCCAGAAATGGGTTTGGAATTGATTTTGAGTTTCCATCAATTTTACTCTTTGCTCTCTGTGAGAAGTTTTTCACTTGCTTAAATTCAAAAGGATAGTTTTGTTCAAAAGATGTCAGGGTACAGCATTCAGAGATCCTTAGCTGGACAAGAAAACTGACATTTTCTACTTTTCAAGAGAAAGAAAAGTAATAAAATTTTGCATCTATTGCTGTGGACTTTATTGAAATTATGGAAGAGTCATTCATATGAATGCAATTTCAAGGGCTTCCCCCCCTCTTTCTCTTCATGTAAGCGTTTGACAAAAGCATGTATCTTCTGAGAAGCTGGCCTGATTGGTCCAGGTTGGCACTGTTTCAGTGTTTGGCCTACGGCGGCTGCTTAGGAATAATTTCGTCTCATCCTCTCTATTTTCCTGGACTGTATTGGACTCAGACACGTGGTATGCAAAGGAAATCCAAGTCCCTTAAAAATGCTGTTTCTTTTGGTACTAAAGCCAAGCCCAGTTCTACTTTGGCCAAATGACCTTATCAAGATTTACAAGAGATATTCAGTAATATCTCCAATCTGGGAGAAGACATTCCACTAAGAAAGATCATTTACTACATACAGAATACATATATCTTCCCATCCGGTACCAGCAAAGGACATGATCAAACTTATCCTATTGTTACTGAGAATAATATAACACCGATGCAAATTTTATGTCATTATTCATTTCAATTAATTCAAACAGAAATAAACAAGTAGTTCTTTCCATATTAAAGCAGATATACTGAAGATCTATTTTCAGTTATCGCTGAAAATATTTTGGCTTCCGTAAAGGCACCGTCCTAACACCACTGCTCTGCCCTCCTCTGTGCTGTCACAATTCAGAATTTGTCATATTTCAGCCAGGTTTCCTAGACTAATTGGATGAAACAACTGCATTACAGTATTAAGATTCCTTTGCAGAATCAAATGAGAGGAGATCTGCACAGTTTATATAGCCTGGAAGATTTGTAACCGACACAGTCCAAATCCTATATGTTACAGTACACCTTTCTACGTTTACAGTAATAATCACTTTTATAAAAACTGTTATGATTTAACTTCACACTTAAGAACATCAACAAACATAGGGAGAAATTAAGATATATAACCTTCATTTCCCACCCCATGCTTACTTCTCCCCTGTGCTGTTTCGTGTTTCAGAGCGAAATGCTTACTCTTTTTTGAAGAGTCACGAAATCTCTTCTCTAGCAATCTAAGCCCTTGATTTTCCGTGTGTAGCATGACACACCTTGAAACAGAAAGCCACACACACCAGAGTGGGACGTTAATTTAAATACAGACTTAGGGGGAAGAGCTCCATCTACTGAATCAGTTAGATCATAGTTTGTACCCTATAGTTATCCCATTCACTACTTTCAACCTCTTAAAGACTCTGAGGAGAACTGAAAAGTTACAGACCCTCCAAACAGTTTTGAGTCTGATGCCATTTTGAATACTTTCCAGGTACCCCAAGCCTCTTTCCTTCGCCCTTCCCAATCTCCAAAGCTTTCCATGTTTCAACATAAAAAGAAAAATGGGATGCTCTGCTGTATAAATCATACCTGGGAAAAGGTAGAAAACCATTGGTAATAGAAAGAAAAGCCCCAGATAGCCGACGGGAAAGCAACAGAAAAAATTCACTCTACCTGACCCATTGGCAGCCCAGGTAAGAAGCAAAGAGAAGAGTAGCCTACTTATTCCTCTTGCCTTGCATCATCGCTGGGAAAATCTGCAGCCACCCAGGATCAGCTCTTCTGGGCTCTCCCCAGTTGCACAGTGTTGTTGTGGCATTGGGAATTTGCTGTGGCTTCGTAAGATTATGGGGATATGCTTCAGCAAGCCAAAAAAGTCACAAACAAAATTCAGGAGAGAGAGAAAAAAAAAAGTACAAAAACAGCTGATCTGACTGGGGAACTGCTTGGCATTTTCCTACATATGCCACGATTTTCTTTGGTATTTCCTGGTTCTATGATCAGAAAAGTTATCATATCGTGTTTATTATTGTTGTTTTTTCAGGGTTGCTGGTGGCGAGGGGTGGTACAGTGACAGCAAACAGAGTGGGGAGCAGCAATGTAAAGATTACTTCTACTTGTTTGAAAGCTTTCCAGGGCATCATGAGGTTACAAAGTTCCTTCTTCAGAATACTGAAGACATATAGAAATCATACATAAGAAAAAGTAGCCATAGTCTTGCTAGATTGAGAAAGTAAAAAAGAAAAAGCTTTTTAATACGGAACAAAGCAAATCGTATCTGAATAAATCTGAGTGTTAATATAGCTGCATAAGATTCAAGGGTATGTAAGACATAAAAATATAAATTAAGCTAAATTATTAGAATACAAAAAGACAGTAATAAGTATATACACATATTAAATAATCAGAGGGAGGCAACAGTTAGTTGGATTTTTAATTACAGAAAAATACTAAAATATAATAAATTAATAAAAGTTTGGATGAATGCTAATCCTCTTTTATGCAAAAACAGAATTAATATAAATGTAAAGTGAAGCTCTGTGTGTGTGTGTGTGTGTGTGTCTGTATGTGTATTTGCACAAAGTATTACTGACTGACACTGAAAGATGCTATGTTACATAGAAATGAAAACTTTGAATTATTTTAAATTGGGCATTTAAAGTATCAAATTAACCTGGGGCTGTTTTTTTTTTTTTCTTTTAAAAAAATCTTTTTAATTTTCAAGTCCTGTTTTAAATCATGGAAAGAAAAAATAGAAAAGCACTGCATAGATGCACAATATGTATTTTGTAAAAAATTTCATTTGCATTTCTTAGAATATTTAGTTCTCAGAAAACGGCTAATTGGCTTTTCTTCAAGCCTCTGCAAGACGCAAGTTCAGTTCTGAGTCAAGAAAAACTATGAGAAATTTCACCTCAAAATGAAATTTATTTGGATAGTTATAAAGGCCTGAAAAATGAGATTATCTCCACCATAACTATAACAAACAGCTAATGAATAAACTCTGACAAGAATCAATAAGAACTGCAAAGCCTGAGAGGGTCATCGCAGACTTGAAAAAGGTAAGCAAGTGAGGAAACATCAAACAGAGTTAATGGAGATAAAGCATTCTGAAAAATGGAAAGTGTTAACAATCACCGACAAGAAAGAATACACTTCCACAGGGATGACAACAAGAAAATGAAACAAAACAACACAAAACAACTGGAAATATATATTTCCTGGAGCAAAGTATGACTACTGATTCAGCAAGAGGAGAACCTACTTCTTTGTCACTCCCTTTGGAAGCCTTGCTTAAAAAAAAAAAAAAAAAAGGTTGCACAAAAGATACATGTGTTCTTTTTCTGGTATTATTACAGGCCCACCTAGATTTAGATTTAGCTTTCGATTCCAGATGAGATCAGACATGTTCAGACTAGCACATCCTTGTTCTGTAAGCACAGAGCTGCTATCATCTCACTGGCAAATTCTCGGATCCCCAAATTTATGCACAATAGATGCTCTTAAAAATTTCTACTTCAGTCAAATACCTCACTGAGTTCAATTTTTTATTATTTCACTCTGCTAGTATTAAGCTGAAAAGTTAAGGCAGGCGACTCCCATAAGAAAGGAAAGTTGAATAGTACTTACCCTAAGTATAATGTGCAAGCCTTAAAGGGGGAATCTACTTCTGCTCTAGGGTTTTTAGAAAGGAATCCAGGTCTAAACTCAGCTCTTGCCCTTTTCCCTTCTGGAAAACTGAGTAGACTCACAGAAGGTGGCTCTGAGAAAGATCTTACAAATCAACAGCCTTACCTGTGGCCATTCAGAAGACTGCACTTTGGTGTGTGTTTAAAACTATGAATAAAGTCAGATACAGCGCATGCTCAGCAGACAATTTAAAAATATTTATAACATTGTTGTTTCAAAAACAAATTTCCTCAAACAAAGCAAAACTCACATTTCTGATCCATGCCAAGTTTAACGTTCTGAGACAAAGCTGTTTTGGAGTTTTCCGCTGGGGAAAAAAAGGGCTTCTAAAATTTTTTGTTGAACGAAAAATAGTTCTCTCTTTCCTTTTGGGTACTCTTAAAGAGGTGGAATAAAATTTGCTCTAAGTTTCAACAAAACCCACCTCAGGCTAAGATAAGGCAGTCGAAATTGGAGATCTATAAAAAAAATAATTTTGGAAAGAGTAACAAGGAACTAAAAACTATGAGTTTAAAGAATTTAGTGGTCATCTGTACCTTCAAGACAGTTGTGTTTGTTACTATACAAAAAAAAATCTTGATACAAACAGGATATATTATGTATACATAAGTTATGCATTGACAAGAATAATGCACAGAAAACTCTTGCATATCTAGAGAAGTTATGTTTTACTTTTGCTAACTAAAATCTGAACTCCTGAAAACTGAAAAAGAAATATATCAAAAATACAGGAGAAACCCAGGAATAATGTCAGTATATTTCCTCTGTTTTTCATAGCAGGCATGGAGAAGAAAGCAATCACATATTTATTAAATTTTGAGTTACACAAAATAAAAATTGGATCAAATACGGGTTTTAAAGTCCTAATTACTGCAGCAGGAATGCCTGTTCCCCCTGGCTGGGAATTTTTCCTCTTTCTCCTCCTGAGTGTCCCTAAGTATTCCATATTATCATCTATCACCAAACCCTGCATGGCCCACAGATCTCTTAGACCTTATTTAAATTTCTCACGTAAGTCTCTGAATGACTTTCAGCCCCTGCTCTACTTTCCAGGGGTGCTCATCTGGCCTCAGAAAAGCTCCACAGACACATCGTTCAGTATTTCTGACACTTTCAAGCTCAGCAGAGGGTGCCAAAAAAAAAACCAAAACCCGATATTAAAAAAAAAAGTTTATTAAAGTGAAACTAGGGGTGCAGATTTGAAGAAGTTGCTTCTACTTTAATTTCCCTCTCAACTCAGCACAGGTGTTTCCTAACTTATACTGTTGTGCATGCTGGCGAGGGGAGGGTGAAATTAAGGTGAGAGAGTGGGCTAAACATCCACCAGGACCAGCAAGCATTGCGGATCTCTAGCCTCATGTGCTAATGGACGTGTCTAAAAATGGACCCNGTGAGAAAGACTGATTGGAACAGGAGGGAGGGAGAGAGAGAAAGGGAGAGGGAGAGAGCGCGCGAGAGGGAGAGCGACACTGCCAGTCAGGTTAATCATCCCTACTTTAATTAGCTGTTCGGCTTAGACATAAAACAATTGAATTTGAATGATCTGTCAGCAGGCTCGGCTGAACCAAAGGGGAAAAGCGAATATTACAAAAAGACTGTTGGTGTGTTCTGATAAGCAATACTGCTCGTACTGACAAATCCTCAAAGGGGGAACTATTAAAACTTACAACTAAACAAAAAGTGCAAATATAAATGGCACTAGATAGAGGTCTGTTTTAAAAAATGGAGTTTTCTCCCCTAGTTTTATCAACGGCAGATATTTATATGCAGGTGCCAACATATTAGGGTCTGTGTGTAATGTGTGAAAGTTTATTAACGATGGTCTAGGAGTGTAGCAGACAGATGCTGCAGAGAACAAGACAGGTACAGTCGGATGCCGAGTCTAGATCTTGGAGGGAGATGGATGCTGGAAGAAGAGGCACCGTGGCAAGAGATCAGCACAGACAAAGTCAGTGGGCAGACAGGCAGACAGATTTTAGGCACGGCACGATCTCGTCTAAAAAGGCAAAAGTTCTGTTGCAATAATAGGTGCAAAACAATCCATCTATCCTCCTCTCCCGGGAGCACTCCAAGGTACAGTTAAAATAGATTAATCTTTGTGACAAACAGAGCTGGCAAGGCAGACTATGGCAGACACTGAAGGCGATTCACAGACCCAAGAGTACCAGAGCCGGGAAAAGCCACAGAGATCAATCTCTCCAATGCCCTCATTTAGCAGATAAGGAAACTGAGGACCAGGGACTCAGGCTAATAAATCACAAGGGCAGCAGCAGTGTCGACATCAGAACCTGAGGCTCAAGTGGCCCACCAGTGCTGTTTCTGTTTCCATCAGATGAGCCAACTTCTAGCTTTCTGTACAAATTCGGGCCCAACAGGTATGGAAATCACTGTTGTCTCTAGAATAACCAGATACGTCCAACTATATAGTTAGTGCCCAGACCTCTAATTTTTAAAAACGTCTAAGTAGCTAAGTGGAAAAAAAAAAATCTTTTTTTTTTTTTTTTTAGTTCATTTTGAATTCTAGGGATTTAAGTGCTTAATTCGTTCTCGGAGAAAAGCAGAAAAATACAACATTGTACAGGCCCAGTCTCAGCAAGGTATAGCTGATGCCACACTCCAAGCTGGTGAAGACCAGTGGATCGATCTACAAAGACCTCTCCCAGAGTTTGCAATTCTCTTTGTGAATATCATCTGCTACACATCACCAGGTAAAGAGATGCGGTTCTTTCATACAGCTCATTTTTAAAATATAGGCACACTGTGGGTGAAGGTGGTTGTCTTTCAGCTTACAGTGTCATTTTCAGTCACGGATGAGAGTTGGTACCTGGAAGATGTGCTATAGGCAACTCTTCCTATATCTTTCAATTGAAACGAGTTACTAAATTAGAAAGGGGCCACTGCACTATCTACCTGTGTAACTGATGGTATCTTTTTAGGACACACATGATCATATTCAGGAAAGATCTCCCTCTTACAGCAGATAATTGAAGGTAAAAAATTTTTTTAAGGGGGAAGAGGTGCTTATGAAGAGAACAGTGCCATCAGATGTTACTGTGTCCTAAAACAAGAATGATGATGTACATAAAAGCAAAAAGCTCTCAGTCATGCTTCAGCGACGACATTGCTACTTAGGGTGAAAGAAGAAAACGGAAAGAAATGTCAGGCACCTAGGAGCCCACTCGAAGGCAAGTAATCCGAGAGAAGTCATGGCCAGAGTAATTTAGTTTATTTGCATGCCAACCTCTTTAACAATGGCTGCTGCAGCATGTCTAAAACACATTCTCCGTCATCAGTTGACTTAGAGGAAAGAGGAATCAGTGATTTTGACACCAGCAGGGCCTTCTGCAGGTAGGTCTCAAAGCACCTGACAGGCAAGAACCCAGCGAAGACAGTGCATGCCTTAGTGAATGCGTTCTGGGTGACCTGTGTGAAAGGGGAAATGAGCTTTAGCCTCAAATGGACTACTGTCACAACAGTGCGAAAGTTGCAGCTGCTCTCAGAGGCTCAGTTTCCCTACCTGTATAAAGTGGTGATATCCATCTCATAAAGTTATTTTGAGGACGACATGAGTTAACACAGATAGAGCTCGTGGTCATTAATTACACGGGAGTTTTTACTGAGGTAGACAGACAATGAGGGTGTGAATAAACAAAGTGCTGAGTATGTTATGGTCAAAGCATGCAAGTTCGAGACACATGGTACATCAAGGATCTAATACACAGATTTCTATTGAAAAGAGTAAAGTTTAGGGCCCTAAGTTCTGGAATCTAAAATTCAAGGATTATCTGAGGGGCATTTGATCTGCTTGTCTCCAGACTTTGGCATATTTCCTGGTTAATAATAATAATAACAACAACAATAATATTCAGTATATCACTGAGCACTTGATTTGTGATAAGCACTCTGTTAAGCACTTATTTTCATCAAACTCTGGTGCTACAACCACCCTGTGAATTAGGTACTACCAATTCTCACTTCATACAAAAGAAAATCGAGGCATAGAAGAGTTAGGTGACTTGCTCAAGAGCACACAGCTAGCAAGTGTGGAGTTGGAGATGGAACCCAGGCAATCTGACTTTAAAGCCTGCATCCTCAGCCATGATGCTGGGCTGGCACATGGAAGGTATTCAGTAAATATGCGTTGAATAAATGAACAGATGCATAAAATACCAGTGCATTGATTTTATTAGAAAATAAGTGAAAATCTATGCACAACCTCTTGAGCGAATCTTGCACTCGGGTTGTACAACCTCTGCAGCTTGCTTCAGGTGGCAGCCCTTCCTCAGAAGCCAGGGTCAGCCATGTCCCTGGATGGTGTTGAAAACAGATGAGGGGAACATTGCTGGCTATGACCACCCAGGGCATTTAAATATCTGACGACATTTTCAGCACTTTGAGGGTAGTGTTAGCACACGGGTTATTAATTGGCTTAATTCCAGTTCGGATAATTACATCGTGTCTCTTTAATTTTTCCCTGACTATGCCATTCTTCACTTCCTGTCACAAATGTGCTCTTTAAAAAAGCATAGGAACACACACAAACATATAGTTATATTTAAGGTTTGTATAATTATCTAGGGTGTTCTTTTTTTCTAAATGATTAATATATAGTAGCCATGTAATGAATGAATGGGAAAAAGAATTAAAGTCGTTGCAAAATACAGATAACTAGTTGAAGCTGAGATTTTCATTTGGCACTGAAATAAACAGATTTTTAAACCATTTCCTTGGTGACAGGATTCCAATCATTTTTTTTTTTTTTATCATGGGCAGATATTTCAAGAACTGATGACCTGCTCATGATAAGCTGATTTCCTTATACTATGTAGTTTCCAGCATAAAAATTAGCAATGAAAACTAACATTTTAAAGTAGAAAGTAAGACTAGGACGTAAATGACACTTAAATGACACAGTATACTGAACTCATAGGTTTTAAAACAGTCGTTAATCCAATTATTAGATCCTGACTTATTTAGCAGCATTTTTTTTTCACCAAACATATTACTAGAATAATCTTCAAATTATAGAAGAAACAGAAAAGCCTTCCCAATTCAATAAGCTTCGAAAAGTTTGACATCATAAGCAGACACCACCCATCTCCTTTACCCTAAGAATTCTTGGCCTTTAAAATACTGGTTATGTTTATGTGATACCTAAGAAAATCTCCTACAGGCATCCATTTAATCATGTGCACAAATAGTTAAATACTTCCACTGTAGAGAAAGGTTTTTTAGTCCTTTTCAGTGTATATTTGCATGAACAAATCACCAAATATAAGGAACACAGAAAGAGAATAAAGAGTTAATTTATTTACTATGCATGAGAGTTTCTAGACCTTTGCTTCCTCAGCTTTTAGTTCAAAATTCCATGCATACTCTGCACATAATAATAAATGCCATAATTCAACGTATGCCATAATTTGATTTACTTTCAAGCACCTTTTCTGGTTCAGTTCTCAAAGCTTTCCTTCCTATAAACTTCCTCCAAACTGTTCTTTGTGGTCCTCTGTAAATCATCATTTGAAACTGGTGTTTGTGGGATGACTCTAATACTCTAGAGAGATCTGTATCAAACTAGCTATGTTTCCTTTTGAGAATCAGTGGTCAACTTCCATGCCCTTATTGGACAACAAGACAAATTTAAAAAAAAGGAATAAAACCCAAGCGCTTTCCTACCTCTTGGACTCCTGTCATAATGGACAGCTGTCATCAGTCTGTCTTCTGCTTTGTTACTCATGCCTTGAGACTGAGATCTTCAGGATGATGTCTTTACTCTACTTGCCATATTTAATGTATTGTCTGGTATCGCAACTGGCCATGTTGGCAGATGATATCTCAGACAAGCTGGAGGCAACAATTGTTAACATTTGTAGTTCTTCATATGCAATTGCAATTTATTTTCTATGTGCCTTAAGTTTCCAATATATAACAGGGGTATACTTATTGGTGTAAGCTTAGTGATTTGATGCTTAGACTAAAGTTGTATTATTGGATGGGATATTTAAGAATTACTAAGGGAGAAACACTTGTACTAGAGATTTTTATAGAGTAAACACTATTTTTTCTCAGTAAGAAGTCCTTGGATAACACATTCTAAATTTAGGTGAGTTTTTAAATTCAAAAGAAAAGTGGACAGTATTTATACTCAATATTAGAGACAGTAAACAAACTCGTGGTTTTAAATTTAAAATGTCATCTAGAAACAGCCTGATTGATTTTATAAAAGCATAGGATCTTAGACCTAGGTGAGTATTTAGGAGATTCTCTGGTTCTTTCAGTTCACAGAGGAAAGCTAAGTGGTTTATTTTATCTGATAAGTACTAGAACCCAGTTTTGTTTGTTTCCTGGTCCCATGCCCTTCTTAGTCACAATGGGCAAGAGGGCTATCACACTCTTGCCTTTCTTAGTCCTGGCCACACTCCTTTTGCACGTATTTTTTTTTTTTTTTTTATTAAAGAGCCTGTTAAATTCTGGTGCTGAGAAAGACTACATTTCAACTGTAGTCTGACAGACATGCCACAACAGGACTGCGATAGGCCAAATAATGACCCTGAGAAAGATATCCACATTCTTACTCCAGAACCTACAGATGGTACCTTATACAGCCAAGCAGTCTTATGGATGTGAGCTAAATGTAATTACCAGTGTTCCTCTAAGACAGAGACAGGTGGGTCAGAGCTAANTCTGACAGACATGCCACAACAGGACTGCGATAGGCCAAATAATGACCCTGAGAAAGATATCCACATTCTTACTCCAGAACCTACAGATGGTACCTTATACAGCCAAGCAGTCTTATGGATGTGAGCTAAATGTAATTACCAGTGTTCCTCTAAGACAGAGACAGGTGGGTCAGAGCTAATAGTAGGAGATATGATGACAGAAACAAGAGGTTGGAGTTATTTGTGGAAGGGGTCATAAGGCAAAGAGTGCAGATGGCCTTCGGAAGCTAGAAAAGGTCAAGAAATGGATTCTTCCCTAGATCTCCCGGGGAACCAGCTCTACCACCAGCTACCTCTATCTGGACATCATTTTAAAACACAGCTAAAATATTTCTTAGCTTTTTTTTAAGAAAAGTAGATATATTACCTGTTGGTTCAAACTGAGCTTGTGATACAAGACTTCTTACCAGTCTTCAGAAAAATATTGACTAGAATAGGTCAAGAATGGATCTCTCCCCCTTTCCTCTAAGAACTGCCTCCTAAGCTGACATGGAGAAATCTATCTATCTTAATGGATCTCTTGGTTAATAGATGAGTTGCCTACGGATCTATCTAATCACGTTTGCCTGTGTTTAGTCTTATAACAAACAGTTCTTCATTGGTGGGTTGGCACTCATCACCAAGTTAATCTATCACACTTAACAGTAGGTTCTAGTTAAAAGCAAACTGAAGGGTTTTGCTGTGTGATTTTTGAGTACCAGGAGACCCAAATTTTCTCTAAACAGTGAGGTGCTCCCTTGCTAGCCCCGTATCCCACATTTGTTTCACTTTTACCTTGTGGAGGTCAGAAAGGGAGAAAAGAAGCAGCATAAGGCAACATCATGCAAAACTAACTTCCTTTTTAGGACTGTCTTGCCTATATATATCATGGCCACTCAGATACATGCACAATCTGTAGGACAGTGCTCCTAAAAGAGTGGTTCTTGGCAGCATCAGCATTGCCTAGAAACTTCTTAGAAAAATAAATTCTTGGATCCTACTCTAGACCTAGTGAACCAGATACTCAGAGGTGAATGTCTGAGTGCCTGTGAATATATGAATGCCTATGTTTTAAGAAGCCCTTTGAAAGTGAAAGTGAAAGTTGCCCAGTTGTGTCCGACTCTTTGTGATCTCATGGACTATACAGTCTATGGAATTCTCTTGGCCAGAATACTGGAGTCAGTAGCTATTCCCTTCTCCAGGGGATCTTCCCAACCCAGGGATCAAACCCAAGTCTGCACTGAGGCAGATTCTTTACCAGCTTAGCCACCAAGGAAGCCCAAAAAGCCCTTTAGGTAATTCTCAAGTCCAGTGAAGAACCCCAGGACAAATCTGTGAGGTCTGGCAAGTATAGTGAAAAACCTGTTGGACTATGAGTGATATCACCTGTTCATCAGGGTGGATTTAATTGTGGCTCTGTCGTGTGGCCACTATATGATCGTAGATCATGTTCTTAGTTTATCTCATCAGGTACAAAATGGGAATGACAATATTATTATTATTGCCTTCTCTATGCAAAAGGATAAACAGATCATGAAGATGAAAACACTATATGCTTTATAAAAGTGTTAGTCCCTCAGTTGTGTCTGACTCTTTGTGACCCCATGGACTGTAGCCCACCAGGCTCCTCTGTCCAGGGGATTCTTCAGACAAGAATACTGAAGTGGGTTGCTGTTCCCCTCTCCAGGGGTTCATGTCCCAGGGATATAAATGCAGCATTATTATTATGGAAGAAATATCTATTTGAACTGCAAGTGTCCTGGGACCAAAGTGTGGGGGATATCCCCTTAATAATCACATTAACTAAGTAATATTAGTAAAAAAGAATTTAAGAAGCTCAAATGTTATGTCTTCTCCAAGCCAAAATGAAGCCTTAAGTCTGTAGACTTTTAAAGGATGTGATAATGAGTGGAGAACCCACTGACATTTTTAGCTTCTAGAACCAGGTGCTGAATCTTTTGATTCAAAACTTCACCTTTCTGTTCATCAAGTAGCAAAATGTAGTGGCAGTTTTGAATGCTATAGTGCCAATGAAAGCCTGTGGCTTGTGAGATTCAGAGTCATATTTCTTTATAAATTCCCAGCGCCAGGCAGTTTTAGTAAAGTGGCCCATGATCGCTTTCATTTCCATACCATATTAACTAAGCAAGAAGCTCCAGGAAGCCAGCCCAAAGACAATTGACTATATTCTCAGATTTTTCAATGGAGAAGACATAAATCTTAGTAGGTGGAAAGAATTGTCCAGATCGAGAGTTTTTCAGATATTGAAGTCCAAGCTCTTAAGGAGCCAAAAAAAATCTCTCAATGGTTTAGACAGAATCATAATTTTTATGGAAAATCATCAGGACTTTATCCAGTCTCTTAGTAAGGAAAATTTACAGTAATGGCCAATGCTCTATAAAGGCGGGGCACATATATGTTGTAAAAGATAGCTAACCATCAGTTTTCCTTCTTGCATGAAACCATAGCAAGTATGCCTTTTGGACCAAGGGCTCTTCCATCCTCTCATGATTAAAGTCTACGTGTCCCACTTTGGCAACTCCTTGGTGCCTGGTGCCTTGCGGGATGGTTGTGGTGTGGAAAAGGGTTGCTTTTGGGTTGCTGCTTCCTCTGAACCAGTCACATCGTGTGCTTCGGGGGAAGCAGCTGCACCCTGTAGGAGCTCTGTTTCCTTAAGCAAGTCATCTACCCTTTTAAGCTTCATAGATTTTTCACTTGTAAAATGTGGATATGTGACTTAATAGTCTCACAAGTTGTTGAGATCACAAGTTGAAGAGCAAAAAGGATAATATATTCCAAACGCTTTGTAAGCTAAAGATACCATTTGCTTGGCATTATTGATGTGATTCTTTACACTTCAACAGAAGAGTAAAGGTATATATGGAAACACCGTGTATGGTAGTCTGCATACTTTCAGACATTTAAGGTGTATATACCACCATAGTCTTCTCTTGAACTTACACTAATCTCTTTGTGAGGTTAGAGCTAAGGTGGTTACCAAGGATGTTACTTCCTTTAAGTTCCTACATGATTTTTGGGTTGATTATGATCAACTGATCATAGTCGTTGCTGCAAAATTTACTATGGCTCTGTTCTGGCCAATTCTACCCTGAACATATTCCCTAAGAACAAATTCAGTGCTATAAAACAGAAAAAGAAAGAAAACATAGCATCAAAAGCTGGTATTGAGGAGTGAAAATATCTTCAAAGGCCAACCGGGGTCTCCTGTATTGCAGGTGGATTCTTTACCAGCTGAGCTACCAGGGAAGCCCATTTCTTAGTTAATTAACATCAAACATCTACTTAGAAATGTCTATCAGTTCAACAAGTATTCCTGAAGAAAAATCTGTAGTGAAGTTACTGAGTGCTCAACATTTAAAAGGACAGGAACACATATTTTGCCAATTTATTGGCAAATTATTATTGCTTGAATTGCCTAACCTTTGTTTAAATTAACCTACGAGTCGAGTTCAGATGAAGTGGTCACAGGTTGTTGCCATTCAGTAGCTATAAGAATACACGGTACCAGATTAATGAGTCTTTCTAATGGAAGGGAAATTACCTGGTATATTTTACTGTAAATAATTAATGTAACTGTGTAACAAATATATCTAAACACCTAAAATGGTTATTTAAACCTTTAATTTTGATATATAACCCCATCTTTTCTGTTGTACATTCTTAATTAGACTGTATGCTTGTTGAGGATAAACCCTGACTTATATACTTCTATGAATTTCCTATTGTCTCCAGTACAGATGTTTATACATAGTATTTGCTTCCAAAATATCTGGTTTTTAATTGGATTCACTTCTTATTGGCTTTTCTTGGGGGCAATTAAGCCACATAAAGTGCCCATAGATAAAGGCATCATTTTCACTGAGGTGAAAGTTGTGATTCTTAATTTTTTTTTTTTTTAATTATGGATTGGGACTTTTTTTTTTCCCCCACGTGACACTTAACCTGACTAATTATAGACGTGAATAGAAAAACATGATTCTCTTTTAAAAAGCTCACTTTACCTGCAACATTTTTAGGACTTCAGCTAAGATGTCAAGCAGAATCACTCTGCACAATGAAGGGGACGGTGGTTACATACTCCAGCTTGGACTCCAGATAGATTAAATTAAAGCAAGCTACGCACAAAGTTACAAAAACATAAACATGCACTCTCTCACAAACTCACATGTGCACATCCTTAAACTTAAATTAATGCAGAGAAGAGATAGATTCTTTTGTTCTAGTGGAATACAAATGATGGAGACTAATAAATGAATAAGCAAAGCGCCGGGTAACCAAATCAATGTCTGCTCAATTCTGGTCAAGGAGGTGAAGGGAGGTTTCCCTTTGAGTCAGAGAATGTAGTGGATAAAAAGGACGTGAATAGCTGGGGGGATTTCCTGAGGCCATTGCAGACCAGCTCACGTACTGTTAAGAGGCTCGTTTTTTTTATGAGACTTTTGGTTGCATTTGTAATGCTCGAGGTCCCCTAGAGCATTAAGTGCCACATGACAGCACTACAACTCCAGGACTAAACGTGAGAAGGTACATTCCAAGCTTCTTTCTCTTTCAGATCCTAATATCCGGGAGTTTGTAGATATTTGCAAGACCATTTTTCTTCCTTTGTTCCCCTCTGCCCCCGCCAAAAAAACAAAACCCTTCCTAATAGGACTACATAGAAAGGACTTTCTGTTTTCAGTAAAAATCTAAATTCTTGTGCTTAAAAAAATGACCAACTGTAAGACCTGTGAATTAGTACAGTTATTTCCACAGACAGAACATATTTCATTAAAAAAAAAAACCAAACTTGGTCTGACTGGTAAGTTTGTTCTAGATTAAGGATTTAGCCACAGTTTGATAAGTATTTGTTGTCTATCAGGCTTGGTGCATATTAATTGATGCATATTTTAACATTTCACTACTGCATTAAATTTCACTACTGCAGCCAGTACTGCCACCAGTTTTTTTTTTTTTTTTTTTAGCAATGCCACCCATTTCTTTCAAGTTTGGTTCAAAACAAAAAGCCTAGAATCTAATTTGTCAAGAAAGCAACTGTGAAGTTTAGAAAAAGGATAGGAATCACCAAAAGAATGAGATTCAATTTTAAAATCGCTGCTGCTGCTAAGTCATGTCAGTCGTGGGTTGTGTTCAACTCTGTGCGACCTCATAGATGGCAGCCCACCAGGCTCCTCTGGCCCTGGGATTCTTCAGGCAAAATACTGGAGTGGGTTGCCATTTCCTTCTCCAATGTGTGAGAGTGAAAAGTGAAAGTGAAGTCTCTTCCTGACCCCATGGACTGTAGCCCACCAGGCTCCCCCGCCCATGGGATTTTCCAGGCAAGAGTACTGGAGTGGGTTGCCATTTCCTTCTCCATTTAAAATCGCTAGGGAGAACAAAAGCTCACTTAATCCTCAACGAAAAACAGAGGAGCCTGGCAGGCTGCAGTTCATGGGGCCGCAAAGAGCTGGACATGACTGAGGCGGCTCAGCAGAGTACAGTGCTGTGTCACACACTGGTCTGCCTGACAAGGCCTGTTCTATCTTCTTTCATAGGCTCCATTCCCAGAAGGCCTCTGGCTATCCAGAAGTTTCTTTGGGATGTGACATCAGGTTCATGGGGTGACACAACAATTATAACCGCTATGGTGCTACTGCTGCTGCTGTGTCGCTTCAGTCGTGTCCAACTCTGTGCAACCCCATAGACGGCAGCCCACCAGGCTCCTCTGTCCATGGGATTCTCCAGGCAAGAACACTGGAGTGGGTTGCCCTTTCCTTCTCCAATGCATGAAAGTGAAAAGTGAAAGGGAAGTCACTCAGTCGTGTCTGACTCCTAGCAACCCCATGGACTGCAGCCCACCAGGCTCCTCCATCCATGAGATTTTCCATGCAAGAGTACAGGAGTGGGGTGCCATTGCCTTCTCCATATAACAGCTATAATATTTGTTAAATGTATATGTATTATGTATCAAGTATATATATATGCTTCATATGCATATGGCTATATATACTATATATGCCATGTATGTGATACTTAATAGCCAACATGTAACAATTCCAGTATACCAGATATTATTCCAAGTACTCTATTATTTAGTATTCATTATTTACTGTTTATTACTGTTTCCTTAGACTCATAACCTCTGTAAGGTAGAAACTGTTATCATCTGGATAACATTAGGTGAGATAACATCTAGATGAGAAAATAAGGCACACAACTAGAAAGCGGCATCACCCAAGCTCCTCTCCACTACCCCACCTCTCTCAGGCACATCTTCCTATTTGTTACTACCTTGAGAACAACTTGACCTCCGCCTATCCTTGCAAGACTTGCTCCTTCTTAGGAGACAATGAGTACATCTTAGAAGGTGGGGCAGTTTAACTATTTACTAGTCAATAGTTTACTTGCTAGGGAACAAAAAGGATGCAACTTTAGTGGAATGTTCCCATTTGTAGAGAGCAAGTCTCCAAAGCAAGACATTATGGCTTGGAAAGTAAGGGAAACACTTTGGTGAGAGGGCACTTTCTGGGTCTGTCAAACCCTAAAACACATACAACCACTGATCCATAAACTCAGTTTAATTCAACACATATTTAAGGAGCACCGGCTATAAGCAAAAGACTCTGCTCTAGAAAATAGCTACATAAATGAGTAAGAAGCCACAAACCTGATGTTTAGAATATGTGAGAAAATAAACACCACATAACTAAAATACAATGCAAAATAAGATCATTACCATAAAGGGTTGATAACAAAATTCCATAGGCTCAGTGGCTTGGGAAATATCATTTGATGATGGACACTGGGAAAAAGTTTTCTAGGAAGGCAGTGTTTGAGATGGACCTTGGAATATGGGAAAAGTTTCAACTGCTGGAGTTTAGGCTAGGGGCACAGAATGAATAAAAGCACGGGGATAGGAAAGCACAAACTGTTTTTGTGGCTGATATGACTAGCTTCTAGAATACTTGAAGGATAGCAGCAGGAGTTTGAGACGCTGGATGGCACATTCAGGTGGGAATGTATATTTGGCAGCTGGAAACCTATATATGTGGTAGCAGAGCCCACAAGCCAGGATGAGATACTCAGATCTTCAGGGAGGCAATAGGAATGTCTGGTTGAAGCTAAAACTGCTCACAAACTTCAAGAATTCAGTGAGGGAAGAAAGGAAGGCAAATGTAAATTTTATGGGCAGAAGAAGGGAGAATGGATGAAGGGGCAAGAAGGAGCACTCTGATGAACAGGAGACTCATAAAAACAGACGTTACAAAGCTCAAAGGGAAAGTGATCTCGAGAAGTGGAGACTGATGGTCAAAACAGTCAAATCAGTGATGGTGGAGCTAGCACTGCCTGGAGGAAGAGGCATATTTAAGAGCTGGAGTCTTTCTTTATCATTAAACTCATCTTTGAAAGGACCACCTCTCATCCCTTTTTTACTCTATGCCTAAACTTGTATATGTACTCAACCACATACATAAATAAACTATTTTTTTTTTCTGGGAAAAATTTATGGCATTATTGACTCTGAAGCACCCAACCTACATCTGGAAGCTTTATGAGTAAAGTTCAGATTTTGTTGTTTGATCTTTATTTAAAAGATGACTAATTTTTGATGCTCAAGTCACTTGCTTTTTTCATGGGAGTGCAAATTTATTCACATTTTATTTAACGAATATTTTCTTATCTGCCAGGCATTGTGGTAAGTGCTGGGATCAGAATAGTTTCCATAAATGTTTAAATGGCTTTTACCTGTGAGTTTTGCCTCCTATAGTTGGCACAAGTTGATGCACGAGTTTTTGTGTTCATATTACGAAGTACATATTTATGTGAAAATTTTCTGTTCCAAAATGCTTTCAAAATGTTTTGAATAATTTTTGGAATCAGCAAAGGGTGCTTTAGAAGAACAAACCAATTCCAGGTCAATGAATTGCTTTGCCATGGTGGTAGTCTAGTGTGTGGGCAAGCAGGAAGAGCCTCTCAAGTATTTAAAACAACTTTGAAAATCTTATTCTTAATTGTATCCTCTAAAGAATAAAGGCAAGAAGAATAATCAGCTTCAGACAGAGAGTTGAAAAACAGCTTCAGGATATGTTCTAACTGATGGGTTAAAAATGGAATAAAGAAATCACATGGAAGGGGTTCTATAAAAGATACCCTTGAAGCTTATTTATTAACTTATTTGTAGTACATTTCTTTGTGCATGTATACATTTTTAAAGCCAGCTCTAAGATATCAGTTCAGCCTTTTCCCTATATGTATAACTATTTTTTCTCCTAGAAAATAGGTATCTTATACATTGTAAACTTCATTCTTTCAAGACATATATTTTTAAGCCCTGTATAGTATTTCATTATATGGCTACATCAACATACTTTAAAGCATTGCTCTATTTTTGGATAATTTGACTGCACTCCAATTTTGTCACTTTCAATAACACTTTGTTTGGAAGCACCAGTATGCACACAGCCTTTGCAATATTATCATTTACTGGAAAGCTTTAAAACTTAATACCACAAGCAAAGAAAGCAAAGAAAGAAAAGCCAAGTGCCGCTAGTATCCAGGGTGATAGAACGAATGAGTGAAGTGGATGTGGCATAAAATGTGGGGTGACAGGTACTTTGTCTCACTGGAGAAGACACGGCTTGTCTGAAGGGAACAGTTATTACTCAGTTCCAGATATCTGTCCCATGCAAAAATTCAGGTCTAATATTTTAAGACTGCCATATTTCCTAGAATCTGGAAAAGATCTGTTTCTTTTTGGTGAGACCTTTTGATCTTTAACTGTTGGCTCAAACTCTCACTCTCAAATTATTTTTAAGTATTGTACGGACAAAAATTTTTATAGGCTAGTTTGATGCAGCTCACAGGTCACTGGTGTGTAAGCTTCAAATTAGAGAAAAGGAGACCTGGTGTTTGAAATATATTTCTAGGCAGTGAGTTAAACAAATAAAGCTTGCTTTAAGTGTCTATAGTAACAGGAGATGATAGTATTGGAGAAGCTGAACCTAAACATGAAAGCCTTGGAAGACAGGTAAATTCTGCTTCCCATTTAATTATCCATGAAAGATTAGCTAGAAGAAGCTTCTCAAATGTTTCAGAACTCTCAAAGGACCATGTTTTATTTACATAAAACTTTAACCCAGTGCACTGTACAATGGGATCTAACCATCATTTCCCTTAATTTTCCATCTGAACACATATTTCACATTAACATCCACCTGCACTACTTCCTTTCATAAAGAGGAGGTGGTATTTGGCTATTCTCTGGTTCTGATTCATGAGAAATCAGCCCAAGACCAACATTTCTGTTCTTAACAGATTTTGGTTTTTAAATCTGTAGAACACAATGTTTCCTTGGGCTGAGTTCTAGCATGCCAAGTTTTGGCTGGCCACAGACTTTGACATCTGAGTGAAAAATCTTTCAACAATGGCATTTAAACTGAAGAATCAACAGACCTTTAATTATAACACTGCTTGTAATCTCCCCACCTCCCCCTCCTTTTATCATGATGTTCAAATTGCCTAAAATCACTAACTGCACGGACAGCATGTTATTTCATTTGCCATTGGAAATATCATTTAGAAACTTGGTAGCTTGAGATCCTGTATTAATTTTTGAAAAATCAGTATTGTTTTATTCACTATAAAGAGGCATATGCAATGAAGTTAAAATTATTGATTCATTAGAAATAGGAAATAAACCCCCAGCATAGACATTTTCAATTTAATATCTTCAAGATTTATTTAGACCAGAATAGTATTTCTACTTGGAAATTAGGTATTAAATATATCAAAATATAGAGTGTCCTTTTTTTGTGAAGTTTCTCTAAGTGCCAGGGTATCTTTCCATAAAATGTTAAGTGATCACTTTTTATGGCTTTTTAAAAATGACACAGCCAGAAAGTACTGGGTTTCCCTGGGTTTCATCTGTGTTTCTCTTATATAACAACAAAAGACACCTTTAAACTGCTGAAACACTAGAAATCCTTTGAAAGCTTTCTTTTTAGATATAGATACTGAAAAAGTATAGTTTATATATCCAGTCTGTCTATCTGGATATACTTAGCGGATGTGCATGCTTGCTAAGTTGCTTCAGTGGTGTCTGACTCTTTAAGACCCTAACTGGGGTTAAAAACGTAAATGTGGAAAATTATTTCTGTGTTCAATAGTAGCTAAATAGTTTTTTGTTTTTGTTTTTAAATGTAGAGCTAGGTTACATGTGGAAAGTGGACAAAATTTCAGTTCTCTTTCATCTTGAAGAAAAACCTGGCTCTAGATTTCCAGGAAATTCATTTATTTAGACCAAACATCAGGTTTTTACATATAATTTCTAATCTTCATGATATATCTGCAAGATGGGTATCATTAACTTTGGCTGAAATATTTGATTTATCTGAGCCTCAGTTTCCTCACCAGTAACAGATTAATCATAGGAGTTTTTGAGTCTCTTTGTCATTGAATTTTAAGTGGTGGCATTTGGATGTAACCCCAGATCTGACTTCAAAGCATTTGCTTTCTCTTTGGGGGCAGAAAAACACCTCCCTGAAGAGCAGACAACTCTTCCCTGTGGTACTGACCTTGCTTTCTGAATACAATGGGTTATCAGAGAGGACACTTAATTATGTTTAGCACTCCCTCATGACTCTAAAATTCATCTTCATTCAGAGTATAAAATTCACAATATAAGAAGTCATGTCTCTGATTTCCTGCAACAGACCTGGTTTCAAGCTTGCCTTTTATTATCTCCACAAATATGCTTGTATTTATAAAACTATGTCCTGTTTTTGTTCAGAAAATATGGTCCCTATCATTATCAACTCTGAGTGTCAAGTAGCCAAAAAAAGGTCAGGTGCAGGAAACTGGTTTTGACCAGCCCAGCATACTCAAGGATTAGTTCCTCCAAGACAGAACCAGCAGAGGAAATCCGAACCAGCGTTGTTGAGGGAAGTGCAGATAATAAATAATATTAATAATAGTAACTACAGGTATTGCACTATTAACAAACGTTCCTGATTCTATTTATATATTATAGTTAATCCTCACAATATGCCCATTTTACATATGAGGAAACAGAGGTTTGGAGATTGATAAATACCTCACTTAAGGTCAAACACCCAGGAAGTGGCATCTGACTCCAGAGCTAAGCTTCATCTGTGTTACTAAACTATCTCCAGGATGAGGGGAACAAAATTTTAAGAGCAGTTATAAGTTTATAAATGGAAAATGGAACCAAGACTCAGAATTTGTAGGGGGAACAGATTAGGAACAAGGCAGTGGGTCCAGCATGGTAGAGGTCTAGGTGTTTGATACTTGGGGTGTCATGTGATCGTAGAATTAGAGTAACATGTAGCGCTGAAAAAGAGAGGCGGGGGTGCCGAGGAGGTGGGGAAGGCAGTCGGGGCATGTGTGTGGGGAGCGGTGGAGAAGATACATAGGGCTGTTGGGCTGATTCCCTGTTATTCTCTCCTATATACATAAGTAAAACTTTGTGTGTTGGGACACAGTGGGCAAATGTGTCTGAGAGCCCTACTCAAAACTCTCTCTCTCCACATGTCATTATTAACTGGAGGAAAATAAAACTGGTTGTCTAATGAGATTCATTTTAAAATACAAATTTCTCTAAGAGGTCTAAACTTCATTCACACCTTAGAGTAAATGATTTTAATGAGGCTACCAGACCACCTACCTGTGTGTAAATAGTCGAGATGCCTCAGTTTGACGGAAAGGAATGGATAACTGTGGGGCTGAGGAGCAGAAGCAAGGTGCTGTGTGGTGATAGAAATGATGGGGAGAGAAGGATTTCCCTGGTAGAGCGGGAAGGCGCCAGATTGACTTCTGTGAAAATACTGTTGAGATACACGTGAATGTAATGTACCAGCATCATGATTATCCTTAGTTCTCCTCTGGACTTGGGTCTAGAATTTTGATAGTAGCCAGAGATCAATTGAAAATCACAATTGGTTGCTAATTTCTGATGTAAATAAAGACTCAGCAGAATGCCTTACTTATAGCAGCTCCTCAGTAAATACTTGGAGAAGGCAATGGCACCCCACTCCAGTACTCTTGCCTGGAAAATCCCATGGACAGAGGAGCCTGGTGGGCTGCAGTCCATGGGGTCACTACTAATCGGACACGACTGAGCAACTTCACTTTCACTTTTCACTTTCATGCATTGGAGAAGGAAATGGCAACCCACTCCAGTGTTCTTGCCTGGAGAATCCCATGGACAGAGGAGCCTGGTGGGCTGCCGTCTATGGGGTCGCACAGAGTCGGACACGACTGAAGCAATTTAGCAGCAGCAGCAGTAAATACTAGCTGGCCAAATGGGATATCGAAACTAGTCTGGAAGTGGGAAAATTTCAGATTTCCTGAATTCCAACTTGTTTCTCCAGTCCAACCTCTCAGGAGGAAGGGAGAAAGAATAGAGAAAGTGAAGGAAGAACTGACACCTTAGTGCTCTCCTTCTTCTCACCTGCATGGCCCAGGACAGCATGTTGTAGATTCTGGGGCCTTTAGAATGTACCTCTTATTACTGACACAATGCTGAAATAATGGAGCTATCTTCAAGTTCAAACTATGAAATGTATGAAGAAAAGTGAACAAAGCAAAGAGGGTGTGTTAAAGATGAGCCCTTTAATTAAGGAGAAGTTTCATCCCCCACTGGAATTGCAAGAGATTTTTTTAAAAGTTTCACTCTAGACCTGTTCTGGGTCTGTCCTATGGTCTAAATGTCTGTCTTGCCCCTCATCCGTCTCCCATCTT
Organism: Neotragus moschatus; assembly: GCA_006410615.1. Classification (NCBI taxonomy): domain Eukaryota; kingdom Metazoa; phylum Chordata; class Mammalia; order Artiodactyla; family Bovidae; genus Neotragus; species Neotragus moschatus. The sequence goes on from SJYA01000103.1 coordinate 1,000,401, forward strand.
GGGCTTCTAATTCTCAGTATGGTGATATTAGAGGTGGGGCCTCTGGGAGGTGATTAGGTCATGAGGATGGAACCTTCATGAATGAGATCAGTGCTATTCTAAAGGAGGCCCCACAGAGTTTCCAGCCCCTCGGGCCAGGAAAGGAGAAGTTTGCCACCCAGAAGAGGGTCGTCACCTAAGGACGTTGGTGCCCTCATCTCAGACTTCTAGTCTCCAGAACTATGAGAAGTAAATTTCTGTTGTTTACAAGTCATTTAGTCTATGGCTCGGACAGACGAAAATAGTCTACGCAGGTATTTGTGAAATGCTGATCCATGCAATCTCAACAACTGCCGCAGGAGCATTAGAATCAAGTGTACAGCCTGGCATCTCTGAGTTTGGGGTGCGTGGCTGGTCCCCAGGTGCACAGAGAAGCGCTCCTGTATGTGTGCACATGCCTTAAATTCCCTGGTTTTCTGCCCCTTCCACCTCCCCTTTCACACTTATCTTTCACATTTTATAACATCACAGGATCTTCTAAATTATGTGCTTTTCAAATATGTTTTCTATCTTACTGTTGACTTAAAGAAGAGAGGGGGAATATTTTACTATAGATGGAATTTGACACTAAGCTTATTTTGGATATGTTTTCTTACTTGTGAATTGTGGCAAAAAATACCCATTTTGTCTGAAGATTGGGAACACTTTAGAGTGTAAGAGCTGGAATGTGTAGCCCAGTGGTTACTAACCCTGGCTGCATGCCAGAATCACCTAGAAGATTTAAAGAACACAGATCCCTGAGCCCTGGCCTCTGCCCCTCCCTTCTCCAAGTGATTCTTATATAATGTCAGTTTTGGCTGCTTGCAGCCAGTTACGTTGACCACAGATCTTAATCAACATCTTCATTTCACTGATGAGGAATCTGAGACCCAGAGAGGTGCAGTGACTATACTAAAGTCACAGAGGAACATACTATATGTGAAGATAAAGGCTGTGGGTAATGTGAAATTGATTCAAATAGCCATATTCCAAATTGCTTCATTACCTTAGAGTATATTTTGTATGTTTTTATGTATAATTCATACATTTGCAAGCCACTTATGCAACTTTCCAAATATGGTTAAGAACAAAAGAAAGCGAAAAAGACATGCAAGCAGCCAGAACTGGAATCAAGTAAAGAAAGAAAGTGAAGTCGCTCAGTCGTGTCTGACTCTTCGCGACCCCATGAGCAGTAGCCTGCACCAAGCTCCTCTGTCCATGGGATTTTCTAGGCAAGAGTACTGGAGTGGGTTGCCATTGCCTTCTCCAGGGAATCTTCCTGACCCAAGGATCGAACCCAGGTCTCCCACATTGTAGACAGACGCTTTACAGTATGAGCCACCAGGGAAGTCAAGTAGATCACACATAAATCCTCAAATCCCTCAGAGAGACTCTGCTCTTGCCACTGTGTCCTCTTTGTCTTTGAGACAAAGTCCTGATCTCCAAGCCCCGCCCCTCTGCTGCACTGTAGCCTCCTGTCTCCAAAGGCCCAGCTGAACTTTCATGGCTACCCAGTCAGTACCTTCATGCCTTAAGTTCAAAATTAAACTCATGCTTTCCGCTCCGACTCTGCTCCTGTTCTTAGCCCTCTGCTTCTGTTTACAGCCCCACTTAGGCTTAACAGTAAAGTGATGTCTTTGGTGCCTTCCTCTCCCTTGCTCCTAAATATAACGGATATAATTCTCCTTCTGCCACGTCTCATCAGTGTTTGCTGGCTCCGCTCGTTCCCTCTGCCCCTGCCCTAGTTAGGGCCCTCGCTGACTCTTCCTGGACTATTGAGATAGTCTCCTACCTGATCTGTGTCCTCTGGTCTCTCCCTTGTCCGATCCATCTTGCTCACGGTGGCCAGATTCATCTTCTGAGGCACAGCTCTGAGGATGTTACTCTCCTACTAAAAACTTTCAACAGCTCCCTATTGTCTACTGAATAAAGTCCAAATTCCTGGCCTGGTAATCAAGTCCTTTCACTTTCTGGTCCCAATTTATTTTTATCACTTTATTGCCCACTACTCGCCTTCACATACTCCATGCTCTAGTTAAACCCAACTACTCCTTTGCAGAGTCATTGCCATTTGATCCTTCCAGGCTTCGCTCATGGTTTCTGAAATATTCTTTTCTTCTGTCTGCTCAAGTCCTGCTTGCCTTTCAAGGCCCAAATTCAGCATCGCCTCTTTTGGTAAAGCCCCCAGTTAGCCCTTCTCTGAACTACTGTAATACTAAATCTGTACTGTTTTCAGAGAGCACATCACTTTCTACCATGGCTTCCAGTGAAGTAGGCACATATCTCAGGCCTGCTGCTGGATTAAAACTTCTCTGATGGCAGGATTTGTGTCTTGTTTATCTGTGTACTGCTGAGTACACACTGTACTGCACTCATTTACATATTTGTCAAGCGAATGAGTAAATGCATGGACTTTATGGGCAACCTAAGTGATGTTAGTTCCCCCGCCCCCGTCTGAAGCAGATTAGAAGTAGCACATTAGAGAAGGAATGAGGATTAAGATGAGGCTGGCACAACAAGAAGAAACTTAATCACTAAAGAAGGGGAATAAAAACTATAAAAAGGAGACATGAGAACTAAAAATATTATGGAAGTCTGGGGGTAAATAAGCACAGAAACAAATAATCTTAGAGACTAAGGACCAGATAGTTAATGCCACATGCAACTGCTTGGAAACCACAAAACAATATTCAAATATACAGAATTATTTTTATACTTCCACATCCTCATCAGAATCAGCAGAAACACAACAAAATTGCTGTTTAGTGATGATGACCCTCACTCATTTATAAAAGTATGAATTATGGTAAATATATTCTAAGAAAGCTAAATGTGTATATCAATTTAAGATACTATATATTGAAACTTAATAAAAGAAAATATCTTTTGATAATGAGGAGATTGTATCTGTTATGTGGGATACTCTGTATAAACTGATTTCCACAGTGAAGTCAGATAAATAAACTCTCTCCCTTTACACACGTATTTTTTTCTAAATATAAAAGAAATAACTTTCTATCATTAAAAATAAAATATGCTCATGATATACAATTTAGGAAAACAGAAAAGGGGGAAGATAAAAAATACAGTCTTCCAGGATCTATAACTTATTACTAAAAAATAGTTGTGATTACATAATATGTATAATTATGTAATTATGTATGCCATCCTTGAGTATATAACATAAATAGTCCACATTATTATAAGCTCTTCATAAACATTTTAATGATTCAAAAATTCTATCTAATGGATAAATCATAAAGCACTTAACCCAATTCCCTAGAGTTGAACATATGGCTTATTTCCAGTTTTATAACATAGCTATGGTAGCTCAGACAGTAAAGCGTCTGCCTACAATGCAGGAGACCCGGGTTCAATCCCTGGGTCAGGAAGATCCCCTGGAGAAGGAAATGGCACCCTACTCCAGTGCTCTTGCCTGGAAAATCCCATGGACCGAGGAGCCTAGTAGGCTTCAGTCCATGGGGTCCCAGAGTCGGACACGACTGAGTGACTTCACTTCCACTTTTATGTCTAAGAAGATTTGCCATGAGCTGCTTGTTGAAGTTAAGTGAGGAATTCATGAAGGTTCACTATGATGTTCGTTCTACTTTTGTATATGTTCAAAATATCTACAGTGAAAAGGTAAAAAATGTTTATCATAAACATTTTATATACAATGCTTTTTATTTGTAACTAGTTTCTTAGCTTAGACGTTAGTACCAGCTGCCCTGTTCAAGGTCTGCCTCCGTCATGACCTAGTTAAGTAACTGTAGGCAAACTGCTGGCGTGACCTCTGCTTCAGTCCCCATCCTCTGAAAAATGGGTTTAAAAATGTAACTGATAGGGCCCGTAGTTGGAGCAGGCAATGGCACCCCACTCCAGTACTCTTGCCAGGAAAATCCCATGGACAGAGGAGCCTGGTAGGCTGCAGTCCATGGGGTTGTGAAGAGTCAGACATGACTCAGCGCCTTCACTTTCACTTTTCACTCTCATGCATTGGAGAAGGCAATGGCAACCCACTCCAGTGTTCTTGCCTGGAGAATCCCAGGGACGGGGGAGCCTGGTGGGCTGCCGTCTATGGGGTCGCACAGAGTCGGACACAACTGAAGCTACACAGTAGCAGCAGCAGCAGCAGCAGCAGCAGGGCCCATAGTAAGGATTATCACATGACATGATATGCTTCACATGCTTTCCACAGCACCTGGAATGGTGTTAGTATGCAATAAATATTACCTTGAAAAACCAAAATGCTGGCAGTATAATTACATGTGTTGTGGTTATAAAAAAAAAAAATCATCATATATAAACTGAGAGACAAGCCAGAAATAACACACTGAAGTATTCATCATGGCCATCTCCAGGTGAGGTGTTTATTCTAAAGATACTGCCAATGCTAAAATAATTTAGACTCTTAACTACCATTATAGAGCACTTTCTATGTGACTAATACTGGACCAAATGTTTCACATGTTTTATCTCATTTAATCTTCACCAGAATTCTTGGAAGCAATTACTATTACTATTCTAATTATATAACCAAGGAACTTGAGGCTTAAAGATTAATTAACTTGCCCCCAAGGACATAAGAATAGACAGGGCATGTTGTCAAACACAGGTCTGAACCCCTGGAATTCATCCCTAAGCTACTGGGAATGGCCTTTGGACCTTGATCTTTTTGTAAAGACCTCAGTGTTTCTAATCTTTATCCCTCAGAGGCAGATTTAAGCTTTGGACAAAATTTTGGCCCAACTTTGGAAGTTAAACTGGACCTCTGGTTAGAGCATATTTTCTTTCCTTTTACTTTCATTAATATTATTTAATGTAAAAAATGTATTCAAGAAAACCATTTAGACAAGAAAAAAGAAGTCCTCCATAAAATAAGCTATTTTTAAATAAAATTTAAAAAATTATTTTATTTTAATAAAGAAGCTATTTTTAAAGAATGCATATCTCATGGTCCAAAAAAATGAATATACATATTGTTGTTCAGTTGTTAAGTCATGTCCAACTCTCTTGTGACCCCATGGATTGTTGCCTGCTAGGCTCCTCTGTCTGTGGGATTTCCTAGGCAAGAATACTGGAGTGAGTTGCCATTTCCTTCTCCAGGGAATCTTCCCGACCCATGGATTGGACCCATGTCTCTTACATCTCCTGCATTGGCAGGTGGATTTTTTTTTTTTACCACTGAGCCAATTGGGAAGCCTGAATATACATATTGGTTTACAATATGTAAACTGGTTTGATTAAATTATGTCCACTGTAAAATAATTATCAGACACACACACATATGCACACTCTTTTGAAAACTTATAAAGCGGTCCATATTACATATTTCACTTTAAATATATAATCTCTAAATGTGTATGCATATGTGTATATGTGTAAGACAGACAGTGAACGTTTGAATTTAGAAAATGCTTCAAAAATCTGAAAAAGGTGGTTTTCTACAGATGTTATGAGAATTAAGTCACAGGAAGTCTTAATTTTAAAAAAGTGGTCAGATGGCAAGTTGAGTCTTTCACTTTGGGTCTCAGGAGGCTGCTCCTGTGCAATGTACTCTAGATGTTTTGTTCAGTCACCCAGTCGTGCCCAACTCTTTGCAACTCCATGGAGTATAGCACACCAGGCCTCCCTGTCCCTCACCATCTCCCAAAGTTTGCCCAAGTTCATGTCAATTGCACGGGTGATGCCGACTAGTACAGATAAGAAATACCAAAGGGAATGCATCTCCCCTGGCTCAGACAGCACATTTATGCATCTGTATTATAAAAAATGTGCCAGCTCTAGCAAGCTCACAGTACTGAGCAAAGTGCTACGGTTACAGCTGGGAATTTGTCTTTCAGGACTGGCTCTATTTACTGATTGGTGGTTTTTGTTTTTGTTTTTGTTTTGGGGGGGAGGTGGGTGTCTATTTCTCCCTGGGGGTCCCAGTGGACTGTTTTTTTGTGGGGTATGGTGATGAAGGAGGGAGTTTTTCTGAGTTCTATTTTGGATTTTGGTGAATAGGAAAGCAGGGAATTTGCCAGCCTGTTACTCAGTTATACTGAAACACGATGCCTCAGATTTGGAGCACAGAAGGTGCTGAAAAAATTTTCTGAGGAGGTCTTGAAATATCCATGCCTGTCTTCAAGGAAGGACTTGTTTCTCTCAAAAATCACCCAGTAAATAATAGAGTACGTTGTTGCTATCTCTCTTCCCATAAAGGAAGTGGCCCCCTGAGTCCTATCCAAAGGCATCACACTCAAAAGGAAGCCATTATGATACTGAAATTTATGCTATGTTCTTTAATTTCCAAGAGAGTATTAAGAGGAATATGCTTGAGTGTGGGCCTTCTTTACAAAGTCACTTCTACATATGTGCACTGTTAGGAGTATGGGCTGCAAATGTTTGAACAAGCTGTATTTCCATATTTGCATTGTCCAGTCTTTTTTCGTTTTTCCTATTTTCCTGAATATGCCCGAACATATGTGTACAAACCTACACTCGCATGGCCACGTCTACGCGTGTTTCCAATTCCATAGTATCTTCAAATGGTTCGGCTTTCTAGAAACACAGCCACATAATTTGTTTTGATTTGAAAAACTGCTCGGCAAATGCATGCAGGTCATAATGGCAGGTAACAGACCATTTATTGAAGCACTGAAACAAACAGAAAACGAAGTCCAGGACACCATCACAGAGCTGCGCTTCCCTTGTGAGATCCTCTCGGTTGAGGGAGGATTGAGTGAGACAATAATAAAACAAATACCCGTAGGCTTTTCAAACAGTAACAACCAGTTCAGGGTTAGCAGCGTTTCAAGACCTTGATGGGACAATGAGGTCCTCAAGCTTTGCTCTCAGACGCTGGATTGCTATTTAAGTAGCCTTTATCATTTCCCCCCTAATTTTGGTTGAAGATGCCCTTGAAATTAGATCATATTTGTTCCTAACAAAGCATATGCATATTGTGGCATCACTCTATAACCAATGATTGGTTTTAGCTCTCTGAAGAAAAAAATTCCAACAACCTTTCATGCTGAGATTTCTCATGCTAGTTCTCAGCACAGAAGTGATTTTTTTTTTTAAGTTGCATAAAGCCTAGCAAGGTTTAAGTTTTCCCAGCAAGAAGAAAGTGTTTTTCAGCTGTTAAATTTTTCAGATGCTTTTTTTGAATTTGGATAAAACTCAAAAACATGTTTGTTTTAAAATGTAAACCTTTTTATGTACAGAGGTTTGCATATAGAGAAATGTTATTACTATGTTTAAAGGTACTTTTGAATAAGGAAGTCATGGGTACTTAAATATAACAGACCGTATGTTGCTTTATGGACATTTCATTAGGTGCTAACATAAATATGCTGTTCTGGAGGACCATGGAGCACAGGTTTGCTGGTGGGATCACCTATGACATTGGTAGTGGATGTATTTCTGTGTGGGAGCAAATGATGGCCAGGTTTGGACTGAAGAGCATCCTTCCAGTCAGCTGGTATGCTTTCCCAAGACCCTTTGTTCCAGTTGCATGGCACTTTTTGGCCCTAAACTTGCTTGATTCCTCAGCTTGTTGACTGGGCCAAAGTTGAGACAGCATATGGTATTTTAAGCACAAAAATGAGGAAATGCATTGAGGTCTCGACAGAGAGGCAGAGATGTGGGTAAATTATCAGAGGCCTGCTGTCTGCCTATTTAATGGGTCTCAGTTCAGTTCAGTTGCTCAGTCATGTCCGACTCTTTGTGACCCCATGGACTGCAGCATGCCAGGCTTCGTTGTCTTTTAATGGGTCCGGTCACTCTTCACTTATAAGCACATTGTAGGTATGCTGAATAGAAAAATATATCATCTTGATCTACCTATTTTTCCCAAACATTTTTATTTAAGACTCACAGTAAGTTCATTTTACATTGTGATTCAGTGATTGTTGACATACATGGATGGAAATACGTGTACACACACAGGTATTACACACACACACACACACACACGGCTCCAGAGACAGAACATAACCAATCTACCTACATTTTAAACCTTAGGATTCTTCATAATTCTATTGAGTATTTAAAAAAAATATTTTACTGAAGTTGATTTACAATGTGTTAATTTCTACCGTATAGCAAAGTGATTCAGTAATATATATGTATATATGTATAGGTACATATATATATACACACATTCTTTTCCATTGTGGTTTGTCACAGGATATAGAATAGTTCTTTGTGCTATACAAAAGGACATTGTTATCTTTATCCATTCTGTATATAATAGTTTGCATCTATTAATCTCAAATTCCTAATCCATCCTTCCTCCCACTCTCCTACCCCTCTCCCCTCTATAGAATATTCTATTGCTTAGAAAGTTGAATATCAGGGATGAGAAATTCAGCACGCTTCAAATTTCTAATCAAGTACTTTCCAAGATTAAGAAAAGTAGCTGATCTCTGGTTTAGTCTTTGAAATGCCAACAAAATTTACTTTTTCCTTTATACATTCATAATTTATTCATTCTCCAAACATTTATTGACAGTCTGCTATATGCCTTCCGTTACATACCTGCAACTGTCCTGTTTCTAGGCCAGTTACTTCACAGTTTCTTTAGAATTAATGCAGGGTTGGCCAGATTATTCTCAAAAAGGAGAATCTTCCAGAGTAAAACAACTTGTTCATGGTGCTTCCCATCTAGCACCGAAGAGCTCTGATAGCTTTTCTCCTAACCTCTTATGGTAAAACATCAGTCTATTTTATTTACTTTACATATTTAATCCTAATTTAAAATGTTGAATGCAACCATGAGACTTAACATAAGTATATTTGAAAATAACTTTTGCATAATAAGGTCTTCCTCATATTTGTGTGATACATAGAGGCTATTTACACAAATTTTCCATGCTACAGATATGCAGAAAGTTGACTGTTATACCTATTTTATAGTTGTTTTGAAAATAAATGTGCTAAAGCATGTGAAGTTCTAAGAAGCAAAGTAAATAAATATTATCATACTAGTATCTCCAGAGACAGTGTGTCTGCTCTTCTCTTGTTGAGGGCAGTATAAGAAGACAATAAGAAGACAAGTTCTAAATATTTATTACCAGACTTTCTTTAGATGGCCGTGTCCTTCTATTCCAGTAGAAAGCATTACAGAAGTATAGAGCTGGAGCCCAATTCAATTACTTGCATGGCTCTTCCAGGAAATGGTTAACACTGTAGACCATGGACTTAGAAAATGCAGGAGACTGACGATACACACAGGTGGAGGAGATATGAGTCTCTCTCTTCATCATGTAGGTCCTAATTCAAGGTTGTGGAGTTGCTACATTTTAAGAGCAAAATGTTTTGAGGCTTTGAAGAGGATTTCAAATGAATTAACTTTATTTTGGGAACTATGATTTGGGAATGATTAAAATATTACAGTCGGATATTGTTTCATAAACATAATTAGAGGCCACCTTTTCAAAAGATCTCAATAACTCCATTTTTTAATGGGTATGGTCAGTTGCCTGCCTAAAGTGATTCCATCTTCCAAAGCGTGTTACTTTGCACAAATGACAGCTGGCATGTGGATATTGATGCAGAGAAAGAAGAACTGCTAAGGTTGTGGAAGTTGGGACTTGGCAGGCTTCAAGCACGGAGGGCAAAGGCGCCAGAAACATGGGCAAACAGCTTAAAATTGTCCCTTCTTATGTTTGTGCATTGTTTCTATATGGAAAATTACATTTCTCTGAGAGTATATGTGTAAATATGCATCTGCTAGTGTTTTGGCAACTCTAAGTTACCTAAATTAGTTTTGATCAACACTGTCGGATTTCTAAACCCACCAACGTAATAAAAGCAAGTTTAAAAAAACACAAACAAATCCTACAGTACATTGTGTGCTGTGCCGTTCCAAGCCTCAGTTTCAAGACAAAAGGAAAGCGAGACTTTGTCATTCGCTAGCTGTTAATAATCAAGAGAAGATCTGCCAGACAAGCTCTTCGAGGGCTCTGTCTGTCTGGACCAGGTATATACTGAAATACACAAAGGGCTTTGCAGGGGGAGAAAAATGAGTGTTCATGGACAATGATGCAGCTTTCTTAATTAAGATTTTCATTACTGATACATACATTAAGTTCTGCAACTGCAAGAGCCAAAGCACTGTCATGAGCAGGTAGATGTCCCCGATTCCATCTTCAGGCAGTAAAGCTAAAACATATTAAGCGTGCACCCAGCAAATGTTGTGGGAGCCAGGAGAGTTCCAGAAATATTTCTGTTGAATGCAGAGAGGCCCCATTAAAAGCAAATTTGTAATGCATCTAGGCGGGAGAAAAGCCCATATCAATAGACTGTGTGCGCATGTGTTCCTGTTCGGGACTGCTTTGAGCGTCCAGCCACAGCAAAAGGTAGCTGCAACTGACCTAGAAATAATCCCTACAATCACATCAATAGCTCAGGCCTGAAAAGCACCTTTGATCTTTAGGTTTTCTCATGCCTATTGTTGAGAAAGGAAATAGACTGATTTGGGGTAGCTTTTGGAAGATGGTATAGACTCCAGTCCACAGCTGGCCCTGACTCTGTCCCTCTGGGTCACTCTGTCTGTTTTCCCTGGATCCTCAGGCTGGTCCAAGTCAGTGTGGTCTACCAAGGGTGTACTGGTCCCAGGAAATAATCTGACTGTGGTGTGGAGAAAGCTTTCTTCTTAGATCAAGTTATTTTTTGCTGAGAGATGAGAGGAAATTAAACCCTGCACGATCCTAGAAATGGATGAATATCTAGAGTACATGTTTTTGATTACATCTTGACTAAAGCCTAACTTGTTTTAGAGTTGCTGGCACTGTTAATGTGCACCCAGCTCTCCCTTGTTTTTCTGGCTTCTAATTACATCCCTCCTTGTTTCAACTCTGTCCGCCTGGGGAGCTACCTGTAAAACTCTGATCTACTCTTTAAAACAGGCCTCTATTTCTTGGTCATTACTAAAGAGGAAATGATTGTTAGACACTGGACTTTATGAACGATCATTGTATCACAGCAGTCAAAAACTGTACATTCATATCTTATTAGGTAAAAGCATTTATTTGGAATTTAAACATAGTCCCTCATTTTCTAAAAAAGAATAAATCAGAATCCAACATACCAAAATCACTCAAAAGGTAGTCTTTAAAGTGTTTTCACTATAGTTCTTTGTTGTTTGGGGAAAAGGGGGAAATTCCCAATAATTGTAACTAGTATGATTTCTCTTGGATTCCTGCTCCAAGATTCAGAACTCTGAAGTAGTTTTCTGAATGTTAGTGTACATTTCTGAAATTTGTCTCTTTAAATATATTAGAGAGTTGGAGTGGAGTGGTGAACACACAGCCTACTGTGAGGTGGCTGACCTCACAGTACAGATTCTAGATAAGAGATGTTCATGATTGGTGATAATAAGATGACCAAGAAATTGACCCTTTGTATTATATATATTAATAAATAAATAGAGATAGATAGACTGTTATAGACACCTTGTCAACAGATACTTCATATATTTTGGGAAAACTAAACAGTATTAAGATTCTTTCTAATCTTCATTGAAAAGTGCTATTATTAAAACTGGTAGACTGGTAGTCATATAGGCTCAAACATATTCTAGGGGAAAAAATCTACGTTTTCTTACTCTCCTCCCCAACATTTTATGATTTTTGAGGTCCTCTTTTGCATCTTCATGTTAATTTTTTTCCATTGTGTTTATCACTGCTTTCATAGAATTTTTAAAATTTTTTTAAATTAAAAAATCATATATATATGTCACTTTGCTATACAAAGGAAATTAACACAACACTGTAAATCAATTAGGCTTCAATAAAATAAAGAAAAAGTGATAGAGAAGTATGCAGAATCTCTTTAAACTATTTGAGTTTAATGATGATGGAAAAAGGAGGGGGAAAACAACCCCAGAAAATGATTTTAATTGGAGACTTCCTACTACGTCTCTTATGCACCCTTGACTAACTTGTAAGGACCAGGATGAAGGACATTGCTAGAGGATTTAGGTGTAATTTTTACTCAATTTCTCTCATGAAACACATGCTTCTCGCATTCAAAATATAGGATTAACTTTAAATTAGAGGTGACAATTACTTTCCATGTACTAAAAGTCTAGAAATTTCCAGGGGGGAACTAAAAGTGGAATCAGTTTTAGCTTACGAAAAGTGTGAGAGGTTAAGGTGGGCATTCTAAATAAATATCTGGAAATGATTCTCTGAAATAAGGTATTTCTGATTTATCTTCAATAACCTCGAATTAGAAGAAATGAACAATAACAGAGACTACAGAAAGAGTGAAGAAAGAATCTAATGAAAGGAATAAAAAAAAACCAATTTTATCACTACAAAGACTTCTTCTACAAGAGAGTAGAAAGACTCTTTGACTAAGTAGGTGGTATATGTACCATTGTTGTTGCACTCAGGGGCTCAGTCGTGTCAGACAGACTCTGCTACCCTTCAGATTGTAGACTGCTAGGCTCCTCTGTCCATGGGATATTTCAGGCAAGAATGCTGGAGTGTCCTCCTCCACGGGATCTACCCAGGGATCAAACCCATGTCTCACGCACTGCAAGCAGATTCTTTACCACTGAGCCATTGGGAAAGCCCATTTGTACCAAACATATATATAATGTATATCCTATACATACACCACTGCCCAGCTTTCAATCGGCAATGATGTCTGGCGAAGAAAAGGGTGAGAAAGAATGGAGGGAAGATTCATGCTAATAAACAACACACCACCAATCATCCTTATTGGATCCTGTTTGGCCTCTGAGTACCACGTTATAGAGGCTGGGGTATAATACGTGACGTTTTCTAAGCACATCCATAAGAAAGTTAAACATTCGGCACTCGGAGCCTACAGTATGCAGTGCCAGCCTTTAACTGCTCCAGGGGCATCGCTGAAACCTAGCTGGTAGTCACGTGCTCCTACTTCTTGGGCAGTTTCACAGCTCAGGTAGAGGAGTTATTTGCTAGGCCTGGTTCATACCACTTGCCTCAGCTTGTAATTGGCCTAAGGAGCTTCATGTACAATCTTGAACATGATGGTTTCTTTTCTACTTCCCTTCTGGACACTGCCTAAGGATTTAAGGAACTGCAGATGACTTCTGGACATGGTTTTTCTTTAAAGACGTGGAAAACAATGCCCCAGAGTACACGGCATCCCTTATCATCTGCAAATGAACTTTTTGTGCTGAAGGAATGCTCCAATTACCACTCAGAACAGCGCTGCACAACTCCTGCCCCTCAGAGAGACCTAGGGTACACATGCCGGGAGCCAGACGCTCACTATCCCAAAACACAGGGAAGATGCTCTTGTCAGTTTGCGCTGTGAAGGGCAGGGGCGGATGCTGTCAGTGTGGCATTTCTGCCTCTTAGCGTCTTTCACTTTCCCTGAAGTTGCTGAAAAATATTCCATTTCATTAAGTATGTAGTAATACACATGGGTGTCAGAGAGAGGGAAAGGTGGAGGACACTGATGACATGGCCTCTAGCACTTTATTTATGAGAACATCCAGAAATCTCTATCTACATCTGGTAGAAGAATAGTGTCAATTCTGCCCTGGAGACACAGATCAGGCAATGTTGCCAGTGTGTATTTTTCCCTTCCCAATAATTTACTGATTCTGGAGTCTGATGGCAGAGCTCAGATGATCACTTTCACATTCATATGAGTGAACAATTCGCCTGTCCCTTTGGGAGAATGGCGATGTCAAATAAACATCAATGTATGAAACCAGGGGAAGTACTGACTGTCCCTCACCCAGAAACTCTACTGGTCTCCCGAGTGGTGCTTCTCTCCCCACGACTTTCCCTGGGAGAGCGGTGAGGGTGGGCAGAGCCAGCAGAGCCCAGGAGACAGTGCTAGAGGCGACCTCACAGGGCAAAGTGGGCCCTGCCTTTGCAGCAAAGGGCGAGACTGAACGACAAAATGCTTGTGAGGCCGCTCACTTGCCCTTTGCATGTTTTTACTGTACCATTCACCTTTTCGTTGTTGATCATATCTACTTTTAAAATTTTAAGGATATATCACAGTATTTCCCTAGTTTTTTTTTTTTTTAATACTGTTTACCACAGTGATTTCTATTTTCATGTAATAAAATGTAATATTCTTTTAAGTTTTCCGATGGGACTGAACGCTTGGAAAAAGCATCTTGTACCCCAACTTAAAAATATTCACTTACATGGCAAAAAGTACAATTGACAGAATTAGTGAAGATGCAGAGAAATGGGCAGCCTCTTTCTTTGCTGGTAGGGGTATACATGGCTTTCCCTAGTGGCTTAGCAGTCAAGAATCTGCCTTGCAATGCAGGAGGCCTGGGTTCAATCCCTGGGTCTGGAAGAGAGCATGACAACCCACTCCGGTACTCTTGCCTGGAGAATCCCATGGACAGAGGAGCCTGGCAGGTTACAGTCCATAGAGTTGCACAGAGTTGGACTTGACTGAAGCAACAAAGCAGCAGTAGCAGCAGGCAATATACACTGACACAATTTTGCTGGAGGACACTTTAGCAGCAGATAAATTTTACTTTGGCAGTTCCACTACTAGAAATTTACCCTAAGGAAATAATCAGGCAAGTGAATTTTTAAAAAAAAATGCATATATGTATAGAGATGGTTACTGTAGCATTGTTTAGTTAGAAAAAATTTCCAAATATCCTAAATGTCCATCAGTAAGTGACTTATTCAACAAATTACCCTCTACTGGAGTACAATGTGGCTGTCAAAAAGATAATGTAGATCTATATTTATTATCATGGAAAATGCCTGTTACAATGAGTAAAAAAGCAGATTGCAAAACAGCCAGCAGATTTTCCTTTTATTTTGAAAAGAGAAAGACAAAGAAAAACAGACAGATAAATAGATGTCTTTGCAAATATATCCCCCAAAGTGTTAACTCTCTGGGTGGTGAGATTTTGAATGGATTTCTTTTTCTTTTACATCATTACTATAACAAATGCAAACCAAACTAAACGTATACTTTAGAAGTAAAAAAAAAAAAATAGAATTTGAATATTAGGGAAAAAAGCTTAGATAAATCCTGTAACAACTACTTAAAAATTCAAATATGAGTTTCATAGTCATTAGCAATTAGTAACTCTCTGAATAGGGTGACACTATTGTCTGACCATTCTCTTGATGGATGGCATCACTGCCTTCCTCAAGTTTCCTCCAAGTTTGACAATTTAGGTGACACATTACATCTTAAAAGACTTTAAAGTATAAAAGCTCACATACTGGAAATAACCCAAATATCTATACCTAGGGCATTGTTAGGAAGATTCTGAGAGTTTTATATGATAGGAAACTATTCAGACATTATGGTGGCAGTATGCAATTATACTGAGAAGGGCTTACATAATATTTAGTAAACAACAGAATACAGCCTTATACATACAGTATATGCTCAATCATGTTAAATTCAGAGAAAAGACTAGAAGGTGATCTAAAAAATTGTTAATCATTTTTTCTGTTTAGTGGGATTGTGAATATTTTCTCCATACTTTCTTAATATTTTACTATAAGTGTGAATTATAGAATCATGAAAGAAGTTAACTGTTAAAAAAAAATACAGCTGTGTTGCTCAACAGCTGGCAAATTTTATCCCAGATGTATCTATGGTTGAGTTTTGAGTCAAATGGTCTTAATGTCATTTCCTAAAGGAAATATAATAGAATGGAATGTGTTCAAATAAAGGAAAGCTGTCATTGCCACCACCTCTTTGCAAGCCACCACGTTATAACAGAGTAAATCTGAATGGGAATCCTAGTGCTCTTGGCAATTAAGAATTTACACATTCTTCAGGTCTTTTTTATATCTTGTTTTATGCTACTAGTACTCTGAAATGTCTCCAGGTCTGGAAGCTATTTTGGAGCCTGCTGGCACAGGACACCATTAGGAATGGAGGCTCATCCATTCATTTAAAGTGAGAGTTCCCTGGAGTAACAAGGGTGAGCTGCTATACCAGGTCTTCTATAGATCATTAGCTTTCTTTCCCTTTTTTCCTTCTTCTCTCTTACCTACCCACTCTTCCTCTCTCCATCCCTTTTTCCAAGAAAATAAATAAATAAATAAACAGTCCATGTACAGTTAGATGGAAGCTCTTAAAATTCAGAGAAAATTCACCCAGGACCAATACCACACTTCAAGTAGATGACCTAATTGTTCCTAAATGATCACATGTTAGCCAAATGATGATGGAAGAAATCAGAACTGTCACTTACATATGTATGTTGTACATTAGAGGCTTGCCAATAAGGCAGAGAGTAGATATTTAGTGAGAAAGCAAGAATATAACTAGGTAATGCCAGAATGGGAGGAAGGAGAAGGCAGAAGAAAGTAATGACGTGGGTTTCTGTGTCTTTTGGCAAAGGTTATCTAATCACCTGTTCTTGGCCTTTTGGACTAGATGTTAGCTTTTAAACTAAACTAGACTGTTTTTTTCTGTACCAAACACAGTGCCTGGTGCAATGTAGATGCTCACCAGAGGCTTAGAGAATTGAACAGAGCTCTTTTACTGCCTTTTCATTCTGGCCTCAGATTGGATCAAAAAGAAACTAAAAACCCTAATATCTTTTCATGCTTATTATGTAAAATTCCACCCTAATTTGAACTAAAAGGCACATCTTCTCTAAGTTTCCACCTTGGTCATTGAACTTCTGGAGAAAGTCACACAAGACAGAATAGGTACTGTAAAAACCACTGGACTCACCTAGGCCTTCTGCACTGACAAAGAGAATCCCACTGTGTTCTTCTGGTCAACCTGCCATCCTATTTGTCCCAAGAACTATTTTAAAGTTCTACTTTCCCCAAATCTCCTCCTCACTTATTCTTGGCAGCACCTTGCTCCCTAGGAGCGACCATTTGGGACACCTCTCAACCTCTCAGTCCCAAGCCTACACACAGCTCGAATCTGTCTCTACCCTTCTTTCTTCATTCTTGTAACTATGGAAGAGATGGTCCTCCGTCTATCCTTCTACTTGTGCTCAGGACCCCGTGTCTCTGTCCACATCAGGAACCATCCCTTCAACAGTCATCCTAGCCTATTATCGCTCCGATGCACTGAATCTCTCCTCTCTACTATATTTTCCTAAGCATATAAAAATGCTAAAATCTCCATTCCCCTCCAGAAACTTCTTTTGACCTCACCCCACCTGACCCTCTCCACATTCCTAAGATATTATACCAGTTCATTTTCTTTTCCTTTAAGGTAATATTTCCAAGACTTACCCACATTTGCTCTGTTTCTTCACTTCTTATGCTTTCCTCATCCTTTAACAAATAAGTTAATGCTTCTACCTCTTCAACAAGCCACCTTTTGCTAAAGTCAACAACAACCTCCAGACTAATATATTAAGTGATATATTTTTCAATCCTTAACTTACTTGACTTCTCGGGGGTCATGATTGACCACTCTCTTTGAGACGCTTTCTTTTTTTGGCTTCTGTGTCAATGTTTTCTGATTTTCCTACTACCCCTTAGCTATTCCTTCTGAGGATATTCACAGCCTCATTTTTCCCTTCCAGGTGATTAAATATTGAGTTCTTCAAGTCCCAGTTTGGGCCTTCTTCTCCATCTAACCTTGTCCCTAGGCAATTATCATCCATGCCAACAGCTTCATTTGTCTTCACTTTACTTCTGAATTCCAGTTGATTATATTCATCTGCCTACCCAATATGATTACTTCTCTCTATCGAAAGCATTTGACACTAGACATCTCAAAAACAGATCTTAACCCCAGTTCTCCTCTGGTGTTTCATAGAATCCTGAGTGGCACCATCCTTCATATTTTTAACAAACATAAAACCAGTAGTCACTTCTTTCTCCTTCATCTCCCACATCCAATCAATATATTTGTTTCAAAATTGTATATGTTGTTTCTGAATTCTCTCTCAGTTGCATTCATTTTGCTTCCATTCCCATCCTCTCTACACGAGTCTATTTTTTTTATCTGTTCTACTACTATAGTCTCCTTACTTTTGCTCTTCCTAAACCATCTACCACAGTGAAACTAGCTTAATTTTTTAATTTCAGGATTCTGGTAGTTTGTCATGCAATTGTAAGAAATAATACAGAAAGGTCTGGTATGCCCTCTACCCCTCTCTCATAATGGCCCAATATAATATCTTTAACTATAGTACAATATCACAATCTGGAAACTGACACTGGTACAATCCATCCACCTGATTCAGATTTCACTCATTTTACATACACTCATATAAGTGTGTGCACGTCGCTCTATGCTATCACGTCCTTATGTAAAGATTTGCGTGATTACCACCACAGTCAAAATACAGAACGGCTACATCCTAAGACTATGTCGGGCTACAATTTTGTAGCCACAGTCAGCCCCATCTTCCCTCACTCCCTCATCACTGTTATTCTGCTCTCTATCTTTATAATTTTGTCATTATAAGAATGCTCTATAAAGGAAATTGGCTTTTTCACTCAGTGTAACATCTCTGTTATTAATCCAAGTTATACATATCAAGAGTTCACTGCTTCCAAGTGTTGAGCAGTTCCATGGTTTGGTCATACTATGGTTTAACCATTTACTGATTGAAGGACATCTGGGTTGTTTCCAGTTTGGGGCTATTGTGAGTAAAACTGCCATAAACTTTGTTTTCTGTGTGGATATGTTTCCATCTGTTTGGGATAAATGTACAAGAGTAGCAAGATCTTTTTAGAATACAAAGTTGGTCATGCCACTTCCATTCTTAAATGTGCTTTTCCATTGCCCTGAGGCAGGTCCTTAACGTGTCGTCAGAGATCCTGACATCAACAGGCCCTGACTTATCTCCTCAACCTCAGAGGTCAGCTCAGAGTCACTTCCTCAGGGAAGCGTCCTCTGTACTTCCTGACTCACTTAGATCCCCCTCCTACATTGCTTGTAGAGGACCTGGCACTTTTATTTCACAGCAGTAAGCATAGCTTGCAATTATAAGTTCTTTTGTGTGACCATTTGATTAATGTCTCTCTCCCATCCCCCAGACTGTAAACTCCAGCAGGGCAGAGGCTCTGTGTCTTCTGCTATTAGGTTTTCAGCACTTGGTAGACATTCACTTTGTGTTTAATGAAATTCCACCAAGGATTTTAAGACAGGTAGTCTTGGATTCAAGTTCTGTCTCTGTTACTTCCTAGGCATTCTTGGAAAAAAATTATTCAAACATGCTAAATATCCATTTCATTTTTATAACATTATATACTTAATAAGAGTAGTTTAAAAGGTTAAATCATATAACCATTAAAAATATTTTGTCTAGTACAAAGAAAGGCAAGTACTCAACAAATTTTATCTTTAGTTTCACAAAAGATAAGAGTTTTTGTTTCCAACTTGGGTTTAGTTCATTGTCATCATTTCTTGCTTGTTCCTGGGATTCTGATTCTCGTAATTTTAAAAGTCTAAAAAGGAACCCTCAGTTTAGAACTCCAATAATTCTATGACAGCTGGTTTCAACCTCAGGTATGTCCCCTTAGGCATTTGAGAGCCTTATTTGACCTCTTGGCTCTGGTCTCCATTTTCATTTTACTCAATACTTCCTCCTCTTATTTCCCAGCTTGTGGATCTTAAGGTCCCCAGTTTACATAAAAGAAGTTTTCTAAACATATCTTGCCTCATTCCTTATGGAGGAGAATCATCCTGTTGGTAAGGCGGCCCTTGGTCCCTGTTTCTCAGTTGGCTGGGACTTATCTATTGAAGTTTCTGTGTCTTCCTCTTTTCTAGACTGCTTAGACTAGCGGGAGTCAGCGACCTGGAAAAGCATTACTCTTACGCAGATCTAGATTTTCCCTTGGAAGGAAGAGAGTCAGTGAGCCCCTTCTACCTCTCATACTCAGTTCTGTCTTTCCACCTAGACTTTAGCAAAAATTTTGGCTCCCCAGCTATCAATTTTTAAATTTTCAATGGGTTTTAAATTTGAGTGGGGAAAAACTGCTTTTTACTGTACCCCTTCAAAGAATCCTACACTTAGGTTTATCCTTTTGCTCGGGATATCATTTCTTTACTTTTCCTTTCTTTCTTTCTTTTTTTTTTTTTTTTTTCATTCAAGCCATTTTTCAAGACTAGCTGAATGGGAAGCCTGGGGTGCTGCATTCTATGGGGTCACAAAGAGTTAGATACCACTGAGCAACTGAACAACAACAAAAATCACATTTTACACGATGTTTTCCAGCCCATAAGTTTTCTTTCATGAATGAAATCCTATAGTACTTATTGGAGTATCATTCCTTTTGGAACTGTTATTATCTTATGTGCATATGGAACACTCAATAGTATGGCTTCTTTTCGTAACTCAATTTTAAGTTTCTTAAGAACACACAAGGGCAATGTGCTCGTTTATGTTTTAACCCTCCACTAAACATGATTCTGAATCCTAGCTTGTGCTATGTTTCCATTTTAGTAATATACTCCCCCCTTTCCTTTATGAAAAGCTTATGGAAAACATTGTTTAGTAGGTAGAAAGGCTAAAAGGAATGGAAGCAGAGAGAGGTAATGCTCCTGGCTGTGGTAGACTGGTCTGCAGTGTGTTTTGATTCTCTGAATCAAAGATAGAAAAAAAATAGCCACTACTACTACAGGGAAAAAAACATGAGGAGGAAGGGTCCTGAAAATGATATCTGAGCAATGAAAGACAGTGCATATTTTAAAGATCACTGAATTTAATTTATTCAACCTAAATGCATAAAAGTACAGGTGGGGACATTATTTATGCAGGTATATGCAAATCACTTTATAAAATAGGCAAAGCCCTTCTGCTTTTTATAAGTTGCCAAGGTGGTTCCTGATATTTTAAAAGCTATGCACCTTTCATGTAATTTCCTAAGACTTGGAATCCCTCTATCAGAATCTCATAGTCATTGTCAGAGCAAGTTTGTTTTTTTTCTCTCCTCTGGGACATTTACAAGGCTCTCATAACCATCATAAAAAGAGTGGTTTCCACAGAGATGTGACTGGAAAAAATCACTTGGAAATCGCTGAGGAGCAAGTCACAATGTTCAAAGCAGAGAACATAGGCTTTGAAAACATGAACCCATCTGACCTCTTGAATTTAGAACAGTGAATTCCTGAGCTCTGAAACATGGGGCCCGGCTGTGCATGCCATATTGGTGCTATAAGACTGGCAGTAGGTTGGCTGTGGCATGGTCTATTTCAAACTCCTTCACAGTGCCCAGTGTTGCATGTTCCCAGATGACATTTGGTTGGCAGAAGCTGGGCCTCCAAAGCTGGCAGTCTGGAACACAGCCCACTGTGTTTTGACAAACACATAATTGACCATCTGATCACCAGCCTACGTTCTGCACTCAGGTCACTGAGGGGACCTGGGCTTTCAATAGGTCCCTTACTCCTTATCTTGTTCATCTCCGCAAACATTTCTCCAGAAAGTAATACAGAGAAGACTTATGCACACCCACACATATCTTTCCATTTGCTAAAGAGAACGTGGCACATGCAACAGAAGCTGCTGAAAACCTCCTTTAAATTGTCCTGGCAGCCCAGAGGGAACAAGAGAAAAGCACACTTACGGTGAACTCTAATTCAGAAAGAAGGAACAAATATCCTGCATTGTTTCAGTACTCAGCTGTGCGTAAGTTGCAGTTCAGTTCAATGGCTTGGAACTTCTTCTCAGAAAGGGCAGCCATGGGAACATGACAGGAACTGGGGCTTTGATTGACTTTAGGAGGATCTTAATAAGAATGGGTTTCATTTTCAGGTGAAAGAAGGGAAAAGCCAGACTGGCAATGTCCCCTCCTTTGTGGCCTGCGAAGGCCCCTATGAGAGAAGGAGATACATATTTCTGGAGACCAGTAGTTGAGGTCTCCAGTGAAGGGATTGTAAAGGAACATTTCACCTGAAATTTGGCCCCACACAACATGTGAGCCTTCATCCAAGAAGGCAAGGCTTGTGCATGGGGCCAAGCCAGGCTGGTGTTAGGCAAACATCAGTGTCTATGCGGCACTACCCAGTGGCCTCTCCTCTCCTTTGCCAGCCCCCTGCACAGTTGAAGCCCTTGGTTTTCATCTTTGACCTGCTCTCCCTTTTCTCAGTCAGTCACCAGACTGCTCTTTTTCTAAACCATAAATCTACTTAAAATTCTTCAAAGCCTCACCAAGCCTGTTACTTCAAGTCCAAACTCCTTGCTCAGCATACAAAGCCTTCCATGATCTGCCTCCTGCTTACTTGCCAGCCTCATCGCCTTTGAAAGGATCTCCTTCAGTCACGAAACTCTAGCCGAGAACT
The DNA here is from genome assembly GCA_006410615.1 of Neotragus moschatus. Taxonomy (NCBI): domain Eukaryota; kingdom Metazoa; phylum Chordata; class Mammalia; order Artiodactyla; family Bovidae; genus Neotragus; species Neotragus moschatus. The sequence goes on from SJYA01000103.1 coordinate 1,022,622, forward strand.
CGGAACCTGCCTGCTGTGTGTCACCTCCTTTGAGCTGTCTTTTTTTTTTCTGATTATGACCTTCTGTTGTTTTCCCCTCCCCAATATTCACCTGGTAAACCACAGTTCACTCTTCAGGCTTTAGGTTCCGCTTGGGCACCTCCCATGTGCAGGTAGGTGCTCCTGCTTCTTTTTCGTTCCCTTGCTACATCTTGTATACCTCCATTCCAGTGGCCATCACATGGCATGGCCTTTATTTCTGTATATCTCCCTATCAGGCTGAGATTTTAACAATGGGGAACATTTCTTATTGATTTAGCAGTTTTAAGAACCGAGAATAGTGACTGGTTTTCCATAAATGTTTGTTGACTGAGAACTGAATAAAGAGCCATATGTGATAACCCATCAAGACCTAAGCTAAGCAGTAGTGTTAACTTCTACAAGTAGGATAGGAGCCTCCAAGCAATCCAATGAAGGCAGAAGACCCCAGTAGTAAGGCACTTTGGATGGCTATCACTGGGTGAAAGGCAGAGTGAGGGATCGAGGGTGTGATGGAGGAATGTCTTGTTAACAGAGAAGGTAGGCAGTGAATTTTCAGGCTTTTCAACATTTAGTTTTCAATATGGAAAGGTCCTTTCTGAGAATGCATCTGAGTTTGAACCGTGGACAGTTCTACATTATAAGAACCTGGTTCTCAAATAGGGTGAGTCTGTGCTATCTACTTAAAGGCAGCATGTCAGGTCATGGAGGGCTCCTCTCTGCTCTGCTAAAGGTGAATGGGATGAAACACTTTCAGGGGAATGTCTAGAAGCTATTCAGCTCCTATTGAAATCTATGTCAAATCCAGACTGGGACTTTGGACTAAAGGCAGTGCCAAGGAGAAAAAATTCGAACAGGCAGAATGTTGCACCTGCCTGGAGGAGGCCATTCAGTGGCACTAGGAGCTTAGAAGCGCTAAGGGATAATGTTTTCACCTGTCCCCAGGGAACTTGTCTTCTCCTTCTGATGGGCCCCTGGGGCAACACCTCTGGAGCCATCACCTGTGTCTGTGGGCACCCGAGGTCAGCAGAAGTGTCACAGGCCCTGTCACCCTTGAAATAAAGGCGGTCTCAGGATTTGAAACAATCTAAGCAAGCATGAAACCTGGCCTGGGAGGTGGGAAAAGGTCAGTGGGTACATGGATGGGCTCTTAGTCTATTCCAGGTCATTTGCTCAGCCTCATCTCTGGTTAAAACTTGGATCTTTCTAGAAGCTGCCAGATTGATGGCTGATGTAGTATAGAATCAGTTTCACATTTTCCTATGAGCCAGGCACGGCCTTTCAATTACGTTTTTTATCTCAAAGGTCTCCCCTCAATTTCTAATCTATGACCCAGGTCTCCAGGCCCCTGCACTGCTTGTGTCTGAAGCTTGCCCTCCAGTGCTGACGTCATAATAGCTGAGCCGGGCGAGCAGGAGTGCACAGTGCTGACTCATCCCCGGTGATGTGAGGATTAATACCTTGTCTAACACACAGCTATTATGTGAACTGTTTTTACACAAAAGAACTGTAGCAAAAATGATTTGCCAGTCAGAGGACTAGAAATACACAGTGCTAGGTAACTGGAGTAGGGACAGAGAGACGTAAAGTGGTAACCGCAAGCGTGAATGCCGACACTCTCCAAAGCACTGACAGACCCACTCTGTCAACACCGAGAATGAGGAATAACAAGACTTGTCAGGGGCAGACAGGACCCACCCCTGCTGTATAAATGCATTACACACAGCACCAGTCTTTGGGGAGTTTAATCAATCTCCTTTCTCTGTCAAATAACTGTCACTTTAGACTTTAGCCTTAGCATCCTTTGGAGGATATTGCTCCCCTAAATATATTTGCAACTCGCTTCTAGGAATGTGAGAGGAAGCCACACACAAGCAAAAGAGCCATGGGAACACCCTTTCTGTGCAAATGATTGCAACACAAGAAATACCTCGCAGTGCGAAGGCGTCAGGGAAGGAAGACAGAATGTTGTGAATATGGGACAGTGTTCACCAGAGAGGGAGAAGCAGCTGGAAGGACACTGATAATATTTATCACGTGAGGTGACTGCTACTACCTGTAGCATTACTTGGGTAGTGTTTTACACAGTGACTTTGATGATCTCGGTTCATGGTCCCAGAATCTCTTTCAAGCAGCTAGAGGTAAAATTTATCCAAACCAACTCAGTGCAGCCTAATTTGGGCTTTAAATAATAAATATTCTCTCTTTTCATCTGAAATCAAGTTATTATTTTTCCCCAAATGACTTTCCATCTTTTCTAAAGAGAGAATGGTACCTTCTATAAACCTCCTAGCATATGTAATCCTGGATTTCTCTCTTTTTTTTCCTGGACTTTACAATTTCACAGGATTTCAGCCTAAATGACTGAAGTTTTATACTTCAGTCTTACACTTCCTGTAAAAGGATATTAGAAATTTTGTACAAAAAAATGAAACCTCTGATCTAGAAGTTGAAGTGAAAAGCTATTGAACCTAGAGGTGGGTATATAACTGAAGAATAAATAATTGCCCATTGATTGACAGCAGAGCAAAAGCCCAACTGTTGCTGGTATCTGACTGAAGAATGTAAGCTGTAGTCTAGAAGAGCAGTGACTTTTGCAAACAGCAGCTGTGGCCAAGTCAAAGGCAGTCTTTATATAAGTTCAGAGGCTTGGGCTGCTGGCCTTTTCAGCCCCCTCATGGTGGCAACTACTACTATCACCAAGAGCATCGACTCCAAACATGAAAGACGCTAATACACAGTTAAGACGCACTGGAAACCACAACAATTCAACTGGAAAACATGCCAATAAAGACTCAAATTTCCCAAATCATGCTTTTTTTTTTTTTTTTTTTAAAGTAAAGAAACCATTTTTACTTACACAAAGAGAAGGGGCGGGCCACAGGCTGATGGTCAAGGAACTGAAAATCAAAGACAAAACAAGGAATTAAAAATAAACCCAATGATATTGTAGAGAGAAGGAAAGCAAATTAACTTTAGACAGGACTTGTTGCTCCTAAAGCATGAGCAGTAAGAGCCCATTTTGTCACCTGGAGCCCAAGAGTCAGGACTCATAAAATGTCCAAAGATGTGGCCTCTTGCTGTCTGATCAATGTAGAAGGGGTAGTAACCTCTTTCTTTGTCAGCTTTATTCTGATCGCAATCATATGAACATTTTCTAGAGTTGTGCTGTTCAATATAGTAGCCACTAGCCATATCTACCTATTTAAATGTAAAATACTTAAAATTTAATAAAAAAGTAAATGTTGGGTTCCTTGGTCTACCAGTCACATCCCTAGCGCTCCACAGCCACCTGTGGCTGGTGGCTGCCTTACAGATAGACCATTTCTATCGTTGCTTAAATAGCTATTGGGTAGCACAATGAGAACAAGTAAAAGCTTTACTATGTTGTACATGACAAATCTTAGCTGATTTTGACAAAGATGAATCAAACTCATAGACTTTGTTTCTTTGAAGGGTAGATTTAGTATGTTTAATGCTTTGGATAAATTCAAAACCTCCGTGTGCTGTCAGTCATTAACTGACAGTAGTTACTGCCTTGTCTGGTGCATAGCACCAGGCTAAGAATGTGCCCTCTGACAAAAGGATTTTAAACAAAAGCATCTGTCCCCCAAAATGCATTTCTAATAATAAAAACTTCAGTTTTCTGCTATACATCAACATGAATCAACATAGGCAGAAACCAACATAATATTGTAAAGCAATTATCCTTCAATTAAAAATAAACAAATGTAAAAGGAGGGAAAAAAAAAACAACTTCAGTTTTGGGGGGAGTTGACCTTAACAGTTTCTCATTCTGTATTTCAAATCTGACAATTTTCTTTTGTAATCATCCACACACAAGCCAAATAAGCGATTAATGGACTGGCCTGCTCACTATTGTTTTGATAGCTTTTCTTACAGAGAAATAAAACTAAAGTAACAGAAGATCCAAGAGAATAAACCAAACAAGGATGCTGAGAAGACAAAGCAGGTCTCCTTATCCCACCCCACTCAAATATGTCAAGGACTTAAAATATGTTGGTTGAATTTTTGTGTCTCTGACACTATGGTTTTAGCCACTTCACAAAAGGCCTCCAGAAAAATGCAAAACAAACTGTATTAGAAAAGATCAAGTAGAAAGACCTGATTAAATAAATTAGCATACAATAAGGCTAAAGCAAAAAACTGGCAATTAGAGCTTCACTTCTCAGCAAGTTTTCTGGACAAATGCACTACTGTAGAGATTCCTCCAAAGAATACATTTTTCTTTTTGTGGACTAGGTGAAACCCTGTTCCATGAACATGCAGGTGTGAAGGATGGTGTTCGTCTCTTTGGACAAGAAGAGTTAAGTTGAAAATCTGCAGCTTGGACCATAAAGAGAGGTTGGGGGTCTCCAATGCTTTTAAATTGTTTCACAAAATTGATGAGCTTAATGAAGATTTTAAGCAAGATAATTAACTTATGTATGATTCATTGAAAGTACACACAAACTTGAAATATATATATGTGTGTCTATATATATATATATATAGACCAACTAGCTTCAGAGGCTTTGAAACTCTTAAGTTTTGCTACATTCTAGTCCCGTCTACAAGCTGGTATCCGAAACTATTGCACTGGTACATCTTTTAAAGTATTTGTCCTTTCTTCTCTTCTTTTCTCCTTGCCTTCCCGCCTGCTCCTCCAATATTTGTGAGCTTGCTTTCTTTCCCAATCTTTGAAAAAAATGGAGAAAAAAATCATTGGTGGTTAATCTGTGCAGTGTGCTTGCTTATTTTTCTGTGGTATGCTATAAACCCAATAAGTCTCAATAATAATTATGCTCTTTCTGAACTACACTTAGTATTTATGTTCTTATATCTGAGCATACAACTTTCTAAATTTCAAGGAGTATTTATTCATAAAAGTTAATCAGTCAAAATTAAATTTTTGATGTGATCAAAAGAGATCGATGTAAATTATACCCAGATTGACTAATATATCCAAGGTCTGGAATGAAAAACTATCTTTCCTGGATGTCAAATGACACACAGGCTGTCAATGACAGGAATCCAAGATGGAGAGAAAATTCACAGTGTGTATGTCACAGTCTAAGACAAATTAAAGCCAAGTTAAATTAAAGATTTTATTGGATATAATTGTTATCTTTATGTATTAATGAAAATCAATAATATCTATCCCAAATTTAATATTAAGGCTAAAAATTTAATCTCAGAGTTCTTCTACAATTTATAAACATTCATAAATGTCAAAAGGCCCCCATTTCTTGATTGAATTACAATCTGCTATGCAGTTTTGAAAATATGTATTAATCTGCATGGGTTTATTTTTGTTCAGCTCAAATTGTTATTTTATTGGTATGTGCCCTTTCTGCCTAAGTGATATTCCCTTTGTATGTCTGTATATTGTTTTCATCTGAAACACAAAGAATTATCTACTGTAGTTTTGCACGAGATTAAAATCATTTGCATTAAGCATGCTGGGTTCAAAGAACAAATATCTAGCAAAGAGTATAGAACTGTAAAGGCCAAATGAATCGGGATCTTAAAACAGTAGGGGAGACAAGAGTAGAGAGAGGGAGAGGGGTTAAGTCTGATTTTCAATTCAGTTCAGTTCAGTCACTCAGTTGTGTCCGACTCTTTGCGACCCCATGAATCGCAGCACACCAGGCCTCCCTGTCCATCACCAACTCCCAGAGTTCACTCACACTCACACCCATCGAGTCAGTGATACCATCCAGCCATCTCATCCTCAGTCATCCCCTTTTCTTCCTGCCCCCAATCCCTCCCAGCATCAGAGTCTTTTCCAGTGAATCAACTCTTCGCATGAGGTGGCCAAAGTACTGGAGCTTCAGCTTTAGTATCATTCCTCCCAAAGAAATCCCAGGGTCGATCTCCTTCAGAATGGACTGGTTGGGTCTTCTGATTTTAGTTTTGTGATATCTGAGTAGAATTTATTATACAGTATCAGTCTCCACGGAAGTAAAAGTATTATTAACCGTAACTGAGAGATTAGTCCATTTTGATTTCTGTGTATGTAATGTTCCAGGGCAGTGATTCCCAACTTTTGGGGTTATGCAGATCCCTATGAAAATCTCTCCTATAAATTCTTCAAAAATACCAAGTTTCAAGCATCTCCCAAACTCCAAGGAGGTGTTCTAAGAATTCCAGGTTAGTAACCCTCAGCCTAAAGGGAGAGGGGACAAAGTGTTCTTTCAGTCCCTTTGCTCATCACTTCTAGGATGTTTTAACAAGTTGCTATAAAGTTAAAGCCAGTAGTAAATGAAATGTATGAAAATGGAGCATACTATATGGGTAAGTATGTGTGGCTAGAGACACACAGATTCCTTCACGGGACTTCCAGACTCTGACTTTCCTAGTCCTTGACAACTTCTTTATGAGAAAGGCCATAGAGCCTTAGGGACAATAAGGTAGAGGAAATAATGAGCAAAGGAATGGTAATAAGAGATACTATTCACTGAAGACCTTCTGTGGTTTCAGGTATCCTAAGTAAATGTTCTTCAATTTGAATATGGGCAGACCCAGGGAAGTGGAGCAGTCTGACGAGTATGCAAAGCCACAAAGTAAATAATAAAGATGTGGCTGTCTCTTTAGAGAGTCGGTTGTCCTTGTGGCTAAGTAATTCAAAGTCTTATTTGTACATGTACTCATTTATCCAATAACTACTTCTTGAAAGTTATACACAAAAAGAACAGACCCTGTTCTTGTCCCCGTGGAACTTCCAGTTTGGTGAAACAAACAAGGATTTCTTGAGGAGCAGAAAGCAGAATATGTACATATTTTTAGGATGAAACCTGAGACTTTGCTGAAAGCCCAATTTGTGGCACACTGTCTCAGGCATCAGGCACCTGGAATGTTGGATGCTCACCTTAGCTTGAGGATCACCTGCCTAGAAGAGTTTAAAAAGCGGCTCTAAGAGTATATCATTTAATCCTGACTACAGGAGTATATACTGTCATTTCTACTTTACCAGAGAAAAAATGAGATTTGAGAAATTAGAAAACTCACCTTAAATCAGAGTTTCTTGGATTTAATAAGTTTGTACTGTTCCAAAGTCTATATATTTATAAATCCTAAGTTCCCGTACCTCTAGGTATTTCTCTCTATGTTTGCCCTTGACATCTAGACTAATTCAGGAATTTGTTAGGCTAGTTTAGGCTTCTCTTTTGGAAGGAGACGTATCTGGCTTGATTTGGATTCTACATATTGGACGGTGGTAAGGGAAAGCTCTTGTGAATATTACACCTGTTTTATGGGCAGAAGCTGAGCCACTTGCCAGTTGAGGTAGCTGGCTGGATTAGAAAAGGAGCCCAGGCTGTCAGTCTCTCATTCCCCTTGACTAACTCCAAGGCTAGGCAATGGTACTGTCCAGGGGCTTTTCTGCAAGTGGGGTTCACACTGGTTGGTAAAGAGTGAGAGAAACTTGCTAAGGGAAAATAACAGTACAATAAAAAATGGGAAATAATCATAACTCGCTTATAAAAACTGGTTACTTTTAGCATTGTGAATAGAAAAGAGAGAACTTATTCATCACAAATGAATCAGAAAATTAGAATGTGTCACAGCATTGATGACAGAGCTGAGGAATTCAGATGAACTGAAGTTCAGCACTTATCCTTCCATCTGAATAGGGTAAATGGTGAGACAACAGGACAGAAATCACCTCTTAGACATGCCTTTAATCCTTCCAATCTTTCTTTTCCAGCTACTTTCTCTAGTATTTAGGTGGGTTTGTCTCTTTGTTTACTATGGGTAGAGGTAACATTTTAACATTCTTTTTATATTCTAGAAGTATTGTGTTAATTAATTCTTATGTGGGAGTCATTCCAAACAGTAGGATGAAGATTTTTACCTTATTGATTTTCCTAATACCTTTCTGGCTTCCAGTGTTTTCAAAGGAAGAGGCATTATTGGATTTTTAGATTCATATGTCTCTCAGAATAAGTGCCAGCTTCATAGGTTCCTGTCAATTGATATTCCATCTTCACTCTGGATACATGATTTCCTTTATCTGACAGATTCAAGAAATTTTATGCTAGATTTAATGACATTTCATACACCCTGAATTTGGAGGGTTTTAATTCTCTATTTTCTACCTGGCAAAAGATTTACAAGTTAAAGTCAGGTGGAAGGGTTATTCAAATGTGCATACAAAGCATGCTCAGTTTCCCATTAGGTACTCTGGGGTCTCCTGCAAGTTTCTTGGTCTTAAGGAGACTGGCTATAAATGCCACAAATGGTCATTCATATCTTGGGGGCCTGCTTTTCAAGACCATCTTGAGAAGAACAATAGGAATATCATAGTGATGCTTGACCATTCCTTAAAATACTATGATAATTCTGAATAATGCCTACCTTCAAAATTTAGATGATGAAAAATGATCAGTAAAAAGAGAGTATTCAAAAACTAAAGCTCAGGGGCTTCCCTGGTGGTCCAGTAGTTAAGGATCTTCTTGCCAATGTAGGGGCAGGCTGGATCCCTGGTTAGGAAGTAAGAGTCCCACATGCTGCAGAACAGCTAAACCCATGAGCCACAGCTACTGAGCCCACACATCCTGGAGCCCAAGTGCCACAACTAGAGGGCCCACGTGCCGCTACTGCTGAAGCCTGTGCGNCCCAAAGAAATCCCAGGGTCGATCTCCTTCAGAATGGACTGGTTGGGTCTTCTGATTTTAGTTTTGTGATATCTGAGTAGAATTTATTATACAGTATCAGTCTCCACGGAAGTAAAAGTATTATTAACCGTAACTGAGAGATTAGTCCATTTTGATTTCTGTGTATGTAATGTTCCAGGGCAGTGATTCCCAACTTTTGGGGTTATGCAGATCCCTATGAAAATCTCTCCTATAAATTCTTCAAAAATACCAAGTTTCAAGCATCTCCCAAACTCCAAGGAGGTGTTCTAAGAATTCCAGGTTAGTAACCCTCAGCCTAAAGGGAGAGGGGACAAAGTGTTCTTTCAGTCCCTTTGCTCATCACTTCTAGGATGTTTTAACAAGTTGCTATAAAGTTAAAGCCAGTAGTAAATGAAATGTATGAAAATGGAGCATACTATATGGGTAAGTATGTGTGGCTAGAGACACACAGATTCCTTCACGGGACTTCCAGACTCTGACTTTCCTAGTCCTTGACAACTTCTTTATGAGAAAGGCCATAGAGCCTTAGGGACAATAAGGTAGAGGAAATAATGAGCAAAGGAATGGTAATAAGAGATACTATTCACTGAAGACCTTCTGTGGTTTCAGGTATCCTAAGTAAATGTTCTTCAATTTGAATATGGGCAGACCCAGGGAAGTGGAGCAGTCTGACGAGTATGCAAAGCCACAAAGTAAATAATAAAGATGTGGCTGTCTCTTTAGAGAGTCGGTTGTCCTTGTGGCTAAGTAATTCAAAGTCTTATTTGTACATGTACTCATTTATCCAATAACTACTTCTTGAAAGTTATACACAAAAAGAACAGACCCTGTTCTTGTCCCCGTGGAACTTCCAGTTTGGTGAAACAAACAAGGATTTCTTGAGGAGCAGAAAGCAGAATATGTACATATTTTTAGGATGAAACCTGAGACTTTGCTGAAAGCCCAATTTGTGGCACACTGTCTCAGGCATCAGGCACCTGGAATGTTGGATGCTCACCTTAGCTTGAGGATCACCTGCCTAGAAGAGTTTAAAAAGCGGCTCTAAGAGTATATCATTTAATCCTGACTACAGGAGTATATACTGTCATTTCTACTTTACCAGAGAAAAAATGAGATTTGAGAAATTAGAAAACTCACCTTAAATCAGAGTTTCTTGGATTTAATAAGTTTGTACTGTTCCAAAGTCTATATATTTATAAATCCTAAGTTCCCGTACCTCTAGGTATTTCTCTCTATGTTTGCCCTTGACATCTAGACTAATTCAGGAATTTGTTAGGCTAGTTTAGGCTTCTCTTTTGGAAGGAGACGTATCTGGCTTGATTTGGATTCTACATATTGGACGGTGGTAAGGGAAAGCTCTTGTGAATATTACACCTGTTTTATGGGCAGAAGCTGAGCCACTTGCCAGTTGAGGTAGCTGGCTGGATTAGAAAAGGAGCCCAGGCTGTCAGTCTCTCATTCCCCTTGACTAACTCCAAGGCTAGGCAATGGTACTGTCCAGGGGCTTTTCTGCAAGTGGGGTTCACACTGGTTGGTAAAGAGTGAGAGAAACTTGCTAAGGGAAAATAACAGTACAATAAAAAATGGGAAATAATCATAACTCGCTTATAAAAACTGGTTACTTTTAGCATTGTGAATAGAAAAGAGAGAACTTATTCATCACAAATGAATCAGAAAATTAGAATGTGTCACAGCATTGATGACAGAGCTGAGGAATTCAGATGAACTGAAGTTCAGCACTTATCCTTCCATCTGAATAGGGTAAATGGTGAGACAACAGGACAGAAATCACCTCTTAGACATGCCTTTAATCCTTCCAATCTTTCTTTTCCAGCTACTTTCTCTAGTATTTAGGTGGGTTTGTCTCTTTGTTTACTATGGGTAGAGGTAACATTTTAACATTCTTTTTATATTCTAGAAGTATTGTGTTAATTAATTCTTATGTGGGAGTCATTCCAAACAGTAGGATGAAGATTTTTACCTTATTGATTTTCCTAATACCTTTCTGGCTTCCAGTGTTTTCAAAGGAAGAGGCATTATTGGATTTTTAGATTCATATGTCTCTCAGAATAAGTGCCAGCTTCATAGGTTCCTGTCAATTGATATTCCATCTTCACTCTGGATACATGATTTCCTTTATCTGACAGATTCAAGAAATTTTATGCTAGATTTAATGACATTTCATACACCCTGAATTTGGAGGGTTTTAATTCTCTATTTTCTACCTGGCAAAAGATTTACAAGTTAAAGTCAGGTGGAAGGGTTATTCAAATGTGCATACAAAGCATGCTCAGTTTCCCATTAGGTACTCTGGGGTCTCCTGCAAGTTTCTTGGTCTTAAGGAGACTGGCTATAAATGCCACAAATGGTCATTCATATCTTGGGGGCCTGCTTTTCAAGACCATCTTGAGAAGAACAATAGGAATATCATAGTGATGCTTGACCATTCCTTAAAATACTATGATAATTCTGAATAATGCCTACCTTCAAAATTTAGATGATGAAAAATGATCAGTAAAAAGAGAGTATTCAAAAACTAAAGCTCAGGGGCTTCCCTGGTGGTCCAGTAGTTAAGGATCTTCTTGCCAATGTAGGGGCAGGCTGGATCCCTGGTTAGGAAGTAAGAGTCCCACATGCTGCAGAACAGCTAAACCCATGAGCCACAGCTACTGAGCCCACACATCCTGGAGCCCAAGTGCCACAACTAGAGGGCCCACGTGCCGCTACTGCTGAAGCCTGTGCGCCACAACCAAAGAGTCCCTGTGACAAAGCGGAAGATCCCCCTGACACCATGAAGATTCTGCATGCCACAACTAAGACCCAATGCAACCAAATTCATAAATATTAAAAAATAAAAAACTCACATGTATCCCATTGCTCATTGCAGCACTATTTACAATAGCTAGAACGCAGAAGCAACCTAGATGTCCACCGACAGATTAATGGATAAAGAAGTTGTAGTACACACACACAATGGAACATTACTTAGACATAAAAAAGAACACACTTGAGTCAGTTCTGATGAGGTGGATGAACCTAGAACCTATTATACAGAGTGAAGTGAGTCAGAAAGAGAAAGATAAATACCATATTCTAACACAAATATGGGCTTCCCTGGTGGCTCAGAGGTTAAAGAGTCTGCCTCCAATGTGGGAGACCCGGGTTCCATCCCTGGGTCGGGACAATCCCCTGGAGAAGGAAATGGTAACCCACTCCAGTATTCTTGCCTGGAGAATCCCGGATGGAGAAGCCTGGTAGGCTACAGTCCATGGGGTCGCAAAGAGTCAGACATGACTGAGTGACTATATATGACTGAGCGTATGTAGTCTACAGTCCACGGAGTCGCAAAGAGTCGAACACGACTAAGAGACTATATGCTGCTGCTGCTGCTAAGTCGCTTCAGTTGTGTCCGACTCTGTGCGACCCCACAGATGGCAGCCCATGAGGCTCCCCCATCCCTGGGATTCTCCAGGCAAGAACACTGGAGTGGGTTGCCATTTCCTTCTCCAATGCATGAAAGTGAAAAATGAAAGTGAAGTTGCTCAGTCGTGTCCGACTCTTAGTGACCCCATGGACTGCGGCTCACCAGGCTCCTCCCTCTATGGGATTTTCCAGGCAAGAGTCCTAGAGTGGGGTGCCATTGCCTGCTCTGAAGAGACTATATATGACAGCGTATATAGCAACTGAGCGACGCATATATATGCAATCTAGAAAAATGGTACTGAAGGATTTATTTACAGGGCAGCAATGAAGAAACAGACATAGGAACAGACTTGTGGACATGAGCAGAGGGGAGGAGAGGGTGAAATGTATGAAAAGAGTAACATGGAAACTTACATTTATATGTAAAATAGATAGCCAACAGGAATTTGCTGTATGGCCCAGGAAACTGAAATAGGGGCTCTGTATCAACCTAGAGGGGTGGGATGGGGAGGGAGATGGGTGGGAGGTTCAAAAGGGAGGGGATATATGTATACCTATGGCTGATTCATGTTGAGGTTTGACAGAAAACAACAAAAGTCTATAAGGCAATTATCCTTTAATAAAATTAATTAAAAAAAAAAACACCTCAAGTTCAGCAGTTAGATTTGGGGCCACTTCTGAGCATGAGACATTGCTGAGATATAACTTGAGACTCCACCCCATCCTACACGAATCCCCCTGAGTGTTCTTGCTTCTTACAGAGAGAAAGCCTGAGGAATTAGAAATGAAGTAAAATCAGTAGGGCTGGGAGGGGTGGCAGAGCAGGGTGGGAGGTAGTGTCAGGGACTGAATTTGCTTAATATATTTAGGACAGTTTCTTACAGCTCCTAAAACAGACCTAACTCGATGGCATGATGACAGTTTAGGAGCTCTTTACAATCTGACTCCAAACAACTTTTCCTTCCATGTTTCAAACTCCCGAAGTTAGAGCTTTATAGATTCCAAATGGATTGGTATATCAGGACCTTTTTATTATATAGTACATTAATATTCTTTAAGGGACACTGAAAGGGCTTCTCAAGTGATACTAAGGGGCAAAGAACCTGCCTGATAATGCAGGAGATGTGAGAGATGCAGGTTCAATCCCTGGGTCAGGGACGATCCCCTGGAGGAGGGCAAGGCAACCCATTTCAGTATTCTTGCCTGGAGAACCCCATGGTCAGAAGAGCCTGGTGGGCTATAGTCCATAGGGTCTCAAAGAGTGGGACATGACTGAAGTAACTTAGCATGCATGCAAACAGGAGATGCTGTAAAGATCTGGCATTGTTATCATGTGGCCCAATCAAGTAGAAACACTTGGTCATAACGCTGCTCACAGCCCATCATTAATGCCATTTGGTACAAAAAGTTGTGCCTATTATAGGACAAACTCTTCTCCAGACTCCTTGATATATAAAAACACGGAAAGTAACATGTTAGTGTACAGAGGGCTTTGGAATAAATCTGGGCACAGCAGGAGGAAGAACCATTCAGATCAGTGTGAACAGAAGGCTGTCTTTACTCAAATGGTTTCCTTGAATTTTTTAATACAAAGGGAAAAATTATGACACAGAATTTATATAAAAAGATATAAATTAAGCAGGTACTTTTACCCGATGGTCTGTTAGATACTAAACCAAGAGGACAATGTGGGCACAGTCTGTGTTTTAAAGACTTGATAAGAGCTTTCCGTAATACAGATTGGAAAATGTTACTTCTGTCCTTGTTACCACCAACTATTTGTTTAAGAGCAATTCAAGATCTTTCATGATCTGGATCTAGCCCCAATCCACCTCTCTTGTTTTCCCCCACCACTGCTTCCTTACACACTGTGACAGACTATTTGCTTTCCACGAACATGCCCAGGACACCTCTGCCCCTGAGCTTTTGCTAATAGTTCACACTAGAACCTCCCAAGCCTAGCACAGTGTCCTAAACACAGCAGGACCCTCCAATGTTTGTTGAATAAAAGCTGTCTATTTATTTTAGAAGACAAAGATGATAGAAAAAAAGTTGTTAAATCAGTAAAGGAATAGCAGCAGAAAAGGTCAAGGAAAAGTTAATTTTAGTGCATTTTCAGAGTGGGGGCAAGATGAGCCTTTAAGATTAGGAAAACTGATGCTCTTTATTCTTGGGTCTAGCCAATGCTATGAGTCAGTTACTTTTTTGGGAACAAGTTTCAACCTCAAGGTTAAATGAACACAAATGCTCTGTCCATCAGCATATAACGAAAAAGCTGTGGCTATTTCCACATCAGCACAGTGAAATTAAAATATGCAGTGCCTTTCTCAGGGGCATCATGTATGACAGACCTTTTAAAAATACTGCCCCTTCCCTTCATGTACAGAAAGAGCTATAAAAACAAAAGTAAATGTTTTAAAAAAACTGGAATAATATCACATACAAAAGAACGAGCTGAGGTATATCTTCATAGTTTTCTGACTATAAGAAGGGCTGTAAAGAGGATAATGATAGGCATTTTTGTCCTAGGGCAAAATGATATTAAACTGTCCAATGGAGAATTTAAGACTTTAGGATGAACATCTTAAATGTACAAGTGGTAAATAATCAAATAGATTGCTAAGAGCTGTTATGAAATTTCTATCTTCATGGTTATTTAAAAATGGGAAAGATCCTCGTCTGTTTCAGATGGAATAAAAGCAGCTCTATTTCCAGTCAGGAGGGTGAATTCAATAGCTTCTCTAGTCTTGTTTTGCTGTATACTACTACAAAATCCTATAACATGCTGATTCCCTGAATTGTACAGAATTACAACACAGTTGAATAAAATACATTCTATGGTTTCAAGAGGACAGTGTGACACAAGAAGTCTGTAGCTAAATTCAAAATAGTGTATAGACTGCTTATGTATAGATTCAATTTGCTAAGTGTATATTAATTACTCAAACAGAATTGAGCAAACATATACTTGAATCTACTATGGTTTTTAACATAATGATTAGCTAGAGTGAAATGTTCTAACAATTAATTCTTTCTTGTCCAAGACAGTTTAGCTGAATATTTAATAAACCTGTTATGAATATGCATATAAATTCAATACCCAATTTTTTAAAAAGTTAGAAAAAAGACCAAAAAATTACATAAGATTTCACTGTTATTATTCCCAGGACTATCTTCAAAGACATCAGGAGAATTGGTGAGCAAATACTTTTAAATGGCCAAAATGGGCTCCATATGATTAAGAATGTAAATCTCATGACAGACTCAGGGAGAGCTCTAACAGAGGTGGCAAATTACTGGCTTTCTTATCTATTTACCTTTCAGCTTTGGAGCTCAGCAGAAGTGTCCATTCCATACAAGCACACAAGATTAGATGAGCAGTTCCAAAGACCTTGTCTGAACCAAATCCATTTCATGTAGTTCGCCACATTTCTTAAATAGAAGATGAGCCCTTTCTATCTATGGCCCAGATTTGGGTTGGATCACTGAACTATTGCCCAACTCTTATAAGCAAAGCACTAACATGTACCAATCAACAGGGAGCCCATAGCAGAGGTATCAGGAAGGTCAAAATACACACACATAAGAAATTGGCAGTACATTATAGAGAAAAGCTATTTCTAAAGATGGACTTTGGCTACTTAAAGCCTTTGAGTGTTATTCAACTTTTGTTAGGAAAAAAAAAAAAAAAAATCAGTCCCAGTGTTACTTGTAAAGATCTGGTTAAAAGAAGAGATCAAGACAGAGAAATGTAGTTTTATCTTTCAAACCATTATTTTCATAAGAACACAAATCAGAGATAAACTATGACAATTTCTTCATAGCTGACTTGTTGGAGAACATTGTTCTTGTCTCCACTAATGACTTCTGGAAGTTGGTTATTGCTGTGATCAGGAGCTGGGAGGAGAGAGGCCTAAGACCTTTCAAGAGAAACATTTTGTTCAATATCAGTTCAGAAAATAAAGCCAGCATTAAGCTGACTTTGATAACCTATCTACCATTATGGTTGAGTCACTCCTTATGCTGTTTTGAATGTGAAGAATGAGTTGAACAGTAAAGGTGTCAAGCTAACCAGCAGCTGGAATTTGAAAGGCTATGATTCAAGAAGCTGATAATAATGTTAGAATTCATGAAGCTTAACTCCTGCTTCCCTCAGTCCATCCCTTCTTGGCTTCACATCCACATTCCTATCATTAGGCAGGTGAAGAAAAAGAACCAAATGTGATTGGGACTGCCTCTTTGGAGACACAGTCGGTTCTCGATCCNGAAATGTAGTTTTATCTTTCAAACCATTATTTTCATAAGAACACAAATCAGAGATAAACTATGACAATTTCTTCATAGCTGACTTGTTGGAGAACATTGTTCTTGTCTCCACTAATGACTTCTGGAAGTTGGTTATTGCTGTGATCAGGAGCTGGGAGGAGAGAGGCCTAAGACCTTTCAAGAGAAACATTTTGTTCAATATCAGTTCAGAAAATAAAGCCAGCATTAAGCTGACTTTGATAACCTATCTACCATTATGGTTGAGTCACTCCTTATGCTGTTTTGAATGTGAAGAATGAGTTGAACAGTAAAGGTGTCAAGCTAACCAGCAGCTGGAATTTGAAAGGCTATGATTCAAGAAGCTGATAATAATGTTAGAATTCATGAAGCTTAACTCCTGCTTCCCTCAGTCCATCCCTTCTTGGCTTCACATCCACATTCCTATCATTAGGCAGGTGAAGAAAAAGAACCAAATGTGATTGGGACTGCCTCTTTGGAGACACAGTCGGTTCTCGATCCTCCCCAACTGTAACCTGCTCTCAGCTGTCTGAAAAGTTATTAATTGAAATGTTTTAATACTTCTTCTTACGGGAACTGGCATTTTAAACTATCTCTACAAGATCCAAATTCAGGTTTTTCCAAGGTAATGAAGAAAGTATTTGGTGATTCTGTGTTTGTGTATGTGTGTGTGGTGGTGGTGGTGGTGATGGTGGTAAGCGGTAGTGGTCATGGTGGACTCTGCTCTGGACTATAGATTTTGCAGCTTTATTGCCCAAGGGGGTCACCTGATTTCCTATCTCAAGAAACAATGTTGCTTACGGTTTAATTGCAAATAAAGATATATACATACATATGCATATATCATATATATATTATATATATATATTTATAGATTGAAGGTGGGAGGAAAAGGGGATGACAGAGGAGAGATGGTTGGATGGCATCACTGACTCAAGAGTTTGGGTAAACTCCGGGAGTTGGTGATGGACAGGGAAGCCTGGGATGCTGCAGTCCTTGGGGTCGCAAAGAGTTGGACACGACTGAGAGACTAAATTGAAATGAATATATATATATGTATATATATGATTGAAAGTTATAAACATTTGGGGACTTTCTGTCTATAGGCTGTATGAAGTGTTCCTACTGATGTCAGAGTAATTTAGGTAGAAACATAAGGAAACATAAATGGTTTCCTCTGACACTACAAACGTTCTTCATTAGTGATTTCCTCCTGGTTAACTGCCATTCATTCCTGGCTCCTTGGAGCATGTGCTCAAGTAGACTTTTTCACAGTATCTTTCCTGTGGGTGAAATTTACTTATAAATACCTGAATACTTGTATTCACCTATTAATGGCCTGGGAATTGAGGATGTTTTCTGTCTGCTGTTTCACCTTTCACTTCATGAAAGGATTAGATTGTAAACAGCCTAGCAGAATCCTTCAGGCCAAACCCTGGCTGAGCTGATCTCAGCAGGCAAGGAAGCCGTGGCAGCCTATGAAACACAATTATTAAAATAGAAAGGATTCACTCATACTTTCAGGAAGAAATTATGTTGTTTCCAAGATGACACCTAGAAAATAAGACACATTACAAGACACTGAGCAAGATATGACTTTAAAAAGAGTCAGCAGAGGTAAATTTCAAAACACACCAGATTTGCCAGAACCTTCTCAAACTGTAGGTATATTTTCAGTGTCTGACTTGCACCAGACACTTTAAGGGAAGTCCATTTGTCTCTGACCAATGAAGCCCCAAATACCCATGCACAAAAGGCAGTGAGTATTTCTCATCTCCAAAGGCAATCAGTTTATGTCCCAGAGTCTGAGGGTTCATGGCTTTCTTTTAATTTTATAAGTCTGTATATACCTCGTTCCTCCTGCATGAATAGGTCCTGAGGAAGTGACCTGTCCACAAGCCCACAGAGCTAATTAACCCCATCCTGAGGGTTACCCCTCCCTCATCTCACATATCCACTCAGTGTTTTAAATGACCCAGCAGTATCATGATCAGATGATTTTTTTTTTCTCAGTGAGGAAAACATGGTTTTGGAAGAGCTAGGATATGTCTGCTCTAATTCAAAACAGCAGTGGGACCCTAAAACATTACCAAATAACTTTTTATCAGCAGTGCAGAAATGATCAAAAATGCTTGAATGAAATCTTTCATGATATTCATCCAACTTACTGAAGTTTCTATTTTTAAATAACAAATAATACATAATAAATACTGAGGAGGAGAAGTTTGAGCTATATCCAAAAAAAATTTTTTTAATCTCCTTTTACTAGGGAAAAAAAAAAAAGACCCACAGCCTCCTTCCTCATCTTTAACAACTTAAAAAGAAGGGCCAATGGGAAGAATGACACAACCCATCCTTTTTCCGTTTCAAGGAATAGGCTCATGTTTTTCCAGATTTATTTTTGCCAAAGTGAATGTCTTGAAAACTCTGAGATGATCGCTGTTTTCTAACTTTTTAAAAAAGAAAAGAAAAAAGTGAACATGATGATGGTGGGTGATTTAATGGAATCAGCTTGTCAACATGATGAAACTGAAAAAGCTTCTACAGAATATGTCCACATGCTAAAATAAAAAATCTTTAACATAATGTATATAGTGTAGCGTGATTTTTGTTATGGCAAAAGAAGAGAATATCATTAATTTAGACAGTAAGTGTAAGGTTCTGCTAAAAACTCCATGGATAAATCATAGAAATACATCTTGGCCAGACAAATGGAGCCAGACAAGTTCTAGTTCTTTCAGAAGCTATCAAAAGAGCCATCAGATTTTAAGTCTGTCATCTCTCGTATGTGATAAGAAAAATTCTCAGCAATTCCCCTCAGTAATACTAGTTATAGCTCAAAGTTTTAGCAATTTATACATAAAAGGACAAGAAAATGACCTTTTGTGAATGTCCCATTTTAGGCAAACCACAATATCTCTTGCATTCTCAAAAGTAAGTGTGGCAGATTGGCTTATTTTGGTAGGGCTTGGTGAGAGAACATGCATGTCTTGTGTGAACTTTTAACCTCTCCTTCCTTTGCAGAATGGTTTATGCACACAATATTTAATGTCAAAGAATTCTATAATTCTTAGTATGGTGGTCAGTCAATACAAGGGAAAACCATCTAATATTTAAAATTCATGTTTAGAGTGTCTTAAATGCTATGCTCTTGAACTAAAAACCTTATGAAAGTTCTAAAACAACTGAATGCTTCTTCCTAAGTGTCTTATAGATGTGATTGCCAACTGAGAGTGTTAGGTTGGTAAAACTGGTTTAATAGGCAAAAAAGGTGCTGGATGAACAATGTTTTTATTTACACTGGTTGGAAATTGTATATTTGATTTATATCCCAAATCAAGCTCTTATATCAGTGCCTTCAGTCTTTGACTGGAACTGCTTCATTTGATTTCAGATTCCTGCCCATCATTGACTCATGGGATTCTAAAGGACTTAGGTCTAGGGGGCCAATCCTTCACTACTTCTTTAATCTTATTTCTCATCACTTGCATGCAACATTGGTCCAACTGCAATAAAATATGTTTATCTAAGTGGAACAAGAATAGAACTGTGAATTAGGATTGAAATGAATAAACCAATTAGAATTAGTGACTCTATGCTCTTGAGAAAATTCAGCTCTCCCATTGGAGAGATACCTGTGTTTTTAACTAAGCCTATTACTGTGTGGATCATAATAAACTGTGGAAAATTCTGAAAGAGATGGGAATACCAGACCACTTGACCAGCCTCTTGAGAAACCTAAATGCAGGTCAGGAAGCAACAGTTAGAACTGGACATGTAACAACAGACTGGTTCCAACTAGGAAAAGGAGTATGTTGAGGCTGAATATTGTCACGCTGCTTATTTAACTTCTATGCAGAGTACATCATGAGAAACGCTGGGCTGGAAGAAGCACAAGCTGGAATCAAGATNGCATCACCGACTCGATGGATGTGAGTTTGAGTGAACTCCGGGAGTTGGTGATGGACAAGGAGGCCTGGCCTGACTCATGGGGTTGCAAAGAGTTGGACACGACTGAGCGACTGAACTGAACTGAACTGAACACAATGTCTGAACCTTCCTTGAGAATTAGTTAGATACAGGAGAACATGCAAAGTACTGTGGATATGGAGCCATGCTTTCATTCATTCATTTAACAGAAGTTTTTCCAGAGTCTACTATTAATTACTCTGCTGATTAGACTCCATTACAGCTCTCAAGGACCTCTACTGTAATGTATACTTTACAGTTTTTATGTCTCTATTATTACTCATAGGTTACTAGCTTACTCTTGTAAGTTATCCTAAACACAACCATCTGTCTGTAACAACTTCTTGTTCCTTATTCCCTCTTTTCAATTGCCCTGTGACATTTAGCAGCAGCAGCAGCGGCAGCAGCAGTAGTAGTAGTTAGTTAGTTAGTTGCTCAGTCATGTCCGACTCTTTACAACCCCAGGGACTGTAGCCCGCCAGGCTCCTCCATCCATGGGATTCTCCAGGCAAGAACTGGAGTGGATTGCCATTCCGTTTTCCAGAGGATCTTCCCGATCCAGGGACTGAACCTGGGTCAACTGCATTGCTGGCAGATTCTTTACCATCTGAGCTACAGGGAAGAACTGGCATGTCCTAAGTCACTTCAGCCGTATCTGACTCTGAGATCCTATGGACTGTGGCCTGTCAGGCTGCTCTGTCCAGGGGATTCTCTAGGCAAGAATACTGGAGACGGTTGCCATGCCCTCCTCCAGGGGATCTTCCTGATCCAGGGATGGAACCTGGGTCTCTTCGTCTCCTGCTCTGGCAGGTGGGTTCTTTACCACTAGCACCACCTAGGAAAACCTTGACATCCATTAAGCCCTTATCAATAATCTGACCCTTTGTGGCCTATATATTTTCAATTCAGTTCATTTCAACTTAGGTAAAAAACTCCTTCCCCACCATCAACTACCTTGTCTTTTTGAAACAGTCAAGAAAAATCATATATGTCTGCCCAGTACTATTTGTTTGAAATGGATCCTTGTGATCTTATTTAAAACAGCATTCTTCTCTTTTCTTTTTTTTTGAACAATTGACGGGGTCTCCACTCCTGATATATATATCTTGAGTTTCAGGCAAATTATGAGTCAATGGTCTACCAGACACAACACTCACTACTTTCTGGGGAGAACACTTCAGAACCCAACAGAAGATCATAACTTTAAATAAGCTTAGTCTCTGGAAGGATTTAATGGAGCACACGTCTCTGGTCCCTTGCTCCTTGTAAAGAGGTACCCTGCTATTATATTTTAGTCTTTTCTTAGGTCAGTTACAGTGAACTTGGTATAGATGTCATGAATTCCTCCTCAACATGTTAAATTTTTCCACCTCAAATGCCTTATATACAAAAACACAAGCATTTAATGTATGTACAGAGCAGCAAACATTCCTTCTCTGTTTCTTTTCAGATACTTTCTTCTCATATAAATAGTGGTGATAGAATTATAAGTGCCATTGTTCTCCCTCCATGTTAATATTCTTACTATCTTGTGTAAACAGGAGGGAATAAATACATACACGATACCAATCAATCCCTTTCTTAAAAATGCAGTTTTCATTTTTTTAAATAGAAGAGGATGAATTAATGAATTCAACATGTAGTTTATCTGTTTATATTTTGAATGTTAATAAAGTGAAACCAAATTATTGCCTAAGTTCTTTTCAGATTTACGTCAGCCATTAACACTCTCCATGCCAGCCTGGGCCAAGGGAAAGTGGAACTGGTAGCCTTGGGTCCAAGTCCTTGGAGTCAGCTGGAGAGGATATGAAGCAGCTAGAGCAGGCAATGAAAGATATTCACTGGCAATGAAAGAAAAAAATATATATGTGAGAAATATATATATATATATTTGTAGAGCACATTGCTAGGAAGAGATCATCTGGGGCATTAGGTGAGAGAAATATCAAAACCAACCGTCAAAGCGCTCTGAGGTGACTAGGGAAAAGGGAAATCACTATTCTTCCAATCTCCTCACTGACTTCCCTTCTTCCTCAGTATGCTTTCTCTTTCTATCCCGTCATACTTCTCCCTCCATTCTTCAGGTCTTCCTCTGCCTACTTCTAACAAAGAGGCATTTGAGAAAATTTTAGGAAACAGTGAGACCCCTCCCCCCCAAATGCGAGGAGACTTATGATAACATACTGTACATTTTTATGTACACAAGAAAATACTACCTATATTTGATCGACCAAGAACTAGAAACTGGGACTTTTGAGATTTAAAAAATTCATGGTATGTCTGGTCATATTAATCTCCAGACCAGCTGGTTTTTTTTAGCATCACTGGAAAGAGCGATAAGAGAATCATGAGCATAAAAAAATAAGGAAAAATGGAATTGTATAAGGATTTATATCTGTAAAGAGAAAAGGGCTTTAGAGCTGTCTATTGAAATTCCCCTCAAATTATTTTTTGGACTTACCTATGAGAATACCAAAGGAAGGAATTTAGGAATTCTTGCTGGGTTTAGGGAACTACTAAACCCTGTCTATTATGTTCATTACAGTCATTCAAGCAAATAAAGGATAACTAGAGCATGGTATCTCACAGTGAATAACATGGTTGGTTACTCTGCCACTCTGACATATGGAGGCAGGGCCCACAGGACCAGGGGTCTCCTTATGAATACTACAGAGAGATGCTCAAGTTCATCTGAACGCACAGAGAATGAAGGATGAGCTGGATGTTGTCAGCTGTGAGGTACCTAAATGTATTCTCTAACCAAGCACCATCATTTTGAGCCTTGCCTTCTTGGAAAAAAATTTCAACACAGAGCTTATGGGAATCCTTTATTTGGTCACTGGGTGGGGGAGGATGCTGGGACTATGACAACATTCAATGGCCAGGGACAAGAGGAAGCGAGAAGAAAGAGGAAACCCAGAAAGCAGGAATGAGTGCCAAAAGAAGGGTGCCAGCTCTGGAGACTCTCTTACAGAATAAATAGAGAATCTTAAAATACGAAAAAAGAGAGCATGTGTTGAGGAAAACATCAGTATACTTTTGGAATCTGAGGCAAAAACGAAAAATATTTGTCCCTTGCCAATTTTCACCATTGTCTCATGGAAGATTCCTTTTTCTTCTACTTTAATATATACAAGTACATTCTTTTCCTAAGNATCATTTTGAGCCTTGCCTTCTTGGAAAAAAATTTCAACACAGAGCTTATGGGAATCCTTTATTTGGTCACTGGGTGGGGGAGGATGCTGGGACTATGACAACATTCAATGGCCAGGGACAAGAGGAAGCGAGAAGAAAGAGGAAACCCAGAAAGCAGGAATGAGTGCCAAAAGAAGGGTGCCAGCTCTGGAGACTCTCTTACAGAATAAATAGAGAATCTTAAAATACGAAAAAAGAGAGCATGTGTTGAGGAAAACATCAGTATACTTTTGGAATCTGAGGCAAAAACGAAAAATATTTGTCCCTTGCCAATTTTCACCATTGTCTCATGGAAGATTCCTTTTTCTTCTACTTTAATATATACAAGTACATTCTTTTCCTAAGGGTCAGCCTCCTGTGATAATGACAGTCTTAAGTTATTGGCAAAGTTGAGAATGAAACTGTGACTCCTAGGCTATGTTTCTAAGTCCAGTCTATGCCCTCCAAAGTGTTCAGTCTGTTTTCTGTGGTTTCTTTGGGACCAGTGGCAAAAGATACATGTGGTAGGGGCAGACTTCCTTCTTGGGATATATACAGCTCCAGAAAATAAATACCTTCTCACCATGACTTTTGACTTTCATTTTTCTCTCTTTTCTCCTAGACCATTAATCTTCAATTTCTTCTCTACCAGTCTGGGCCCTCATGGTTAGCTTTTAAGACCTCCGCCATCAGTTTCTTCGTCTACGACTTTCAATTTTCTTCACTAGTTCTTGAGGCCATATGAACCCGGTCATGTATGTTTGCCTCAACTCCCAGGCTGCTGAGCAAAGCTGAGGGAAAATTACGAAACTGGATAGCCTGGTGCCCTTTCTGGTTTCCAACCTGAGCTGGGGTTTTGGAACTACTTTACAGTTCTTTCATCTTTTCTTAGTCAGTTTCTTTTTTCAGTCCCCAGTTTCCTTTTGTCATGTAATTAACTGCTTGCAACTTGCCTCCTACCCTTTATTCTCAGCTACTGTATTAACCTTGCCTTCTTTTCAAACAGAAGACAGAGCTATCAAACGTCAGTCTTATCACGCTACCTCTGTCGGAACCCATCCCTGACATCTCAGATGCTTTTTTCTCTAGCATTAATTATCTCCTCCAGGATCTTACTCTATCAGTTACTCCTTCTGTCTTCTGCATTTTCCACTTTCCTACTGCATGCCAACATGCTTCAGTTGCCCGCACGTGAAACCAACAATAACAATCACAACAAACTAACAAACAATAGATCATCTTCTGTGGACGCAGTCTTTCCTTCCTTTGAACCACTTTTAAGCTTCCTAAACCGATTCATTCCTCAACACAGTAAAATCTGGTTTGTCTACCTGTGTTGCCAATTAAATGACCAAGGTCTCCGAAAACCTCTGATTTGCTAGCTCCAAAGATCCATTTTCCAACCTTGTTGCTTTATTTCTTTCTTTTTCAAGTCAGGTTCATTGATAAATAACTCACATATAATAAAATTCACCTTTCCTTTTAATATCTTTCTACAGTTCAATAAGTTTTGACTTCTGAGTTGGTTTCTTGATATGTGTAAAATAAAATCAAATGCTTTGAATTCATACACAAACCTCTTCAAAATCTCTTAACAGTCTTCCCCATGTAACCCACGGTCTGGTCATATACCCTTTAGCGAGATGAGTTCTATACATTTAAGCTTCTAGAACTTTTTTCAGTTTCCTCCCTGTAAACATACATGTTTTTGTGTAATATAGTAAATGCTGTATTAATATCACATCAATTTCCATACAGAATTATAAAACTAGATGCTATTTTGAGAAACTGATGTTTTCAAAATAGAGTGTAACTTTAAAGGTCTCCCTGTTTTAGTATTATGGGTTGATAGGTGTCCTCCTCAAATTATTATGTTGAAATTCTAGCCCCTAGAACCACAGAATGTGTCTGTATTTGAGATACTGATTGATAAAGATGAGGCAATCCTGAAGTAGGGTGGATTACTATCCAATATGACTGGTATCCTTTTAAAAGGGGGAATTTGGACACAGACAAACACATGAGGAGAATGCTATGTGATAACGAAGGCAGAGATTAGTGTGATGTTTCTATAAGCTGAGGAACACCAAAGATGGCTAGCAACCATCAGAAGGTAGGGGAGAACTATGGAACAGATTCTTCTTTAGAGCTCGTGGAAGGAACCAATTCTACCAGCACTTTGATCTTGGGTATTTAACCTCTAGAGTTGTGAGACAAGAATTTCTGCCACTCAGTTTTGTGGCACTTTGTTATGGCAGCTCTAGTAAACTAATACCTTTAGTAAATAAACATCTTTGAGTATGCTGGAATACTATTTTGCTCATTCACTTACCAAGTCCTTAACGGATACCTCGTATGTGCTAGGGGCATACCCTGGTGGCTCAGTGGTAAAGAACCTTCCTGCCAGTGCAGGAGATGTGGGTTTGAACCCTGGGCCAGGAAGATCCCCTGGAGAAGGCAATGGCAACCCATTCCAGTATTCTTGCCTGGGAAATCCCATGGATGGAAGAGCCTGGTGGGCTATAGTCCACAGGGTCACAAAGACTCAGACATGACAGAGGAACTAAACAACAGCAGCAACTAGGTGCTGGACACTGTTCCAGGACATGATGATGCCCGGTACATATGAAACACTCAAGCTATTTGTTGCACAAATGAATAAGAACTTCATCATGTTACTGTATTTTTTTGTGTGTATTTACTAATAAGCAGTTAATCTATTCACCAACATAGGACTGATTAAATATCTACCATTTATTCATTGATCAAATATTTATGGCATACCTACTATGTGTCAATTCTAAGCACAGAGGATAAAATTATAGATAAGACAAATTCTTTACCTTCATGAAACTTGAGTTCTAATAGGGGGACATCAGACACAAAAACAAGGAAATAAATTATGTAATTTCACTCTGTGCCCCACAATGACAACCATAAGTATTTATCCTGTAAACCCTCTAACTCTTGAACAATGCCCAGGACAATAATGATACTTGAAAATATTCCTAAATACCACCCCCTGTTATTTCCCTTACGTTCCTGCAATCTCCATATAAGCCTGAATATTTAAAGTCATTAATATTCCCTGGTGGCTCAGATGGTAAAGAATCTAACTGCTATGCAAGAGACCTGGGTTCAATCCTTGGGTCGGGAGGATCCCCTGGAGAAGGGAATGGCAACCCACTCCAGTATTCTTGCCTGGAGAATCCCATGGACAGAGGAGCCTGGTGGGCTACAGTCTATGGGGTCACAAAGAGTTGGACAGGACTGAGTGATTAATTCTCTTAAGCTGTTCTTTAGACTTTCTGATCTAAGCATAATTTTAGGAGTTTACACATTACTTCAGAGTCTACAAAATAAAGATCAACACGTTGAAGACTGAGTGTGGAGTTAGGGTAATCCACAGGCAGTGTACAGGCTAAAAATGTTTGGGTAGGACACCCGAAGTTGGCTTTCTCAGTCAGCCAATGTCATTCAACACCTGTTTCTTAAGTGCTTCCAATATGTCAGCCCCTACGCTGAAGACAGTAGAACTGCAGGAGAAGCAGGGATGGTGCTGACCCCCACCAAGCTCATGTTCTAAAGGGAAACACCTGAACAGCTAGTTTCACAGCCCGTTTCTTAATTACAGCTGTGACGGGGCTGTGGGAAGAAAGCTGAGAGCACTCGGGGTCAGGGGACTCGGCCACGAGGGGTTTGTGAGAAGCCTCCTTGAGGAAGTGGTACCTCAGTACTGACTTTGGGGCTGGGGTATGTATGGATCTTTGTTTCAGCAGGGATCACAGACTCATGTTTCTTCCTCCTCCTCTCCTTTTATCCGTGTACACATTTCAAATACTTAAAAGCATTCTTCAAATACAGTAAGAACACTAAAACTAAACACAAGAGAAGGACTCTTCAGAGGAAAGGGGCCAAAAATAGAAGGGGAAAAAACCCCCTAATCTCACCATTTGTTTTGAAAACATCCAAAATGATTAAAACACATTATAAGCTAAAACATATGAACTAATCACTTGCCAAGTTTCATTTTTAAATCAGAGCCGTTCTCGAGGTTCATAAACTAAAAAAGAGTCTTCAGTGTGAACTTGTGTTTTTCTTCGCTTGGCCCACAGTTGGCCTGAAGCATTTGCTGTGAAGCTGTATGGAGGAAAATGGATCCAGCTGGTCAGGAACACATGGAGTATCTCCACTGGAAGGTAAGCTCCATGAGATCAGGCCTTGGTCTATTCATAGCTGTGTCCCTAAAGCACAGAAGAGCACCTGGAAAACAGTAGGGACTCAATAAATGCTGAATGGCTAACTGAATGAATATTCTGGGCCTTTGAAGGAATTCTCCAGATCTCTTTTCTTACCTAAGCCACATCTTGCTTTAATCCAGTGGTTTGGGGGCAATTTTTACCCCCCAGGAGACGTTTAGTAACCGGTCCCATCACTTCATGGGAAATAGATGGGGAAACAGTGGAAACAGTGTCAGACTTTATTTTTGGGGGGGCTCCAAAATCACTGCAGATGGTGACTGCAGCCATGAAATTAAAAGACGCTTACTCCTTGGAAGAAAAGTTATGACCAACCTAGATAGCATATTCAAAAACAGAGACGTTACTTTGCCGACTAAGGTCTGCCTCGTCAAGGCTATGGTTTTTCCAGTCGTCATGTATAGATGTGAGAGTTGGACTGTGAAGAAGGCTGAGCACTGAAGAATTGATGCTTTTGAACTGTGGTGTTGGAGAAGACTCTTGAGAGTCCCTTGGAGTGCAAGGAGATCCAACCAGTCCATTCTGAAGGAGATCAGCCCTGGGATTTCTTTGGAAGGAATGATGCTAAAGCTGAAACTCCAGGACTTTGGCCACCTCATGTGAAGAGTTGACTTATTGGAAAAGACTCTGATGCTGGGAGGAATTGGGGGCAGGAGGAGAAGGGGATGACAGAGGATGAGATGTCTGGATGGCATCACCAACTCGATGGATGTGAGTTTGAGTGAACTCTGGGAGTTGGTAATGGACAGGGAGGCCTGGCGTGCTGCGATTCATGGGGTTGCAAAGAGTCAGACATGACTGAGCAACTGAACTGAACTGAACTGAACTGAGGAACACTTTTAGTTGTAAAGTTCTTGGACAGTAAGGAGATCAAAACAGTCAATCCTAAAGGAAATCAATCCTGAATATTCATTGGAAGGACTGATGCTGAAGCTGATGCTACAATACTTTGGCCACTTCATATGAAGGGGCAACTCGTTGGAAAAAATCCTGATGCTGGGAAAGACTGAAGGTAGGAGCAGAAGTGGATGACAGAGGATGAGATGGTTGGATGGCATCACCAACTCAAAGGACATGAGTTTGAGCAAATTCTGGGAGGTGATGAAGGACAGGGAAGCCTGGAGTGCCGCAGTCCATGGGTTGCAAAGAGTTGGACACGATTTAGTGACCGAACAACAAAATCTAGTGGGCAGAGACCAGAGATGCTGCTAAACATTCTACAAAGCACAGGATAGCTCTGCACCACAAACATTTACCAATCCCCAAATTCCAGCAAGGACAAGGTGGTAAAACTCTGCCTTAGGCCCTTTTTATACTATTGGGCTGTATTTGGGAGTGTGGGACTCCATATATTTGGGAGAAGTTGAGTCCTGGAGGCACCAACCTGAGGAGCTTCCTTGCTTTATCCTCATTTTCCTTCATGGTCCAACAGAACTGCCCCACTGGGCCTTTTGGCCCCACTGGATCAATATGCAGTTGCTGGGGAAACCAGCTGAAAATGATCTGTCTTTACAATGGTAGGGAAAAATTTTTACTGTGTATTGGTAATTTCACTGAGCTTATCAAAAAATATAACCTAATTTAAATAAAATTAGCTTGTTTAGAGTCCACTCATGTGTCTGTAAGAAAAACAAATGTCCTCCCCTAATTCAACCAGTTTCTCCATGTCTGATCAGGACCTGCACACCAGTCTAGCTTTATAATAAATAAGATCAGCTTCAAGAATTCACCAAACCCCAGTAATAATACAGTATAGAGAGACTGGATTGACGCCTTTCGTCTGCTCTGTTCCTTGCTTGTGTATTAACATAGTAGTGCCTGTTTCGGTTTCAGTTGGGAAACCCCCATGGTGCCAGAAGAGTGCCTGTGCCGATTTCCCCATGATAGTGGTTGCTCCAGGAATCTTGGTATTGTGGCATGGGTCCCAGTTACCATAGAGACTGCACACACTGACTGCAGCATTATGATTGGTGAGGAAGGCATATTTTGCAGAAGCTTTTTGGAGAGATAAAGAGAAGACATGGGAAAGGGAGGCTCCCAATAAAGTGGCACAGCAAAGAGAAGTCCCTGATCATCACAGATTCTAGAAATTCGGGACAACAGAGATTGCAACTACTATTACAAAGCCAGCATAAACTTTTCCCCCCAAGGCTGTGTCAGTCAGGAAGATTTCAAGTATGAAGAGAAAGAACTGATATAAAATATTCTCAAACAAATAAAGTAAACAAATGAACCTACCAAGGTCTCGAGGTAACAAAAATGATATGGCAAGAAAATATTTTGAAGTGATTCAAGGCAAAGGAAGAAAAAAGGAATCTAAGAGAACAATAAAATCAAAAGTTACATTCCTGAGGATGGCTGATTTATGGAAAGGCTGACAAAAAGTAACTTAAGTTCTGAGTGCCTATGTTTCCTGCCCTGAAAGTAGAAAGGAAAAGAATAAAGATGAGTCCCCTCTCCTTTTTCACAAGGGTCTCCGTAAACCTCCCAATGGCTTGACATTATAGCAGATGAATATGATGCACGCCAGTCAAAGAAAATCCGACAAAAACTCTTAGCAAATATGTAAATTAGAGAACACTGCCCATGAAGCAAGCTGGTTCATTCCATAGTTTCATAAAATAATGAGAGCTTAAAGTGTACTGACAGTGTATTTTCATGTACATACTATTTCTCTGTATACATTTTGAGGTATAGAATTTTTACAAAGATCAAGGCATGTGTCCCATGTAAAGGGTCCAAGTGTTGAATTGTAGATATTTTCAAATAGGAAAGAAGACTGGAGATAGGACGTGGCTCAGTGCAGGGGATGAGTGAGAATGAACTTAGGAGAAAACCAGTCTAGGGAAATGTCAGGTAAGTGATCATAAGTTCCATGATGTCCAGGTCTATGTCTGGTAATGTTTCATTACATATACTTTAGCCTAATATAGCCAGTGGAAACAGTGACAGACTTTATTTTCTTGGGCTCCAAAATCACTGCAGATGGTGACTGCAGCCATGAAATTAAAAGATGCTTGGTCCTTGGAAGAAAAGCTATAACAAACCTAGACAGCATATCAAAAGCAGAGACATTACTTTGCCAACAAGTTCCATATAGTCAAAGCTATGGATTTTCTAGCAGTCA
Organism: Neotragus moschatus; assembly: GCA_006410615.1. NCBI lineage: Eukaryota > Metazoa > Chordata > Mammalia > Artiodactyla > Bovidae > Neotragus > Neotragus moschatus. The sequence goes on from SJYA01000103.1 coordinate 1,053,515, forward strand.
TACATGGATGTGAGAGCTGGACCATAAAGAAAGCTGAATCCTGAAGAACTGATGCTTTTGAAGTGTGATGTTGGAGAAGACTCTTGAGAGTCCCTTGGACTTCACGGAGATCAAACCAGTCAATACTAAAGGAAATCAATCCTGAATATACATTGGAAAGACTGATGACGAAGCTAAAGCTCCAATATTTTGGCCACCTGATGTGAAGAGCTGACTCACTGGAAAAGACCCTGATACTGGGAAAAATTGAAGGCAGGAGGAGAAAGGGATGGCAGAAGACGAGATGGTTGGATGGCATCACTGACTCAATGGACATGAGTTTGAGCAAGCTCCAGGAGATGGTGAAGAAGAGGGAAGACTGGCCTGCTGCTGTCCATGGGGTTGCAAAGAGTTGGACATGACTGAGCAACTGAACAACAATATAGCCATGGGCCACTGGAAATCCTCGTCTCCAAATTTTAATTATCATCAATACATTAATAATCTCTGAAATCTATTTCTTGAGCCATTANAAGAGGGAAGACTGGCCTGCTGCTGTCCATGGGGTTGCAAAGAGTTGGACATGACTGAGCAACTGAACAACAATATAGCCATGGGCCACTGGAAATCCTCGTCTCCAAATTTTAATTATCATCAATACATTAATAATCTCTGAAATCTATTTCTTGAGCCATTAGTTCTCAAATCTATCTACAATTTTGAGCCATTAGTTCTCTCCTGACCTCTAGCCCTCTATATCAAATGACTTATTGGACAATTCCAACTGGATAGCACAGCATGTCTAAAGTTCAATCACCTTTTCCTTTATAGTTTCCCTCCTTCCTATGTGCACTATGTGAGCAAATAGCATTAATATTCACCCATATGTCCAAGTCTCATACCTGGGAATCATCACCCCTCAAATAATCACCAGATTTGTAATTCTAATGTAATTTCTTTTAATAATCAAAGAAGGCTTTTGTGCATAGAAAGCAATATTTACAGTTAATTGGGTTTTAAACTATCGTGTGTGTATGTGTGTACCTATCTATATACACATATATTATCCTATTTATGAGTCTAACAATTCCTCTACAAAAAATGAAAACGTTTCCAGGAAGGGTGAGGTTACTAGGTAGAAAATTTGGGACCTCTAACTATTTCAACTATTCAGGGGGTTGGAAGAGTTAGGATATAATCTAGGAGGACCTTCCAGAATGATTCTTTAGGGTGTCACCAATGAACACACTGAATATTCTTAGAGTGACTATGATGATGGAGAGTTTTAAGGCAACATCCTACAAAGGGAATTTTACAACCCGTGTCTTCTGTGTTAAAGTTCTGTGCCGCTTGCTCAGTCATGTCTGATTCTTTGTGATCCCATGGACTGTAGCCCACCAGGCTCCTCTGTCCACAGGGATTCTTCAGGCAAGAATACTGGAATGGGTTGCCATTCCCTTTTCCAGGGGAATTTTCCAACCTAGGAATCAAACGCGGGTCTCCTGCATTGCAGGTTGGTTCTTTACCAGCTGAGCTTCCCAGGAGTTCTGCTATTACCTAATTCTTTTATAATAAACTTTCTACTTTGTAGTCTAATAAAGGTAGGCAGTATTTTGTTTTCTCCATCAACCAGGTTCCTTGACTCTGGTGACCTTTTACTTTTGATGTTTCTCACATTTCTAGGTCTCTTGTTCCCACTCCACCACTTTAGCTTAGGCCTCCATTACTTGTCATTTGTAATATGGTAATGTTCCACTGTACTATGTCCCCTTCTGTTTCTGAGTCTTTGCACATGTCACTACCCGTGTCCAGAAGAGCCATATTCCCTGATAAGCACTTACCAAATGAAAAAAATAACAAATGCTTTAGATGTTGCTGCTTTGGGTACTAAACAGAAATAGTAGCCCACCTAATATTCTAGATAAACCTGCACAAAGTGCTCTTACTCTCAAAATTAATTTTGAAGAACTTGAAAATTTTGCCATGGAGAATCATGGGGGCCATGCTACAATATTAAGTCTTGGATCTAATAAAAATGCTTGCAACACAGAGAAAGAAGGACTCATTTTTTTTTCTTCAATTCATCCAGCAAATATTTGTGGAACACCCTTTATATACCAGGCACTGTTATAGACACTGGAAATTTTTTAGAGTACAAACAGACCAAAACTACCCCTCCAAGATATAACCCCCTGCAATTATGGGCTTATATTCTATGACAAGGGGAAATAAATATGTAAATAAACCATTCATCTGAAGGGAATGATTTCTATGATGAAAAATGAAGCAAAGGAAGGGAGTATGATTTTAAATATGGTTGCTATGAAAGGCTTTCCTTAGAAGTGAAAATTGAGTAAAGACCTGAGGATAGTGAGCAACCAAGAGTTATCTGGGGAAAGCAGCAAGTGATGAGAAAAGGCTCTGAAGTGAAACATGTATGGTGGGTGAGGGAAGCAAGGAGGTCAATGAAGCTTTGGAGGTATAAGCAAGGGCTCAAGTGCTAAATGAGGACACAAATTAACAGAGGAAACTGATTATGTAGGCCTTGTGGACTATTGTATAGGCTTTTGTTTTTCCTCCTCTGGATGGATGGGGAGTCATTAGAGACTTTTGAGCAGAGGAGACATGTGGTCTGACTTACATTACATGCAAAGTATCCCTCTGCCTACTATTTTGAGAACAAACTGTTTGTGGCCAAGTCCAGAAAGAGAAAAGGTAAAGATAGGAGACTATTGCAGTAATCCATGTAAGAGATGGTAATAGCTGGAGTTAGGATAGTAGTGGTGGTCAGGATGAGAAAGTGGTAAGATTTTGGATGTATTTTGAAAGTAGATTTGCAGAATTTGTTGGTAGGTTGGATTTGTGAGATAAATAAAAGACTGTGAGAGAAACAAATTTTTGACTTGAACAACTCTGAGGATGGAGATGCTATTTACTGCGCTGGGAAAAAATGCCTATTTGTCAGGCAAAATAAAAGAATTCCACTTGAGTATTTTACGTTTGTGGTGCTCATTAGACTTCCAGGGGAGATTTTGAGTAAGCAATTGAATGTGTGAGGCTTAGAAGTCACATATTCTAGTCCAGGGTAAAGGTCTGGACTAGAGATACAAGCTTAAGCTGTGAGCTTGGGTATGAATATTAAGGAAGTGAACAGAGATTAAAAAAGAGGTTCAAGGACTTAGCCGTGTGACCCTCCAGTGTTTACATGCTGGGAAATGAAAATGTATCAGTCAATAAGAGTGAGAAGAAATGGCCTATGAGGTAGGAAAAATATCAGATGAACTTGGAGGACTGAAAGCTAAGTGAAGAATGTGTTTTGATGGAGAATGCTGTGCAAACAATGCTGAGAGGTCAGGGAAGACTGTGAATTGGTTGATGGAGTTAGAACCATGGAGGTCACTTATAATCTTAGTGTGGACTGTTTTACCACATTGGTGGGTGCAAAGGTAATCAGAGAGGGCTCAAGAGAGAATTGGAGAACAGGACTGGAGAGTGTTCATAGTGAGTATCATGACATTTCTTGAGAAGTTTTGCTGAAATGGGAATCAAAGAAATAGGATAGTAGCTATAGTGAGTGTGTCAGAAGAGAGTATTTTTTAGAGGGAGAGAAATGACAGCCTTTTGTGTGCTTATAGGAAAGATTTGGTAGATAGGGAAAACTGATCAAGGAAGAGAAAGGGGGGAGCTTTTACAAGAGCAGTGTAGATGAGTGTGTGAAAGAGGGCGGGGTCTAACGCACACAGAAGGGCAGGTTGAACAGGAGCAGGCAGTTTCTTCACAGTTATGGAGAGAAACCAGGGTATGTGGGCACGGATGCAGATGGGAGGGTAGGTGTGATGGGGAGTGAATGTGCAAGTTCATTTTTGAGTGCTTCTATTTTCTCAGTGGAGTAGGAAGGAAGGTCATAAGTTGAGCTTAAGGATGGGGAAGGAAATGTTGAAAGTTTGAGAGAGGGAAAGATGAGAAACATTCTTGTAGCAACATGGGGAAGGGAATGGATAGGGAAGTGTGATGCAATTGCAGGGCAGCACTAAGGGCCTCTCTGACCAATTAAAGTTTCAAGGGAGAGTCAGGTGATCTGTGTGTTTTTCTCCAGCCACATTCAGCTAGCCTGTAGGCCTGGAATAGATGGGGAGGTGCAAATGATCAGTGTAGTTGAGACTTGCCAGTTGAGGACAATGAAGCAAGAGACGATCAAGGGGACTAAGGATGTATGCAAAGACATGATTCGAATCGTTGTCCATGGAATCTAGTTAAACAAGGAAGGGGTAATATGAGGGCCTCGGGGTAGAATCAATGTATTGGAGGCACTAGGAGGCTTCAGGGATTGCTGTAACAGAGGGGATAGTGGGATTGGGTTAAGAGAATATTAGGTGGTTGGTTGGAGAGTGGGATGCTTGAAATTGAGATTATGGAAAATTTATAATTATTAGTAAATAAAAGGTCAAAAGTATAACCACGGGGGTGAGTAGCTACGGTAGGGTAGAGGACAGATCACGAGAGAATTAAGGGATTGAGAGGTTAAGTATCAGAAAGATTATATATTTAGACACTGAAATGACCTTGTATGGTGATGTGGTAGAAATGAAAAGAGCATTAGTGAGCCAGTGGCTAAAGTTGTCAAGAAACTGGAGGTGGCAGCCAGAGATGTAGTGGATCACTGCAGGGGACAGAAAACTTTCCTACCCCTCCTCAGCTTTCCCCCTCTCTTACTATCTTCACAGCTTATATGACTGGCATCAGCAAACTTTTAATTTCCCAGACTAGCTAGCTGTAAGTAACCCATGACTTTCTTTTGTTCTATTTAAATTATTCCTAAGTCTGAAGAATTTCCACTTTCAAATATTTACTCTTCTTTCTCCCCATTTTGGGCCATCACTACTCTTGCCAGTCACTCTTCTCTACAACTCAGTTTAATGTTCTTTATGGTACTAAGCGCTGTCAGAAATTATCTTGTTCAGTTTGTTTGCTTCTTGTGGCAGGGAGATTCTATTTTCGATCATGAGAATGTAAGCTCTGGAAGGGGAAAAGCCTTGACTGTTTCGTGCTTGAAACATAATATCCTTTGTAATAAATAACCCTAGAATGAATTAATGAATGGCCCCCCTATTACATGCTGATGAATCCTAATTTTCTGTTTCACACACTGGCATTACTTTACTTACTACCTCTTTTTACTTCCTTTGCTGCTCAAATCATCCATTTCACTAAGTTAAGGGCATTATACTGCTCCCTCTGAACATTTTTCTAATTTCTATCCTGGTGATTTTATCATATTTCTCCCCTGTTTTTAATGTCAGTCCCCCACACACCAGTTCTTCAAGGCTTAGCTTCGGTCTCTTCTCCTGGATGGCTCTTGCATAAATACTCTGAGACCTGCTGATTTCTCCCGTCTCGAAAAACCTGCTATGCTAAATAACATCAGCGGCCTTATTTTTTGTAGTTGTTTAAGGAGTGTTCATCTTCTCTTTTCAGTTTGAATATAAGTTTATTTTTGGCTCAGGGATCCTGACTTACATCTATGGTATCACTTCAGTTTTGTTCAGTTCAGTCGCTCAGTCGTGTCTGACTCTTTGCGACCCCACGAATCGCAGCACGCTAGGCCTCCCTGTCCATCACCAACTCCTGGAGTTCACTCAAACTCATGTCCATTGAGTCGGTGATGCCATCCAGCCATCTCATCCTCTGTCATCCCCTTCTCCTCCTGCCCTCAATCCCTTCCAGCATCAGAGTCTTTTCCAATGAGTCAACTCTTTGCATGAGGTGGCCAAAGTACTGGGGTTTCAGCTTTAGCATCATTCCTTCCAAA